>ML782477.1:64873-128880 GCA_009831015.1 Picea engelmannii | reverse complement strand
CCCCCCCCCCCCCCACTTCCTTATGAAGGAGAGCTAGTGGATGGATGGCCTTGTGAATTGGATCCAAGCAAAGTTGAACCAAGAAAATATGATCCCAAAATAGGTGCACTCATGGGGGTGTGAGATGGTTGAGCCGGTGAGTTGGCAAGACTAAGAACTCCTCCTAGAATAGGAGGGAGATTTTGCAAGTGTCTGGAATGACAGGGATTTTGTGGGTCCCCTATGATGTCCAACTAGAAAAGTGAATCTGTAAAAATGGTGATGAGAGAAATAAATGAACAAGAGACTTGTATAGTTTGGACCTTCACAAGATAATATAACTCACAATTGCATGTAATCAAATGAGCATCATACATAAATCAACTGTAAATAAGCATACATGTGGGTAGGTGGATTTTGTCTATGTGGGGGAACAAATAAAACAAATGCTTGTGTCCTAAAATACATATCGTCCTTCCTCTTAAATAGCACTGGACCTTCCAAAATAACTCAACAGTGGGGTTTGAAGCCACCAGAAGAGGAACTAGTCAAGGATGAAATAATCAGTTATAATGAGGGGTAGAGGGTTCACATACAGAAAGAGCTTGAGATATTTCCCAATAGCCACACAAAATATGATCAAGGTGCAATTGCAATCCACCATTTCCACCTGGGTAGATGTCCTAAATTTGGTCACTAGGTAACTAGGTCAATGTGCGACATTTAAATTTTCAGCCTCATAAATGGGTCACGAGTTGGATCCCTTACAAGAGTTGGGTGACTCAAGGGGGGACACACAGAGCAACCGGACCTCAGCCTTTGACCCTTCATGAGTATCTCCTTGCCTTATGGTGTAGGAACACTTGACTTGGAGGATTTGAAAGATCCCTATTTGTCAACTTCTATTGTTTGAAAATTTGAGAACCAAATAACGAGGGGTTATTTGGATGCCTACCCCCGAGATCCTACCTAGACTAAAAAAATTCTTTTGGCACCTCTTCTGGAGGAAAACTTAGTGAGATTTCAGAAAACAATTTAGGTGTGGTGGGATGAGATATTGGGGGTGTGAACCGATCTCGTTAGAATTAAGTGGGTGTGGATAATTTCTCAAGAAATAGTGGGACATTTCAGAATTCCTTTGGAGAAAACCTACTTCAACCTCCACAATTCAAGATGGAAATTATGTGACTGAGGAGTGACTTTGTGTGTGAGCAAGTGTCATTGGTACAACATTATGAAATTTTAAAATCCCTAAACAAATAGCATGTGGACATATGGGTCCTTACCAATCCTTTAAACTCCCTAAATGTTGTTTACACTAAGAAAGCTTGAAAAACTATCTCAGATTGCAGGCATGTGGGCATGTATGGGCCTGTTACTTTGATCTTTAAACTTCCCTAGTGATGTAAAATAAGAAAGAAATTTCAAGAAACTATCATAAGTTTTCAACATGTGGGCATGTATGGGCCCTTACAACTTTAAGATGATTTCAAAAATAAACTAAGAGGATCCCTAGGGGGGCTTTGTCCTCTCCTAAAGATTTTTTGTTAAGAGAGATTAAATGTCTCCTTAACCACCTTTCTAATTCTCAAGATCGCTCTATGGTGCGATATAAGAGCATACTCAATGATCAAAGTTAATTTCTGGTCCCAATGTAAGTGTTTTTATATGTGATAGCAATAATCTCAACTTAAATTTTACAAACCAAACAAACCATCCATGCAGCAACAAAAGAAAAAGAGGAGAATATTTGGTTCTTTTTACCCCCTAAGTGCCTATGTTTAGCTAACCTTTCATATGGGAAAGGATTCTAAGTGGAGTGCATGGGCATTACAAGTTGCATGAAAGCAAGAATTTGAAGGCTAGGGGCCTTCAAATCATCACAAAAACCCTTACAATTTTGAAAATCTGGAAATGTGCATAGATTACAATTTTGACAAAGGTGTAGTGGGCACACAGTGCACAAAATGTGCAGAGAAAAAAATCCTTTTGGGTGCATAGTGGGTTGAGTGCGTGTCTGTCGGTTGGAATACCTGCACACTTTCTAATATGTGTCAGGGGAAAATGTTTGAGTGAAATTCTCCTCCTCCAACTCAGAATTTAGCTTTTTGCAGGTAAGGCTGGGCTGGTTTTCATACCTACAAGACAAATTGATTAAAAATAAGTGTTCTCTAAGACAAAATAGGGTGGAATTTGATACCTTATGCCCAGTTTTAGCACTCTATAAATATGTTTAGTTGATAAACAAGCGTTAGAGGTAACTTTTTCAACCAACTTTGAGACTCTAAACTATTCTTTCGGATCTGGAGAGGGATCTATCAGGAGACATTGTCTCAGCGTGGGATATGGCTTTGAAGCTGTTGGCTAGATTTAGTACCTTTACATAATAAGTTTTGGTTTCATTGGCGTAAGATATCAAGACCTCGAGCTATGGAGTCGATTCAAGAAAACGATGGAAACAAGTGACTCGATGACTGAGCTTGAGAGGATAAAGGCTAAGCGAGCAATAGTCTTCAGTTTAAAATCATTGTGTGTGGCAAGGAGAAAACACAGGAAGAAACTCGGAGCACCGTTGAGGATGAATTTAGAGTTAACTTTAGAGAAAATATTTTTTGTCTAAATGGCGTGAACACGGGGCGTTGTGCGACAAATCCCAGGTTGAAAAATTTGTTCTGATTCAGACAGAAAAATATATGAATAAAGAAAACAGGAAGCACATATGCAGAGAAAGGAAACAATACATATGACTACTACAATTAGAATCTTTTCATCAAACTACAAGAATTTTGCATTAAGTTTCGATCGAACTCAAATTACATTCGATAAACGTTGTCTATACTAATTTTTCCAACAAACCTGGATTACATTGAAAAGATAAAATATATAGGCGAGGGCGCCGCTTGGGCTACCTCGCTCTTCTAACTACTATCTCTAAAAACTAGGAAACTGATTGTTATGCGTTAAAAGACTCTTCGTATGGTGCTTTTCCAAAAATAGACAACAAATACATCTAGCTACATCATGACTGTTTGTAATCCGCCATGGGGATTTGGCTATCGATCAGGTCTCGTCATGAGGGAGTGATGTTTCAATGCTTTCCTTCGGTCATATATCTGAATGGACAAGTGTTTGTTAGAGTCCCGCTATCTTCTGTAACAACTTTGATTTCTGTCGCGCACTCATTTGTTGGAGCGAAATGTGCGTGACAAGTGGATGCAGACTGTCATGGCCGTTATCAAAATGAAAAAATGTCTTAGAGAGATGTCTCCTTCAAAACTGTCAATATTTTATTTTTGTTTGCGAACAAGGGAACATATTCAACTAATCTTGTTTCTTTTGTTCGTTGGCGAGAGCCGCACAGGCTTCCTCCTCGGTCGCTACACATTCTCTGGAATGCTTTGCATACCTTTCTTATGAAAACCTTTGTGCTTCACACAGTTGTACTATTGTATCCTATGCCTCTTGGAGCTATCTTTTGAGCCGCATCACGTTCCCTTCGCAGCCTTTCACTATTGACACTTTGATGGTCTTTATCGCTAGTTGTTGTCTCAACTCCCTGTTTTCCTGGTAAAGTTTGGTGATAGCTAGTTTTTCTTGCTTCAGCTGCTTAGATGGATCTTAATCATTTGTACCCATGGAATCCATACTCCTCATTCTACTCCTACTTTCCCAGCTCGTACCTTCCACAGGCTCCAGCTGAACATCGCACATAAGTAATTCTTCAACAAACGATCTTGCGTGCGGCCTGTTTGGGGTTCGATTTTCCCAGCTTTATTACTCTTCTTTGGTCTGCCCCTTCTCTGAGGTATCTATAGTTAGGGAGATAGCGCCTATATTATCCTTTCTTCCTACACAGGACCTTCCATTCCAAGTTCCACATGGTGTGATGTCATCGTTCCTGCGAGTAAAGGGAGAACACCCTTTGTATCCTTGGGGATGCATGTTGTGAGTGAGAACAAATCCTAGTCACTTTGGGGCTCAGGCCTAGTGATTATGCCACTTCGCGTGCCCTTCCTTATGTTTTGGTAGGTCTCCATGGCATGACCAATATTTATCTTATGCATAGTGGATCCGGCGAATGCCCAAGATGGAGAATTCAATCGACCTAGGCCTATGAGGAACACTTATAAACAAAGCATGAATCTGATTTCGCAAATAAAATGGGTGCAGAACCTCTAGGATTTATAACAGATCGAGTGGAAGGAGGAATCGTGCTAAGGAACAATGAATTCATGGCGACTAGATGTTTTGAATCGAAGTGCATATTTTCAATAACACATCCCCACATGTAAGGTACATGCAATAAGGGCTGCGGAGCACACATGATACGAACACCACAATTTTTCATTCCTTCAACCTTCATAATGAACTAATAATAGTTATAGAACTTTTCGACGCGACTTCCATTAACTACTTGAGTCGACCTGGGGCAAGTAGAGGCTATTTTTTAACAGGACCCGACTCTTTGGGAAGAACATACCCCTACCATTTACGCATGTTTCGATTCCGACATCCCTTCCCCTTTCCAAGGGCCAACCAACCACTTGCTGACTTCGACCCCTTCATTGTTACATACCTGACTTCAAATGTTTTGACACATGAACTATAACTCGAACAAAAACCAACTCTAACTAAAAGGAAAATGGCAGCGCTAATAGATGGCTCCAATGGGGATGCTATCCTCATCATGAGGTAGCAAAGAAAAGTAGACCAGGTGCCTAACCATTGGGCCTTATTTTGACTCTTCGACACCGCAATTTGAAAAAAAAAATGCAACCTAAACCTATCGACGTAGCTTCTAAAAGACTCAGCATAAAATCAGGGCCTTCACTTCGGGCTTCAATTTTCTGTTGACATACTGACTCAACACAAAAATAAAATGACTATTTACAATGACATGTGACTTAAACGAAATTTATTTCATTAGATAATGTTTAAGGAACCTGTCGTTTACAAGCGCCCAACCAAGGCAATCCCCATTTAGTTCTTCCAGAAAATAAGCATTATTTTTGCGATGTGCATCGATTTTGAATGGACCCGTCCACATATTATCAAATTTTTCATGCTTTCCTTTGTCCTCATTTCTCGCGTCCCATCTCAACACCATATCACCCAAATGAAAATCCTTCGGCTTGGAACACTTGTCAAAGGTTTTCTTCATCCTTTGATGGTGGAGCTGTGGTCGATTATACACATGTTCCCCCATCTGTTGTGTGTGCACCATCTAATTTATTCTTCACTGTGTGTCATTTGGCTCGGCCTCCAGCTCTTGCAACAACTTTATGACAGGAAACCCTAGTGTGGTAGGGAAAATTGCATCTGCGCCGTATACAATCTGAAAAGGCGACGTTGAGATGGACTTCTTGGTGGTAAGCCGATCTTCCCAAAACGCATAGATAAGCTTTCTATGCCAAGATTTCTTATTGTCTTGCAGGGGTCTTTTGATGATCCTGGTTAGGATTTTATTTGAGGATTCTGCTAACCCATATCCCTGTGGGTAGTACGTCGTAGAGTGCTCTAGGGTTATATTGTAATCTTGATTTTTTTATTCCATCCTCTTGGAATTGAATACGGTTGCGTTGTCTTTTATGATCTTGATGAAACATCTGAATCTCGATAAGATGTTTGTCTCCAAAAATTGGATGATGACTGCGTCGGTAGCCTGCTTCATGGGGATCGCTTCTATCCATTTTTTGAAGTAGTCAGTGGCCATGAGTATCCATTTGTGCTACATTGAGGATGGCGTATTTATTTCCCCTATGAAATCCAAACCCCACTACATGAACAGTGCTTCAACTAAGATCGGATTTAGTGGAAAGGGCTGCAACTTTCTTCTTCCATTGAAAATCTAACATTCATGGCAACCAGAGACTTATTTGTACATGTCTACAAAAATTGTAGGCCAGTAGTAACCCACTCTTAGGATTTTGTGCGTGGTGTTTTTCCAGTAATGGTTTCCCCCGTAGTATCCCTTATGAAATTATTATGTGGCTCACTTCGCATCATTTTCCAGCAAACAACTCAGCAACATTCTCCCAGGATCTTTCCAGTAGAGTGAGTTATCCAGGATGCCTAAATTAATTGCTTTAATCTTTAGAAATCGAGCCTTGGTATTACTTACGCACAGAGGGGCTTGGATATTATTCAACACATAGATGATGTCTGCATACCATGATGAATCGACAAACTTTTGGGACACCTACATAGTCGTTTCTTCCTGAGTACTCTCTCACAGATCGACAATGAAATTTATTCCCACAACGTCGCAGTCTGACTGCGCCATTAGCTTCACAAGGCCCTGACCCTTAATTAGTTTTGTAGGCTTGATCTCCAGGTCATATTCTAGCATGGCCACTATCCACTTACCTCTCCTCCCTTCAGGGTCGAGCTAAGTCAGGATATCCTTTACTGAGTTGTTGGGCACATAAGCACTGACGTGGGAGTGCAATATGTATGTCCTGAACTCCTTCAAGGATTTCACTAAGGCGTATTCTTGTTTTTCCATACTTTTGTACCTTAGTGGAGCATCCCGCAATGTCCTACTAAAATAGGCTATAGGTTTCTCAAAGTTCTTCTTGTCTTTCTGCAACAACATGCTGACAATCGTATGTTCTGAGGCAAATGAAAATAGGATGAAATATTTCGTGAAGTCTAGACTGGCTAGCAAAGGAGCTCTAGTCAGCGCCACCTTGATATCTTCAAAAGATTTCCTATCTTCCAGATTCCACTTGATCTCATTTCCTTTCCTAAGCATGCAAGTTATGTGCTTTATAATTTCTGCCAGGTTTGGGATGAATCTTCTCAAGAAGTTTACCTTTCCCAGGAAGGATTGCACTTCCTTCTTACTGTGTGAAGTGTCAATTTTAAGGATTCTATCAACCCTGTTGGGGTCTATATTGATGCCTTCTTTCGAGATAATGCGCCCCAACAACTTCCCTTATTCCATCTCGAAATGTGATTTCTTTGGATTTAGCGATATGTTGAACTTCCTGCACTTCTGGAAAATTTTCTTCAGATGTTCGAGGTGTTGTTCATCAAAGCTAGAGTCTACCGTGATGTCGTCTAGATAGATCACAATTAACTTATCCCTTTTTTCAGCAAATGATATGTCCACTGCCCTTTGTAAAGTGGCACCAATGTTCATCAGGCCGAAAAGCATCTTGGCATACATGAAAGTCCCCCATGGAGTCGTGAAAGCCATTTTTTCTTTGTCGTCTGGGTGGACCATGATTTGATTATACCTCAAAAAACTATCCAGCATGGACATATTCTAGGACCCCACCACCTTTTGTAGGATATAGTCCATTTTAGGGAGAGGGTAGTGGTCCTTTAAGGACAGTTTGTCCAAGTTTCGGAAGTCCACACAAAGTCTTATTTCACCGCTCTTCTTTCTTACAGGTACTAAATTAGATATCCATTTCAAGAATATTAAAGAAATGCTAATTTTAGCTTCGAACAATTTCTTTACCTCCTTTTCGATCAGCGACAGTAGCAGGGGATTTATCTGTCACAACTTCTATTTGAACTACTTTCGTTCTTATTTGAGAGGGATGACATGCCGAATTAATTTAGTGTCATACAGCTTCAAATCGTCATAGCTCCATGCGAAATCATCGGGGAAATCCTTCATGAGCTTGACGTAGTCTTGCCTGACCTTTGGACTGATCGTTTTCGATAATTCGATTATCTTTGGGTTCTCCTCAGTCTCGATGTTTCAATCTTCAACATCTTCTTCATTCACCGTGATCTTGGGATTTCTAGCCACGTCATTTTCGTCAAAAATATTTTCCAGCGGGACTAACCCCATTAGGATGATGTTATTTTTCATTTGTACTATGTCCCTTCCCACTATATGGTTCTAGAAAGGGTCGTCAATACTGCACGCATCCGCGCTCCCATATTCATCGCAACAACCTTCATCGTTAATGTTTGTATTAGCGAACTCATCGCTCATTTGGAGAAATATCTCCACCTTCTTGTCATCCTCAAACACCTGCCAATGTTTGATATTATCGGGCATTGTCAGCCTATGTTTGAATTTGATCTCATATTTTCTATTTGGGAATATGGGGATTTTAAAAACTGAGGCTGAGGTGGCCAACGCATCAGCGATCTAATTTTTATCCCTTGGGATAGCAGATAGATTGTACTCTGAAAATTATTCAAGGAGGTCTAGCGCCAAATTTTTGTATGCTCTCAGCCTGGGGTGCTTTGTCTGACCAGTTTGGAGTCTCCGCACACTGCTATCCTCTTTGCGCCTAATTCTTTCAACACCTTCATGCCCAGAATCAATGCCTCATACTTGGCCATGTTGTTCATGCATTCAAACGTGAGCTTGTATGAGCACAGTTGTTTTCCCACTTCAGGGGGGCTTACCCATACGCTAGCACCTTCTCCTTCCTTGCTAACAACACCATCGAAACTCATGTTCCATATCTCGTTTTCCGCATGATTTTTTGGGTCGATGCACTCTGTTGCTTTCTACATGGTTTTCTCATCCGCTTTCATGATGGTTGTCAGCTCTTCCTCTTCAAAACTGAGGTCATTGTAGAATATAGAATAACCAACCTCAGTCTCGATGGAGTATATGGGTGGTTGTTTGGATGCCTTTTGCTACTCACCATGTATTTCAGTAACACTTCTTTGTACAATCATCTGTCCTAGCCAAATATAGGAATGGTGTCATATGACATGTCCATTTGCAAGGTCCCTTTCAACTTTGCAGCCCACAATCTCGACAACAACATGCCAAACTTAAGGGGTATGTCTGCCACAACCACGTCCATAACCATTTTCTTCAAAGGGATTTGGGTCTAAGACACAACCAAGTCCTTAATGAGACCCAAGAATTTGACTTTCCTCGAATCAAAAGATAAAAGGTCCTTGTAGTGCCTGGTGATATCCAAACCCAATTTGTCTATGATCACCTGTGGCATGAGGTTGTGCAATGCTCCGGAATCTAGCATGGAGTTATGTAGGTTCATGTCATTGAATTTCAGACTGACATAGAATGAAGGGACATCCTTGGTATCACTTGTTTCCTCAATGCGCAGACCAAACAAGATAGTAGGGTGTTCGTCTTGGATGTTCAAAGTATCGGGGGCCCCTCCCATTTTTATCAATTTAATAATTTTATCTCGATATTCGCCCTTTCTGATAAGTTCATTAAAGTGGACAAAGATTTTGATCTTGGCCATTTCATGCTCAAAGTTAAAGGGAGGACATACCTTCTCTACCTCTTTTAAACCCGCTTCTCGGCTTGCTTCCGAAGTTTTCTTCGAGGCCTCCTCCTTCGACTTCCCCTTCTCCATCGCATCCTTGGTCATGCTGTCCAGGCTCAGTCGACTTGTGGAAGGGGTGTCCGCCAGAGGTTTCTTTATGGGATTTATTTGTTGAGGCTTGGTAGACACTTCCTTGATCCTTGTTGAAACAAAACTTAAAATCTTTAACCCTTAAAGCTAAGATTTTTTATTGGTTGTGTTTTACGTGTTTCGACTTTCCTCAAAGAAAAATTTCATCATTTCTGAAATTCACGATACCTTTTTATTTATTATTTTTGAATAAAGAACAGATAAAGGTTTACAAACATATAAATTTTCCAACACTTTTCGAAAAATTATTTAAAAGGAGTATAATTTTAAATTCGCAAGTTTTTCATTCAAATGTTAAAGAAATCGAAATCCAGGGTTTTCCGTAAACAAATTTTTGATGCAAATCGAATTACGAAACCTCGATCCCCGATCTCCTGATACTTTAAGACTTAATTAAAACACAAATTACTTAATTTTCATTTAAGAGGGTTTAAAAATTAAGTTAATCACATCGTGATATAGGGATTCATGGTTCAATAAGATCATATATCATTGTCATCATATTTCCCGAAATCCCGATCACCAAAATCCCGAATCATAATTCACAATTAAAATAAACTATATCTATTTTGGCCTTAATCTTGATTACTGAGTTGATTAAGATAACTTAAAACATGTTTAAAATAAATGGGCCATCGCCATTTCGTGATTTCAGGATTTGCGATTCCATGAGAGCACGACTCATGTCATCAGATTTCCCAAAATCCCGATTTCCGATTTTTCGATTAACGAAATCCTGAAAAGATCAAATCTCAATTAATTAACATACTAAAAACGTTTTAATTTTAATTAATACATCGCGATTTCGGCAATCGGGTTTCTTCGATGACATATTTTTTCGACATCAAGACTGACGAAACCCCGAAAATCAGGTTTTCAAATTTAACTCAAAATTAACACTAATAAATCCACTTTCTAAACAGTTTTAAAGTTAATCCTTCTTTGAAGTGTTCATTAATGCATCATGGTCCGATTAAGTATGTTTCTCTTTTATTTGAAAATGATGAGAAAGCCTAAGTACGGAAATTAAATGCATATATCCAAAATTCTTTTCTGCATTACGAGCTTTTATTTCGTGACAAATGTACGATTCTCACTATGTGTAAGATATATTCAAATTAAATGATCGAATGTCTGTATTTTCATTTCAAAGCTAAGTTTTTTCATCCACTCTCTGTGACAGGTTTTCAAGTTAAACACAGAGCTATGGCACCCAAAAAATCACCGAAGAAAAATGAAGACCAACAGGAGGGTGATATTATCTCTGATACTACTCCACACGACGTACACTCCGTCAAATCGTGGACTGGAATTTCCGAATTGCTGGAGGATGAGATTAAATATGCAGACCCTAATTCAAAAAATCATCTCCGAGACATTGCTGAGTCTGAGCTTCATAAGGTTGCTGCGTGTCCGAGGCTGGTGACATATACCGATATGATCGACTGGGCTCTGGATAGGGTAGATATCCCAACAAGAAGCATTCTGAATGAGAAAGGAACTATCGTCGGCTCATTCAGGCCTGAGCACATTCAAGTAATGTATAAACTCTCGCCGAATTATAGACACACCTTTAATGCTGAATTTTTAGCTGAGTTTCAAAGAAAGGAATGTGTTGAGGCAGGCCAGACATATCCCGATATGATTAGAGGATGGGCGAGGTCCAAAGAAAAGTTTAGGGCCGATGCTCATGGGATTTATGCTTCGGCCTCCTTAAATGAATATATGGTTTACATAGCCATGATGTTATGCAGACTTTTCGGGAGAAAAGATCCCTGTCACTTTCATGCAGACTGGGTACCTTTCTTAGAAGAAGTTTCAGAAGGACGTAGTTTTAACTGGCATAAAATTTTGTCAGATAACCTAACACAAGAGGATGTAAATTATAAAGCAGCCAAGTCAAAAGGACAACCAGTGTTTTTTTATATGTCTGCATATATTATGGATGCCATTTGTTTTATGACTCCTTTTCCATTAATGAATTGGAGTTGGAATGTTTCCTGCCCAGAGCCTGTTCATAAATACCACTCAGCTCTCTGGGAAGAAAATGCTAAAGACGTTTTTTATGATGTTTGTCATTTTGTCATAATTCCTCTGCACAAAATATTTTTTGGATGCGAACCCCCTCGCATTTCTGATGCAGTCATAGAAAGCCTCAAATCGGTTGCCGACTGGTTTATTGAGGAAAATTTTTCCTATGTTAGGGTTTATGGTTGTTCCATTCCACCTCACGCACTCCCGAAATTCTTACCAGACAGATTATTATGCAGAGAAGTAGCTCATCAATTAGCCAAGGGTGGTATTGGGACAGAATTAAAAGCCCTTCAGAAAAAAGCATGGCCATCTTTCCCTGTTCATGTCGAGAAATTGAATTTATTAAACTTAGGCCATTCTAAGGCAGAGGCCGAGTCATTGGAGGAAGTGAAGTTAGTAAAAATCGAGCACAAAAAACATGACCCTTACCAAATAATTAGTCGGCATTACATACATTGTAATTTAAAAGCATATGGACATGAAGTTTCAGTTTATGATGATATTTTCAAAGATGTTAAATCTTATGAGGAAGTGTAGAACATGGTACAAGCCTTGCCACCTAATTCACAGGCTGGGTTTGCATCTTTTCAAAGCCATAGGTGAAGTTGTCTGCCGAAGATTTTACAGGGTGAAATTTCGACCTCATTGCCAGAACAGGAAGAAACCCCTCCAGGGTTTGAAACTAATACTTAGAGTAAAGCCAATGATAAAGATAATTTGAAGGATGCTGAAATACCTCCTCAAAAAACACAAGGTTCTCAAATAAAGGAAACAGGGACAGAGAAAGAAAAAGGACTGGAAACAAGTCCAATAATTCTTGATGATGTTCCAGAAATGATAGGTGGAACTACTTCAAAAGAGCTTGGTAGTCCTAACAACTCATTAACCCCATTACAGTCTGCTTTCGGAACCCCTCATGAAGGAGTTCTATATGTTAGTGACCTAGAGCCGATTTCAAGAGATGAAATCCCCCCATCAGATTACTTTTTTAGCAAAAAGCGAAGAGTTGTCTTGAAACAGGAAATTCATCCTAGAGGAGAAGGATCGATTAAGAAGCATAGAGTTATCGTAGATGGAAAGAAACTCAAGGATGGAGAGTTCGCTATAGAATTAGCAGGAACAATGGGTGCTATAGCATCAGCTAATATATATTCTGTGGGAAAACTAACAACTATGCTTGAACAGAAGGATCAAGAAATAATCCAGTTGCAAGACAGACTGAAGGAAAATGAAAGAAATATTGGTTGGGGAATACAGAAGGGTCTAGAACAAGCTAGAATCAAAGATATGCAAGAAATCCAAAAATTAAATAAAGATTTGGATGAGGCAAAACATTTAATACAGGTCACATAGGAACAAGTTCAAAAGCTAGGAGAAGAAAATAAACAGTTGCATGATAAGATTAATTTTATTACTAATCAGGTAGTTGAACTTGAACATTTCAGGACGCAGGCATGAGAGATATATGCAAGAATAGAGGAGGAACAACATAAAGTATTCTGTAATCTGGAAATAATCCAGAATTATTTTCAGGAATCAAATAAGTCCATGGAAAATGTTGTCCAGAAAGAAAGAGAAGCGAAAGCAGCAAGGAATACTTTTCAAAAAGCAATGGCTTTCTCATTAAAAGAAGAAATTGGAAAAACTCAGAAATTATCTATTTCTGAACAAATAAAAGGGGATATAATGATAAAAGTATGGGAATCAAAATTGGTTGAATATAAAAGAATCACAAAACAAGTTAATGAAGATTGCCAAGGAATCTTCAATCTCTTTGAAAGAGATTCATTGGATATCGGAATAGTTGGTTGTTCTGGATTGTTAGGCAAAGTCAATATAGCCAAGCATCAGCTGAGGTTTAGAGAAGAGCTCGAGGAAAAGAAAGTAGAGATTTCGAACATCAAATTGATCAATATTACAGAGATCAACAAGTGGATGGTGAATTCGAGTTTAAAGTTGAAAACACTGAAGTTCACAGAAAGCATGATAGAAAGTCAGTTACCCGAATTACAAAGGAGATTTTTCTCATTTGAAGCAAATGAGATACCCGAGGCTCCTAGGATCTTAGTAAATTTTTTGGGAAAATGTGTTCAGTGCGTTGAAACAGAGAAAGAAAGTTCGTCAATGCAAACTTAAAACTTTCTTTAAATGTTTTTATTATTAGAATTTTAAAAGAAATTGTAAACGGTTGACATTATTTTATGTAATCGTAATAGTAGGGAGTTGGTTAGTTACCAACGTGAAACTTTGACGAAAATGTATAAATATAATTTCAAAAGGCTGAGAAAGGGCTTCAGAAATTTTGGAGATAGACATTTTTGTAATTTCAGTTTTGAAGTTCATCGGAATATAAATCACAAACGAGATTTTGAATCCTGCAACTTTGTAACTATGTGTCTTCCCCTGTTTATCATGCTTTGTTAAATTTTCCTTTTATGTTTTCTAACAAGTAATCAATTTGGAGTTATATACATCATTGATTTATATTTTCAAGTTGGTTTGGATGTTAAATGTTTTACAGTTTTTCCTCTAAAATTGCTTTAGCAATTTTAAGACCTGTAAGGATTTTGTTCCTTAATTTTTAATCCTTGTTAGAAATGTCCTTTTTTCTTTCATCAGTGTCTAGTTGAAATATAAGATTATTTCCTGATTAAAGCCTTATATTTCTCTGCATTGTTTATTTGTTGTTTATAATTCTCGAAATTGTTATGAAACCAAGAAGCGACCTTGAATGTGTTTTACATTACTATTTTAGATTTTAAAATTGTTTTCATAAATCTCATGTCTAGAACTCTGAAGTAACCAATTGATAAAAAATCCATTTATAAACCTTTTAAACTTTATCATCCATGACTGTCCCTAGTAGCAGACAACCTAATGTAGAACCGGGCCTTCAGGATCAAACCAGCATTGCCCTAAGTTTATTTAATACTATTTTACAAACAACGAATAATAGGGTTGAGTTAGAACGATCATGGGCTGCTATTGAGTGAGACATTAGCATCCAAGAGCAATAGGAAGCAAGACAGAGACATTTGAGAAACTTAATTTGTTCTGATCTTTCTTTAATTCCTTAATTCCAATTCTTTTCTTTAAAATCATTTACGGATGCCTTGACGCTATGTTTTATAGCCTTAAAACATAAACTCAGGAACACCACTCCTGAGCTTATATTTATTTTGAAACTACATGATGGCGTTCTGATAACCCTTTCTGAACTCTTTCGTTTCCTAGGACAATGCATTATCCGTTTCTCCAAACCATGCATCGTTTGTCTCCAGCACAAAATCATCATTTTTTCTCATGTACCGATCATGTTCACCCTTTTTCAAAAACACACGTGGGTTCTTGTCATCGCAACAATGCATCTGGTCTTTGAACTTCTGATCAAATTCTTCATCCGCGTAGTTGTTTTGGAATGGAGGCCTTGATTGTTGGTTGCCTTGATCTCTCTGCTCCCTTTTTCCCCCCTTTTTGATCTAAGGAAATTGGCCCCTTTTGAGGTTTGGATTTTTGTATTGGGGGTCATTCTGTTCTCGGGCAGCAGGTTTGTTTCCCATGGACATTCTCTCCATCAACTTCTCCATTGTATTCATCATCAAGTCGAACTTGTCTTCTGACGATCAAGATGTTGATGGTTGTGTGTCTCCTTAGGGATTCTTATCGCCTTTGTTGAATCTCTATTTGATATTGCTCAACGCCATCATTTTTACTTCGAATTCAATAGCGATGCTCATTATCGTGTCTAGATTTGCGGATCTCCTTTCTCTTAACAACAAAGTGAAATCGTTGTCGAAGGAGTCAACATATCACAATTGCACAGCCCGAGGGGTTGGTTGGAATTCTACATAAATTGAGTTATAAACCTTCATGAAATGGGCTGAGAATTCTTGCACTGTCTCCTCCTACGCCCTCTTCATATTATTGTACTGTGTTAACAACTGCAAAGGGTTCTTCTTGTCTCCCCATCTATTAATGAAAGATGTCTTGAATGCAGCGAAGTGTCAAATGCTTGAGACCAGGAGGGATTTGAACTATTTCCTCACCTCCCTCGAAAGGCTCTCCTTGAACAACCTCATTTTCATGTCTACATAGTCCACCTCCTCTAGGTCGACGAAATCGTTGAACCAATCCAGATGTTTTTGGGCCAAAACGTTCTCTTTAATGTCATAGAGCTTAATCCTCTACCTATAATTTTGGGGCAAATCATGCAGTTGGGAGGGAAGAACGAGGGGAGAATCTGGAATCCATGGCTCTAGGAGGGCTTGGGATTTGAGGGATATTATTAGATATCAGGGTTTGGAATCTCTTCTGGTCGAAAACTATCTCATCTAAGCTAGTTTCCGACTTAGACCTGAACAGGGTTTTCTCAAATAATTCGTCAAACTCAAGGTCATTAATGCTTTGTGAATCATCTTTGGGTAAGGATAGGCTTCTTTCCAGGTAATAGAATGGGTCTGGCACTTTCTCTCTAGTCCTGCGCAAAATTTTCATGGGGTCGTACACATGCTCTGTAGGGTTTGGGTCAGGATTTTCTCTGGTATAGATCATCTTCAGAGATAGGGTTCCTAAAATGCGCTACTTGATGCTACTGGTGTTTTTTACTGGATTCGTTAGGGTAAAGGTTTCATCCGGTACAAATGTTTTTCCCTTTGTTACCCTCAGGTGTCAAACTACAACGTTATTCGTTCTCCTAGGGAAAATCTATTCAATTTTTTCCCTGGTGGTGGCGCCAGAATGTTAGAACTCTGTAAATCGGTTCGACTGATAAAAAAACAATAGAGGTAACTTTTTCAAACAACTTTGAGACCTGAAACTAGCCTTTCAGATATGGAGAGGGATCTCTCAGGAGACACTATCTTAGTGCAGGATATGGCTTTGAATTTGTTGGCTAGATTTAACACCTTTACATAATAAGTTTTGGTTTCATTAGTGTAAGATAACAAGACCTCGGGCTATGGCTTTGATTCAAGAAAACGATGGAAACAATTGACTCAGTGACTGATCTTGAGAGGATAAAGGCTAAGAAAGAAACATTCTTCAGTTTAAAATCGTTGTGTGTGGTGAGGAGAAAACACAAGAAGCAACTCGGAGCATCGCTAAGGATGAATTCAAAGTTAACTTTAGAGGAAATACGTTTTGTCTAAATGGCGCAAACAAGGGGCGTTACACGACGAATCCTAGGTTCAAAAATTCAATTTTGTTCAAACAGAAAAAGATATGAATAAAGAAAATAGGAAGCACATACATAGAGAAAGGAAACAATACATCTAACTGCTACAATTAAAATCTTTTCATCAAACTACATGAATTTTGAATTAAGTTTTGATCAAACTCAACTTACATTCGATAGACATTGTCTATACTAATTTTTCCAACTAACCTGGCTTACATTGAAAATATCAAAAATATAGGCGAGGGCGCCACTTGGGCTACCCTGTACTTCTAACTACTATCTCTAAAAACTAGGAAACTGACTCTTATGCATTAAAAGACTCTTTGCATGATGCTTTTCAAAAAATAGACAACAAATACATCTGGCTACATCATGAATGTTTGTAATCCGCCACGATGATTTGTCTATCAATCAAGTCTCATCATGAGAGAGTGATGTGTCAATTATTTCCTTCATTTAGATATCTGAACGCACAAGTGGTTGTTAGAGTCCCGCTATCTGCTGTAACGACTTTGATTTTCTTCACGTGCTCATTTGTTGGGGTGAAATGTGTGTGGCAAGTTCCTGGGGACTGTCATGGCCATTATAAAAATGAAAAAATGCATTAGGGTGATGTCTCCTTCAAAACTATCAATATTTTATTTATGTTTGCGGACACAAGAATGAATTCAGCTAATCTTGTTTCTTTTGTTCGTTGGTGAGAGCTGCACGGGCTTCCTCCTCGGTCGCTGCACATTCTTTGGAATGCTTCACATACCTTTCTTATGATAGCCTCTGTGCTTCATGCAACTGTATGATTGTATCATGTGCCTCTCAGAGATGTCTTTTGAGCCATGTCACTCTCCCTTCGCGACCTTGCACTACTGACACTTCGATGGTCTTTGTTGCTAGTTGTTGTCTCAGCTCCCTGTTTTCCTGGTAAAGTTCAGTGATAGCTAGTTTTGACTTCTTCAACTGCTGAGATGGATCTTGATCATTTTTACCCGCGACATCAATACTCCTTCTTCTGCTCCAACTTTCCTGGCTCATACCTTCCACAGGATCCAGCCCAGACAACGTGCATAAGTAATTCTTCATCAAACAATCTTGCACGCGGCTCATTTGGGGTTCCGGTTTTCCCAACTTTCTTATTCTTCTTTGGCTTGCCCCTTCTCCAAGGTATTTATTTATGGGGAGATTGTTGAAGGAAAATCTCCTTGCGGATAGGTAGATCTCCTCAAAGAGATAGACTCTTAACTCTAAGACAGAAAGTGCTTATCATGGTCACTGACTTCCTTTTAGATCTAGGTGGACTAGTGTGTGAGAAGGAAGGATAAGAGAAATACCTTTAATCGACGTTTGTCCCTGCATGACTCGAGTTGAGCTCCAATCTTTCGCTCCTCGATGGATCTCGTAGACAAACAAAGTACGACCACTTCCTACTCTATCAAGATTAGTCTGAAATGGATCTATCTACTAAAGAGACAAATTCATGTGAGATTGAACATGAATTAGAAAGAAACAGGCCAAGCAAATTATATTAATGAGGACAAAACATTACTTAGTCGTAGATGGATTGCAACAGTTTCGTCAAGTCCTCCTTGTCTACCCCTTGCTCAAAAGATCCATGATCTAAATGATGATAGCTTCATTGATTGCTCCCTATGAGATCATAGGTTTCTTGCTTCCAAATCATCTCTGTTCTAGCACCGCTTATAAGATCATAAGTCTGGTGTGATTCTCCCTTTTTAGTCCCCTTTCACCATGAGAAATCTTGCTTATATAGCCTTGGAGAGGCTCAACAACTTGAGATATCTTTGGGGTGAGTTGAGGATTTTCCTCCTTCAGTTAGGGATCTTCCCTAAGATCATGGCTTGATTGAGGATTCGAATCCAACTTCCTTCTAAGAATGAAAAGATCCTTCCCCCATTCTTCTCAACAAATCAACTGCTGCCCAGAATAGGTAGCGCTCCCTCAAAAGGGCACTCAGAGTGTTATAACGCTCCCTAGTAGTGTATAAGGGAGCGCCAACACTCTTGAGGGTAGGATCACTCCTAAAAAAGGATAAATGTGTGTTATAACGCTCCCTGATAGCTTATAGGGGGGTGCCGACACTCCTGAGAGAGGTATAGGGGAGCGCTCCCCTCCAAAAACTCAGTTTTTTGGGTGCTTTCAGATGGCAAGAGATTCATAATCCTATTGAATAATTTCTCTTCTTCCAAATGAAATGTTTGAGGTGTTTCAAGTGTCCTTCTCATGTCGTTATAGGCACAACATAGGCATCATGGAAATATGTTTTCTTTGACACTTGCGACACTTGTGAGCAAAATTTGACACTTGTGACACTTATAATGACGACACTTGCGACACTATCGAAGTGAGTAATTTCGATGTGTAACAGATTGCCCCCCAAAGTATGAAGTTAGAAGATGAGAACTGATAATTGAAATGCTTTGTAGACTTTCAAGCAAGGGTATAGATGTAGAGAACCTAATTGAAGCTGCACACAAACATCCAACAAATATTATGACATGTTTCAAACCCAAGGCAGGCATACCTATGTTTGAGTGATAAAGACTTGCAAGATATGGCTGCCATAAAATACACTGTGGATCCATAATTGTATTGATAAAAAGGTATAGCCACTGAAAATACACTGTGGATCTATACTCCCATGACTTGAACTGATTGTAGCCATGGAGAATACACAGTGGATCTACGAGATGACAAGACATAGCCACGACCAATACAAAGTGGATCTATGTAACAGTATATGTGTCATTATTCAAAAGAAACTCCATCGCAACCTGGGAAAAGTACATATCAAAGTGATCATTCAACCCAGGGTCTTCTTACTGATCTTGATGTAGTACGAATCTAACCATGTGAATAGATGTCTCGATGTCGAACATGGCATAAACCACTTGATTACCGGTCAATGATGTAAACCATTAACAAGCGTGAGGGAGATCACCATTAATGTCAATGATTCCCAAGGTACTCTAGTACATTCCAACGAATGTGAATGGATGAGCTAAAATCGAACATCCGTGGAATCATTCGATCAAAGGTAAATTATGTAAACCCACTATCGAATGTGAGGTGGCCCGCCATTGAGGCATGCAGGTCCCAAAGTACTAACTGGTTTCTAAGTCTAGTTCCTGGATAATGTGTTGAAGTCGACAGGAATAGGCTCATCAAAGGAGAGCCTTGATGTATCCCCCATCAATGACACAAAACGAACATAGAGATGTAATTGGTAGATCAAATGAACATGGGATGACACGTGTATCGAGACAAGATATTTGTGATGACTGACTCTCGAGGTGGATACTTCCCTTGAACATTGAGGCACAACAGCAAAAACATGACATGGACCAAAACACGATGATGCAATGGATACTGTGACTTTCATCGGGTGACCCAAAGGAGTAAGAAAAAATCAGAGGATTGGTTCAGTGCAGAGGTTTAGCGGATTAATATGTGTGCAAAGACAAAGTGTCTTGTTTAAGGATGACTTTAAGAGTTACTTGGTAATGTTCTCAAAAAACTGCTTGGCTTGCTTCTTTCAATTTTTTCCCCCATCCAGATAGATGAGTACCTCTTTTTAATTTAACGAGCTCGAGGAGGATAACACATGCTCGATAAAACTCACCTTCGGTAAGTTCCTCTTCCTTTGTTTAACGAACTGGAAGAAGTAAGGGTTCGGTCCCATATGGGTCTGTCGATGTTTGTTCTAACGAGTCCAAAGACAGAAAACTCGAAGGTTTTTCATGATTATAGAGTCTGGAAAAACACTTAAAAGAGAAATCTCTTAGTTCCTTTTTCGTAAAGTAGTCTGACGAGACCGAAAAAGAAATAAAATATCGCTCAACGGACGTTTTCTTCAAATACTTTAACGAGCATGAAGAGAACAAGGTCGCTTGGTAATCTTTTCATGTTTAGAGAGTCTGAAAAGAACTTAAAGATGACTCCAATGTTGTCCTTTTTCATAATGTTAGTCTTGCGAGGTCGAAAAGGAGATAAATTATCACTCGAAAGACGCCCTTTCAAATCATTTAACGAGTGGAAAAGGAAGCAAGCTCACTCGACAATCTTTTCATGTTTAGAGAGTCTGAAAAGAGCTTAAAGGAGACTCCAGGGGGTTCCTTTTTTGTGTATCCATACAGGTCTAAAAAAGAGATAAAAGTCTACCCAGATTCATTCTCATGTATTTACAAGCACAAGAAAGAACAAAGACTAAGCTCGGTATGCCCCCAGCTTGAAAGCTAGTGGATTAACTCCAGAAAGATCATCAAAGGCTGGAGACATTCCCTCCAAGCTTCGATTCATTCACCGGCTCTGAGGTCGTCACCAATTTCTCTAGTATATGAGAAAAAGGAGAAGGGTGGATGAAAAGAAGGTTCAAGAGAGGTGATTGTTTCATTTTTTAATGAGCTTGATACAGGAAAATAACTATGCTCAGGATCTTTGTTTCATTTTTTAACGAGCTTGCCACAGAGAAGAGAAACTATGCTCGTAGCTTCTTCTGGATAATGGCTTCCGAGAGGATAACACTCTGGAAGAGGACCAGGTCAAAGGATAAAATGTGGTCATGGCCTCCAGGAGATCTTCGCTGGATGGAAGATAATCACTCGAGAAGGGACACATGTCGAGGGTCGCAATAGGAGGAAGGAGATCAGGCTCCAATAATCCTACTGAAGAAATCACCATGTCCACTACCGAATCCAAATCGTCGGAAGTTGAAATCATGGGAGATGATGAAAAATCAACACTAGGAGGGGAGATAGACGGTATATCTGCCTGAATTTATTCACAAGGGGGAAGAAAAGAGGATCGGTGACGATTATTATCCCAGGGTAACTTGTCCATCCGAAACATTTCCGGAATAGATTCATCTGAAGGAAAAGTTGGGGAAATTTAGTTGATCGTAGATGATAAGGAACTCAACCGTGATTGCATCGAGGAACTATCAAGTGCCAATAGATGTTGGGAATCTAATGAGGGAGAAGTAGATTGGGTAGAAACGTATGACGTTTCGACTGGACTAAGTAGCACGGTGTCACCTAGTGCATCGAATCCCAATGGACGAGGTACAATCCAAGGGTCAGATGATTCCAAAGATTGATAAGCCGTGGTCGAAATAATATCGACGGTGGCAATATGATGTGTAGTCGATTGAAGTGGTGTAGGGAAGGTACCCATGAGGCTAGAATCTTTCAGTAAGCCAACACCAATGCTTTCATACGTGATCTTGTGGTCTCCGAAGAAAGGAATATTGTTGGTAGCGGGAGTGCGAGCATCGGTCGTGCAGAAATCCAACTGATCAACAATGACAATTTTTCCCTAGTGATGAAATTGTACACATCGAAAAACTGACAAGGAAACAACAGTCATAGCATAAAACCAACTTCTTCCAAGTAACAAGTTGTAATTGAGGGGATCATTGACCACCTCGACATCAACAGTAACAGTTTTTCCACCCAATTGGATGGGCAGGGACTGTAAAAGCCCACGGGGATGAAAAACTCGCCCATCTAAGGCGTGTAACATCATTGGGGATTTGTTGAGTGCTGGTGATTTTAAACCTTTCCAACATGCTAAAGACATGACACAAGTTGAGGCTCCCTCATCCCGAATAGTTCGATGGATTTTTTGATTGTGAACAACAACATCAACTTGGAAAGAAAGTTGGTGGGAGAGTCGAGATGCATAATTATATAGGTTAAACATGATCTGATTAGACAACTCAGGATCAATAGCACCAAGAGCGGTCAAGAGCGTTCTACGTTGACTGGGGCAGTGCTGTAGAACTTCTAACCCAGACATAGCACATGGTGCTTCAGCCAAGTCTTCAACAATGTTGTAGTTTTGGGTAGCACGTGAACTAGGATTAAAGGTAGCTTTGCAGATAGTGCTCTTAGGAGGGCGTAAGATAGAGTCAAACATGGGTTTCTCAATCTGATGTGGTCCAGACGGAGGATCAACTGATGGAAGACTAATAGAGGATGATGATGGATCCGGTAAAGTGTTGGCACCGTTAGTGTCTTTTCCTTTGTCAGGGTTACCTGGTGTGTCGTATGTCTTAGAGTGAGTGGTCAAATTGATCCCATTAAACATATAAATATGTGCACTCAACGAGGCCTCATCATTAGGTTCGATAGAACTTCCCCCAGGAGAGGGGGTTTTAGCAACCATGGATTGCTACTGTGGAAAAGGCTGAGTAAGCACAACGGGTTGTGACTTTCCTTGGAAAATTTTGGCCACTTCATTGCGAAGTGGACAATCTTGAGTGTAGTGATCATCACCACAAATGATACATGGGAATTTTAGTTTCCGTTGTGGTTGCTTTTCGGTAGCAGGTGTTTGATTTTTGGGTTGTTCATTATTATTTTTTGATTTATTCTTTGTCTTCTTCTTACCTCTGGATTGTTGTGAAGGGGCAGATTGAATGGCATTCACCTCATAGATCTGAGTTTGGGGGGAGGTAGAGGAGGGTGTAGTCGATTTGGAAAAAGATTGAGTTTTGACGGAACCGATAACACCATCTGCATGAGATGAGGATGATGGCTTAGAAGGATCGGTATTAGCTTGAGCAGCATTCGAAAGAAAATCATACAGAGTACCAGATTGGGAATAAATCAAATCTAAGTACTGAGCCCGAACAATGGCTTGTTCCTCTGTGACCGCACCACCCATAGTGACATCACGAGCGATCGGGGGTAACAGTGATTTAGTAAACCATTCCGCCAATAATATGTCAGGAATGACTGCCTTGATCATCCTTCGTCGTTGCCTCCACTCATGAATATGGTGAGAGATATGCACAGAGTTAGTTTGACGAAGGGAGGTCAAGAGTTCAGTACCCATATCATAGTGAATAGGCAGTTGAAAGTGCGTGAGGAAAGACATGGCAAGGGAATTGAAATCATGAAAAGAAGCATGTGGTAGTTCAATATACCACTTTGCTACTCAACCGGTAAGTGTTCGTTGGAAAAGACGCAAACGTATAGAATCATCCATGAGGGATTTTGATGAAGACCACAAATGGAAAGTCATCACATGGTTGTTTGGATCTTCGCCAGGGTTTCCATCAAATTTCAGAATATCAGAAGGAAGTTTGGCTAGAATGACTGGCCAAACCGGTGAATGAGAAATATGATCATTAGTTAACCGAGACAAGTCTGGGAGATCCAGAGTCGCAAGGAAAGGTAGTTGTCGGTTAATTTGCGAATGATACTGGTGCGGCATAGGAACACCAGTAGGAACATAAACTGGGTTAGGTGGATAGTTGTAACCAGTAGGTCCTCTTACATACGGTTGTTGTTGGCCAGGATAAGAAGGATTCGATGGTGCATGAGAAGCATTGGCATAATCTGGTGGGTTCTGAACATTATAGGTCGGGTGATTTATTTTCCCGTGAGGAGGATAAACATTTTTCCCTTGAGAGTGGTAAGGAGTAGATCCCGGAGGTGGATACACATGAGGCCCATGAGGAGGATAAGACTATGGTCCTGGAGAACTCCAAGTGGTATTTTGGATGGCGCCCAGATAAGATTGCCCGTAAGTGTTTCGGAAGGGACAGGATTGGATACTCCTCCTAGTGGGTTATTATACAAGTGCCCCCCAACGTGGGGTTGGGTAAAAATGCCTCCTGAAGATACTCCCTAGGATTGTGAAGGGTTTCCAGCAAACAAGGGTTCCCCCCCCACCAGTGGTGTATTTACGACTGGGGTATAACTGGCAAATGGAGGTTGCCCTCCAGGAGGAGCATGAAAAGGGGACTGTCCCCCGGGAGGGGTAGGCCCTCCATGGAAAGGTAGTCCTCCAGGAGGAAACGGTTCGTTGGATGGTGGTTTCCCTCCGGCTAGTTGTGTTTGGCCAGCAGGGGTCTGTATTCTCGGGTGAGAAGATGTCCCAACAAGATCATGTGGAACATGCGGAGCTGTAGAGTAAAAACTTGTAGAAACAGGGGTAGAGATTGAAGTTCTTTGGGGATGAGTAGAGGTGATGAGTCCAACATTAGGATGGATTTGTTCTGGTGTAGCAGTAGGGTGAATAACCTGATCGACTGGGTGATTCATGGTTTGACCAGATGGTCTTGTTTCACTAGGAGGGTCATGAGGTTGAAAGGGTTGTCGAATAGATTCGAAATTTTCATAGAGACCGCGTCCCAATGGAGTCCTCCATATAGAATGAATAGGTGTGGGATTGGTTTCTACTGCGGTGTTAGGACGAACAGTATTCCTATAGTCATCACCAAAGATGGGTTCTATGGATCCCATATATGTTTCGGTAAAGATCCTCTCCGGTAATCGTGGGATCTCTTCGTCTATGACATTCCCAAGGGAGTCTAAACGAACCAAAAGTGGTTCAAGAGGATTTACCGACACAGATGTAGTAGGATTTTCAACCGTGTCCAAAACACCTTCTAAGTTATCTAACGGAGGATCAATAGCACTTCCAGCGTCAGATTGATTTTCTACCTCTCTACGGTAGTTGTCTTCTGGAGGGTTAGGAGGTAAGGGTTGATAGCCTTCCGGAGGCAGCCCTTGCATCCTACGTGATCGATGAAGACCTTTATCGTCTATGGGCTCAATTGTGGAGAATAACAAAACACATTGAAAATCTAGGGCCAACTAACAAAAAGAAACAACATGCGTTAATAAAATCTAGGAATCAACCAAGAAGACAAAACTTCTCTCAATGATCGTACTATTTGGTGATGAAATCCAACGTTGCGTGATCAAGTCGGGAAGGGGCTAGGATATGGTGGAACAGTTACAATGGAGACTTGCTTAATGGACTTTCACCTTGGTGCAAGCTTCCACGCAGTAATTGTGGATTTACCCTCTAAGGAGCCTGAGTGAGTTTGACCAATGTTTGTTCCAGGTATAGTGAGACTTCCCTTCACTATCACCTTGTGTAAGTACCTAAAGATTATGGCAACTAAAGACACCAATTCACAGTGAGTCCCTGGGCGGGTACAGTCGACAGTCCGATCCGAAACGTATGGGCAGGATAACAAGTCCGAAATCAACTCGAGAGGCTCCCACACATAATCGTGGGTATACCTCCAAGAGACCCCCAATATATGATCCGACCACTACAAACATTTGAACCATGGAGGGATAATCTCCGTAATTCACCGAAATGCGACCTCGTGCATAACCCCTGTGTGAGAGGGGGGTCCCAGAAAACCAATACGACAATTGGATTTGACTCTCCCTAGCTCAGGATGCTAATGTTTGTTTTGAAAACTTTGGAGAGTTGTACTCATAGCCTAATCCAAAGTGCTAACCCTAGTCTACTGTTGGTGGAAGATCCTAAAAACAAAAATGTTCTAGATAATTTTTAATTAGCATTTGTTTTATAGTTGTTCTTTACTCAAAGGGTGCACGAAAGTGAAACTGATGGAATGATGAGTCAATGCCCAAAATGATGCATAGAATATGATAAGAAATCATTTATTTTCAATGAACGCCTATTTAAGGGAAAGAGAAGGAGTCGTTTTCACTTTCAAACACTAATATGAAGCGTCTTCAATCAATTGGTTCTCAATCGAATCCAATGCAATGCTAAAACATTTTTAAAAATTCCTTATAATATGCAAATCAAGCACTAAAATGTATCTTTTTCATTTGTATGTGAATGATGATTAATCCAATGCAAAGACTTCTCCTACCAACTACCCTTTCAGATAAAGGAGATTCAGACAAGCATGATCAGATTTCGCACACATGACACACACCCTCTTGCTGTGATTGAAACAAGAAGCAAACAAAAAACAAAATATAACAAAGAAAAATCAAACAATTCACACAAAAATGAGGTGTTTGAAGAACAATGACCTCAAAAAACCAAGTCAGAAGAGTCACAGACTTTAGATGTCCTTCACTGGAGTTCCCGCTCAATCGGATAGGAGAGAAGAAAACAATGGATTGATTTCAAGCTCTCAATAGAAAAAAATAAAAAATAATGAATAAGGGCATACAATATGAACAAAAAGGTGTTTACTTATCAGGAGGAAACATGTCAAAGATCAAAGGAAGAATCATTGAATCACAAAGCAGCTCAGCAAGTAAAAAACAGGGTTTGGACCTCCAAAAAATGCAATTTTTGAAGAGATTTTGTGCAAAAAGGGGCTGGTGCTCTGGTGTAAGGGACACCAGGGCATTATAACACTTTTTCAAACACCTTTAGGGAGTGTTGGCACTCCGCTAGCATGGTCACAGGGGCGCCGGGCTTAAAAAACTCATAAATATGTCCAAAAACCCAAAATTTCAGTCGAATTTTGACAGTCAAGTTGAATGTGATGGGGTAAAGAGTCAATCAGCGTATGAAATCAAACAAATGGGGTGAAAAAGGTCTGAAAACAACCAAAGTGTAAGACAAGTTCTATGAGGAAAAATTAAAACTAAAAGTTTTGATTCGACTCCCCAGTATGGTCTTCAATTTCTGTTGAAGGAAAATCTCCCTGCGGATAGGTAGATCTCCTCAAAGAGCTAGACTCTTAACTCTAAGACAAAAATTGCTTATCATGGTCACTAACTTCCTTTTAGATCTAGGTGGACTAGTGTGTGAGAAGGAAGGAGAATATAAATACCTTTAATCGACATTTGTCCCTGCACGACTCGAATTGAGCTCCAATCTTTCGCTCCTCGATGGATCCTATAGACAAACAAAGTACGACCACTTCCTACTCTATGAAGATTAGTCTGAAATAGATCTATCTACTAAAGAGACAAATTCATGTGAGATTGAACATGAATTAGAAAGAAACAGGCCAAGCAAATTATATTAATGATGACAAAACATTACTTACAGTCGTAGATGGATTGCAACAGTTTCGTCAAGTCCTCCTTGTCTACCCCTTGCTCAAAAGATCCACAATCTGAATGACGATAGCTTCACTGATTTCTCCCTATGAGATCATAGGTTTCTTGCTTCCAAATCATCTCTGTTCCAACACCACTTATAAGATCATAAGTTTGGTGTGATTCTCCCTTTTCAGTCCCCTTTCACCATGAGAAAGCTTGCTTATATAGCCTTGGAGAGGCTCAACAACTTGAGATATCTTTGGGGTGAGTTGAGGATTTTCCTCCTTCAGTTAGGGATCTTCCCTAAGATCATGGCTTGATTGAGGATTCGAATCCAATTGCCTTCTAAGAGTGAAATGATCCTTCCCCCATTCTTCTCAACAAATCAACTGCTGCCCAGAATAGGTAGCGCTCCCTCAAAAGGGCACTCAGAGCATTATAACGCTCCCTAGTAGTGTATAGGGGAGCACCAACACTCCTGAGGGTAGGAGTTCTCCTGCAAAAGGGTAAATGTGTGTTATAACTCTCCTTGATAGCTTATAGGGGGGTGCCAGCACTCCTGAGAGAGGTATAGGGGAGCGCTCCCCTCCAAAAACTCAGTTTTTTGGGTGCTTTTAGATGGCAAGAGGTTCATAAGCCTGTTGACTCATTTCTCTTCTTCCAAATCAAATGTTTGAGGTGTTTCAAGTGTCCTTCTCATGTCATTATAGGCACGACATAGGAATCATGGGAGTATGTTTTCTTTGACACTTGCGACACTTGCGACACTTATAATGATGACACTTGCGACACTATCGAAGTGAGTAATTTCGATGTGTAACAGAGACATGGCCTCTACTATCCTTTCTTCCTGTGCAGGACCTTCCATTCTAGGTTCTGTGCAGTGTGATTTCATCGTTCCCGCGAGTAAAGGGAGAACTCCCTTTGTATCCTTGGGGATGCCTGTCATGAGTGAGAATGAATGTCGGTCGCTTTGGGGCTCGGGCCTGGTGATTTTGCCACTTCGTGCACCCTTCCTTACATTTTTGGAGGTCTCTATGGCGTGACCAATATTTATTGTGTGTGCAGTGGATCCGACGAATGCCCAAGATGGAGAATTCGATCGACTTGGGCCTGCGAGGAACACTTATAGATAGAGCATGAATATGATTTCGTGAATAAAATGGGTGCATAACCTATGGGATTTATAGAAGATCAGGAGGAAGGAGGAATCGTTCCAAGGAACATTGAATTCATGGCGACTAGATGTTTCGAATTGAACTTTGGATTTTCCATAACAGATCCCCGCATGTAAGGTGCAGGTGATAAGGGTTTCAGGGAATACATGATACGAATGCCGCGATTTTTCATTCCTTTGGCCTTCATAATGAACTGATAATAGTTAAAACACTTGCCGACGCGACTTCCATTAACTACTTGACTCGACCCGGGGCACGTAGAGGCTATCTTTTAACATGACCTGACTCTTTGGGAACAACATACCCGTACCATTTACGCATGTTTCGACTTTGACATCCCTTCCCGTTTCCAAGGGTCAACCGACCACTTGCTAACTTTGACCCCTTCATTTTTACATACCCAACTTCACATGTTTTGACACATAGGCTATAATGTGACCAAAAACTTACTCTAACTGAAAGGAAAATCGCGACACTAACACCCAGTATGGTCGCCAATCTGTTGTGCTCGTTTTGTCACTTGGGTGAGAAAAACAATGGTACTTGCATGCCTAGTTGGGCCTGCTAGACAAGACATAAGTTAGTGAGTGGGTTAAGAAAACCAAACACATGTAATAAACTAATAAACAAACTAAAACCACTAAGGAAATAAAAACTAGAATGCATAAGAAACTTAGAACCATGAACAATCAACCAATGACAAGGATTATGCCACCAAAGAATAACTATATTAGTTGGAAAAACAACGTAGAGAAAAATGAGGACTTATGGGTCCCCTCTTCCTCCTCGAGAGGGCTCTTGAGTTCCCTAATGGAGAGCGCTTCTTACAATGGAATAAAAATGGAAAATGATGAAGAAAATCATTGCCTATTCCCTCAAGAGGAGAGTGGAATGGCCTATTGCAATGATGCTTGAATACTCCTAGGAGAAAAGAGGATTATCAAGGGACAATTGAGCCAACATAACAATACTATGAAGATATTGGTTTCTTGGTGCACCCATGGCATCCATTTATAGCATTTCTTCAAGGAAATATTCAACTGGTTCTTAGTGTGCACAAGGGGCCCTTTAGGGCACCTTTTGGTCCTTGACCATCCCCCCATTCGGATTTTTCTCAGATCTGAAGGTCAAATCAAGTTGGGAGCTGGTCCATAAGTGGTTGGGGGGGTGACAGGAACAATAAATATGTCGTTCATAGGAGTGCACGGATTTTATTGTACACAGTCATGCATATGGTGCATTGTGTGCTCTACGGGCTTCGTTGGCTCACATACTATGTGCATGCTTCCTTTAGTGAGTTTGTGCATGTCAATTTTTGCCCAATTGTATAGTTTTTGCCTTTTGAAATGCATTTTGGTGTTGTAGGTGAACTAATAGTTGTTGGAATTGTTGTGTTTCTGTAACCATTTGCATGCAATGTTGCAGACGAAATTTCAGTGATAACACCTTGGGCCTCTAATCCTTTCTCTTTTGGTATGCCAGACATGTCTTCGCACTTTCCATCCTTTATCTCATCATCTTATGTGAATCCTAGTTTTGGGTCTGGGGGCATGATGCCTCCTTATTCTCCCTTTTCATTTGGTGGGGGTCATATCCCTCAAACAATCCCCGTGGTTGGAGGTTGGACTCTTCCTTCCTCTGGACCCAATCCTAGCTTCAATTTTCCAGGAGCAAGTGCTCAAATGGGCAGTCCTTCTGCTTTTTATATCTCATCCCTTAATCCTTCTTCCACTTTGCATGTTCCTATGAACACTTTTCTCATGGAAAACCTCCCTCTTTTCTCTGGTGTTTCATCCAGAGGGAGTTAGTTTTATAGTATGGGAAACACCCTTCACAAATTTCCTTTTTTGGGGGGCAATGTAATCCTCACATCAGTAACCCATGTCATGTCACTTTCTCCTTGCAAGTGGATTCCTCGATGATGATTACCTTACAACCTTTTATGAATCGGTTGGGAGGAGGATACTACCCTACTGGGTATGGCCATGGTGTATACCCAAACCTTGTTTGGCCCAATATCTCTCAAAACCAGTATTTCTCGGGACCATGGTCTCACATGTTGCAACGAGCCATTGCAAGTCATGCTGGTGGCACAACTCTAGTCACTGCTAGTCACACTAGACAAACATCACCAACGTCTGCAAGTCATGTTGGAAATGTGCTACTAGCATCTGCAAGTCATGATGGGAGCATGTCACCAGCCACTGCAATCCATGCTAGGGGCATTGATACGATTGAGAAGCCTAGACGTATAGGATGTAAGCCCTAGTTCCTTTGTAGACTTTGCAAAGGAGATCACCTAATTCGTTTGTGCTTTGCTATTGCGATGGTAGAAGAAGTGCAGTTCTTATCTGATGGCCCTTTGGGTTCTGAGTTGTCTTTGGTTTCCCAACATTCTAATCATTCTTTGGTTGATACAATAGTCGTGGTGATGCAATATTCGACCGATACTACTCCTATTTTTGGGAGTGATGTGTCTCTTGACCATGTTGTCTTGCATCCTAATCAACTAGCAGTCACACCAATGCAGTATTTGACCGAAACCATTCATTTTTTGGGGAGTGATGCATCTCTTTGCCATGTTGTCTCACATCCTATTCAATCAATGGTTGAAGAAGTGGTCATGTCGATGCAATCATTGGTCGATCCCACTCTTCTCTTGGAGAGTGACAAGTCTAAGGAAGTGACATTGTTGATGCAATCTTCGGTCAATACCACTCTTCATTTAGGGGGTGATGCATATTTCGACCATGTCCTTAGCATTTCTAGTTTTGTACCTTATAAACAAGGGAGCATTCAACTCTCTCTGAGTACACTCCCTCCAAGTCCTAGGATGGTTTCCTTTGATTGGAATGATCTTGTAGAGCCTCACCTTCCTTCTTTTGCACCCTTCCATATAATGGGCATTCGTTGATGTATTGTAGATGAAGGATCCTCTGTCAGTACTCTATCCTCATCGACTTGGAAAGTTTTGGGTTATCCCAAGCTTGTGTCAACTACCAGTGAGTTTCTGACTTTTGACAGAAGACCTACATGGGATCCTTGGCCTCCCCCATTATATGCTTCTTAGAAAAAAATCCTCGAGTCTTAGTTAATCTCTTTTCAAACTCCAAAAACTAAAAAAAATTCCGCGTGAACTTGTCTCTTTCACATTCATTAAATGGTTTTGAAAGGACGTCTATTTGGTATAAGTTTAACCCTTTTCTGGACCAAGTAGACTACTTACGAAAAATGAATACTCTAGTCACCATTGGCTAGAAGAGTTCTTCTGGGTATTATTTATACTTTTTTGGGCCTAGGAGACTAAATCTACGAAAAAGGATATTTTTGGAATTAAGTTGTAATTGCATTACATCATACTGCTTGCATTATTGAGCCTATTTATAGTTCCCACTTTCTTGTTATAATCCTCTTACCTCCATAACTTTCATCACTAGCCAAGAAGTGCGTTCCATATATCCTTTGCATCTTGACACCCTGTACCCTAAGAGGAAACATCCCCCTAAATGTCCATGCCCTGCATGAACTTCCTTGCATTGAGAATAGGTATGTTTTGCTGCTTGGAACTAGATGCTTACTCATGACACTCATTTCCTCTCCTCTATCACAACGTTTCTTTACATATGAAAAAACAAAAAACAAAGACGGGCGGAAAAATAATATTATCTCATATCGACAGCAACCGTATCACCTTTGAACATAGCACAAACTTTTGAGTCCATTTTCATCCAAAGTTTGGGTTTAGCATGAACTTATGAAACTGAGATCGTTACTTAGAGTTTACTCCTTTGACTGTTTATTTATTCTTCCATTCCCTATGGAGAGTTTGTTGATGCCTCCTACATCACGAAGTTTTATAATCAAGTCTATGTTGCTTGAGTTATCTGTATGTCTCATTCTCTTTTTCAAAGGAATTCTATAAGCATGTGTCAACCATTTCTCAGAACTCTTGACTTTGCATGTCGGCCATTTCTCAGAACTCTTGAATTTACATGTCGGCCATTTCTAAGAAATCTTGACTTTGCATGTCAGCCATACCCTCAGTATATCTCAGAATCCCATGAAGTTGTAGTCCTACCATTCACCCTGGTCCTACTTTCATTATGGGTAGGTAACCTTGAACCCAACAATAAACATTCCTTGATTGGTCACTGACTGGGGGGTTTCCCTTGTGTTCAAGAGAAACAAATATATTCACACATTGGGATTCATGCAGTTTCTTGGATTCTATTAGCCTTATTGGTGGTTTCCTCACCTTTGTCGACAATTTTCCTTATTGACTGCTATTCGGAGGGTCTCTTTCGTGCACTACTTGCATCTGGTGCATGCAAGAGACGCACTGGGTCATTGGTTCATGATCCGGATTTATGTAGGAACACAATGAAATGCAGAAATACACATAAACACAGAGATGCAGTGGAAATAAGACTTCATTTCATTAATAACAAATGACTGAAATATGCTTACAGGCAGAATGGAAATAAACTAGCTAGGGCGTTGGTAGCTTATCTCTGAGAAGAGATGTGGCGGCTACTGGCCTATGAACTATGTTACAATGAGGCTCGAAGGTCTATTATTATTGAGAAACAATGGAAAACCCTAAACATCCAAAGACCTAACCCTAGGAGATGAAACGCCAAGACTATGGGCCCCGTTTGGGTAAGTTGGTACATCAACTTCCCGGGGACGTAACTTTGGCATACGATCTCCGTTTGACACGTTCTATACCTCGTTAGAAATATCTATCTGAGGAATATAACTTTTGGGTGAGAAACATTGATATATGATCCATGTTGCTCTCTGTTTTCCCAAAAAACGTCGTTTAAGGCCTCAAAACGGCTCCGAAAGTTCAGGACCCGAAAAACTGCTAAAAATAGTAAATTGTGCAGAAACTGAAAAACTGAAAGAAGTTGTGGTGGGGGTCCAAGTAGAATAGGTGGGTGGCCACCAATATCCACCTAGATCAGTTCATGAACATCCTATTCATCCGAGCTCCTCCTAATAATCAAGCTATTTCTTTCTACCTCATGCTGAATGATGAGAGATTCCCTAGTGCTCTCCTTTCAGCGGGTCTGCTTTTATCAAATTCAACTCATCTATTCTGGAAATGAGACCTAGAGGCTTGTAGTCATCGATGGCAAGATCTCTCACCATCAACAGTTGGGAATTCATCAATGTCCACTGATCGATGGATTCTTCAAGTGTTCGACCTCAACACCCTTATTCACACTTGTAGAATGTACTTAGTGCCTTGATACCTACTTTCATTATCGGTGGGTTGTCTTGCATTTGTTAAAAATATACCTTAATGATCGGTAATAAAATGAAGTCTCATTGTGTTCGACCTCAACTCCTCTATTCACATGATGTAGACTTGCACCTTTGACGGATAGTGTAGAATACCTCCAGTTTAAAGTAGTAGCATTCCTCATATGTTTTTGTCTTTCATTGGACCAATACCTATATGACTTCAGTGATCATGGGAGATCAAATTGTACTCTATTGTATACATATATCTTTAGATTGATTTTTAGACTAGATTCCACTGTGCCTTGTTCGTGACTATGACAACCTATGGCATATGTCCGCGTTGTACTGCCTATTTATGGCCATGAACAACTATTTGATATTTTTCCACATGGATCTGTAGTGTAATTCATATTGGAAGCCATGTGCACAAAGTCATTATGGATTGTAATATTATCATGAGTAACTAGTGCTTCTAGTTGAGTCTTCATTACTCCAATTATGGGAATTATAATGTATTTTGGCCATCGCAGACAGTCCTTTGACCTCACATATTAAGGGGAATATGTTATAGAAAATTTTGCCTCACTCCATGCAACTTGCTTGGATGGATTTCCATTTCCCTATGTAGATTTGAAGTTCCCTTTTTGCACCTTCCAGAACCAAAAAAGCATATTTTTCCACATATACATGCCCTATCAATTATACAACAAGCATATACACATGTTTCTCCACTACAATCCACGTACATTGGGTTTGGTGCTCAAAATTAAAAATTATGTCGGGTTTCCATGCCATGTCACAAGATCCATGATCCTTGACCTTCCATATACTAGAAATGATCTGAATCGACCCTTCAGTTCCATTTGAAGGCTATAAATTGAGCCATGTCCAATCCTTGAGAAAAATTCAACTTTGAGAGCGAAGACACTCTAGATAAATTTCACTTCAGATTGAGTATGCATCCCTTTTTCCTTGAAAGTATGAACTCTTTGTTCAACCCCCAAACTCTTCCTTATTTGTGATGTAGAACCTCATTGACTCCTTTCTATGAGTTTTCCTTTGGTGGAGGATTGAAGTGGTGGAGGACCAATTGGAGGGACTTAGTTTCTCGGTTCCCATATGTGTCATTAAAGAAGTTTGTCACCCATTTACTTCTGTTGATTATTTTAATAGAAATACTCTTTTCTTGTCTAATTGATATCTTGCAAATATTTGAATTATTATTCCATGGGTGTATTTGTCATGTATGTTAATGTATTATGTTAATCTATATGCTAACATAATATAATATCACCATATTCTTGCGTCCCTTGGTTGTTGAGGACAATTTGCAGATATTATTCTTTGGGTTGCGTGCTCAATGATGATCTTCATCGAATGTCCGGACGAGGTTGGCTCTTAGCCTTATCTTGTTAACATTTCATTTATTTATCATACTTGGGATTAGAGTTGATTTATGCGTGTCATTCAGTATGTTGTGGTTTACCCATTTCCATAAAGACATTTTTCTCATAACAACTGCTTGATCTAACAGATCGCATTACTCCCAAATTCTTCCCTTGATCTAACAGTTGGTGGGATTTCAGAGCTTCGGCACTTCGTAGCTTCGTACCTCTACCTTATATTCAATAGTCATCGAAGTGGTGAAATTTCTGAAATATAATGAGCTTTGATCTATGATTGAGGATTATCACTCCTGATCTGATGATTGGGAATTTCTTCTGGACTTGATCAACAACCTACATTATTTCATGATTTCGGTCTTCGGGGATTCCACCTGTTTCAAAATATTTTATCCCCAAAACGGTCAATACCGAATGAACAAAGAACTCATAAGACCAATCAAATGCCTGTGGATTTAATGGTTCGATCTAATGGCTCTAGTTATAGACGAAATTTCTCAACTAGATCTAAAAACTGTTGCTTACATGGTTCCCGATCTAATGATCCCGAACTCTCCTTGATTCAACGGTTGTGATTGATCCTGAAATTCAAAAGGTAACGATCATGATTCCATGATCCTTTACAAAGGATATATGTGTGCACCACGCTTTGGATTTTGGGTGATCTCTGCATCACTATTTATCTTGATCTTTTCTTTCCTCCTGCACGTTCTTCTGCATACTTTTGCCAAGGTTGACATCAGTGAAAAGTAATTTTCCAATAGGTTAGTCATAAGCTAAGTGTCTCAATTGATTACAATTGTAGCACATTATTGGTACTCTACTTCCTCTGCCTCGTCCTCTGCAAAATCCTTCTTGACCTCCTAGAATAAAGCCTCTATGATTGTTATATTTTGGAACACCCAATTCTGTCGTGGTATTTTCCTCATGAATTATATACATATCTGAAGTGCACTCTCTCATTAGGTCAAATGTGTGACCTTCCTTCTCTTCATGCCCTAATGACTTGAAAAAGTTACAAAATAAATTTTGGGGTGTACTTTGGTATTTTTGCAGCAATGGACAATTATGAAGATAATGTATGCATTTCTTGCATATTTCATAGTACCCTCCTCCTGGTAATGGGTTTTATTCTCCAGTCGCCAAATACTGTGCAAAAGTTGGGCATTCATCCTTATGGTGGCCTTCCATCCTACACATAATACACCATACTTGTTCCCTCTTCTTCTTTCATTTCGTCAGCTCTTCTAATTGGATTTTCAAGGCAGCTAATTGTGTCTAGACTTGAGTCGTCCCCATTCCATATCCTACAGGAGATTCTTCCAGCTTCATCACAATCTTTAAATATTCATCCTGCGACACATCCTTCTGTTGTATCAATGGGAAGTGAATGTGTGGAAATATTCCTACAATAAACCATTCTCTGTGTTGTTAATCCAAAATTTGGAATGTCAACCTACCCATCAAATCCTTAAATCTTTGATAATAGTCCCAAACTGACTTAGTCTGCACTTATTTGATTTCCTTCAAATCTATAATGTATTGTGACTTAGATTTCATCTTCTTGAACTCTTTCAACAACACTTTTAGAATTTCTACCAATGTCCTCGCTTGACCTGTTGGTGTAGTAATTTGTAGTTTCATGTACCATACTAATATGAAAACTATAAACATCGTTGCCAACTACACAATATTTGTGGGCTCATCCTGAATATTCTTCTCAACCCAAATTGTCTCACATACAAATATATGTTGTTTTGGGTCCTCCGACCCAACTCCCTAGAACTCAAGCATTCTCAATGTATTTTCTAAGCCTGCCATGGTGTTTTGTTTAGTACCTACCCCCGATGATGTTGGATGATTATGACTCAATGCACTGCTTCCACTGCTCTGGCTACTACTATTCTGACTTCCTCCACTGACTATAAGTTCTTTTGACAAATCTTCAAATGTTATTTTAGATCTAGGTGACACACACGGGGTTGTGGGTTCGGCATAGAATCCAACCTGAGTAGGACTTAATGACTCTTTTATTATAGGAATGAACTAAGGATCCTTTCCCTCTCCTTTTGTGCTTGATATTTATAGGATCTGGACTATTGCACATGGTTCTTTCCTCTCGTACTCACTGTGCGGTTGTCCTTTCTCAGCCCCAGTTTTCAACCTCTTGTATCTTCTTCCACTGCGCAATACTCCAAATTCATCTTCTTCTTCTTATACACCTTCTTCATTTCTATGCATCCTCAATCCCTCCCTTCATTGTTTATTTATTTCTTCATTCTTTCCTACCTTCAGACCATCCCTGGTCATCCTGCAGTTCCTCTATGTGCATGAATCCCCATAGCAGTCATATTTCATCGTCATCACATATTTTTCACACAACAACATATTTATACAGGTACCCAATGCTTTCAAAAACATTTTGTGTGGACCCTTGAAGTAATTCATTTCTATGACACTATACGACTGGGTACAATCTACTACAAATTCCGTAATATAACCCCTCAATATGTTATTCAACCATAAATGAACTGCACGAGAAGTAGTATTGCTTACATAATTCATTTTTCTTACCAACTTAGGAGTCCAGTTCCTTGGAGCTACAGTTCGATATCTTCCAGTATTCTCCACTAACCTTTCTAACCATTTAGCTAAAATATATGGAAATTCACCAAAGAAAATATCATGTAGATATGTGTACACATACCTTTGAAACCATTGTTCATTGTTGATTTGAGGGTTTCTATTCTATCCTTGGGAAAATTCTCATTCCTTCCTATCCAACCATTCAAGGATCTCTTTCTTATTCGGTCTCCAAAACATTCCCTCAATTACAGATTCTGGGTCCCGAAAACAAAACCATTTGTTGGTGCACAGTTATAAGACCCTAGGTTCATGTTATTCATCCAACAAAAACCCTTTAGATAATGGCCCTTTAGGCATCACCTGCATGAAAGTGAAGTCTCATTCAAGGGATATACTAGGGATGAAGGAACCAAATTTTTTCAAGGATGAGGGGATGTGAGGCTATCATCATAACCATTACTACTTATTCACCCTGTGCACAATATTCTTAATTAAAATTCTTCTATGAGTCAACAAACCCTATGCCCAGTTTCCATTAACTAACAATTCATTACTTTTGTCATAACATATATGAAACATTAAAATATCGAATATTCTTTCAGTACCATAAACCCTAGTGTGTAGAAACAATATCACACAGATCACGACGTAACCAAACCAATGAATCATTCATTAATATTTCGCATCAACCATATGTTAAACATATCTATATTAATCATGCATAAACATAACATCCATGAATAATCACATCAAAAAATACATTAGACATGGTATTTTAACGTGGTTCACCCAATCCTTGGGATACATCCACAACGACTGGATTCTTATATTAGTCTTCGTGCAACAATCATTGTTACGAGGGAAAAACTCTCTATGGCTAGGGTAAACCATAAAAGATGAAAATGATTGAAGAAATCAACTCTATCCGAAAACATGCTATATAAACCAATATGCAAGCGAGATAAGAAATAGGCCTACCTCATCTAGATGTTCGATGATGTCCATCGTTGAGCACTTTGACTCAAATCTTTGTACCTACAACTAGTTCTCAACAAAAAAGCAAAGCAAGCATATGGTGATAATATAAAGGTTAGCAGATTAGATAGCATAATCCATTAATATACATAATAAATACGCCCATGAATAATAACTCATATATTTGCAAGATATCAATTGGACGGGAAAGGAGTATTAATAAATGATCAACAGAAGTGAAAATATTATAGACTTTCATGTCTGCATGGTTCAGAACTGAGAAACTAAGTTCCTTCCAGCTGGGCTTCCACCAGTTCAATCCTCCACCAAAGGCAAGCTCATAGAAGAGAGACATTGAGATTCTCAATCAATAAGGGAAGATCTTGGGGGTTGAACACTGTGTTAAGACTTAATGGACAAAGGGATGCAGACTCAATATGAAGTAAATAATTTCTCTATAGTAACTTTTCTCTCAAAGTTGAATTCTTTCTCTCCTTTTCCATAGCTCGGAATTGGCCCATTTATAGCCTTCGAATGGAACTGAAGGACCGAGTCATAAATTTTCTAGTATATGGAAGGCCAAGGATCAGAGATATCCTGTCATGACATGGAAACCCAACATTAATTTTCATTTTCTGGCACAAATCCCAATGTACGCAGGCTGTAGTGGAGCATCCTGCGTGTATGCATGCTGTATAGTGTGCAAGATGCGTACATGTGGAAAAATGTTTATTTTTAGCTCTGGATTTTACAAACAGGGATGATAAGTCTGCATGAGGAAATGGAAAAAGGCCTTATGTGCAATATTGCATAGGGTGAGGCAAATCTTTCTATAATATATTTCCCGTAATGTGTGAGGTCAGAGGAGTATCTACGATGGCCGAAATACATTATAAACAAGCCAGAAGTGGAGTGATGGAGAACCATCAGGAAGAACTAGTTGCTCATTACATTCTGCACTAACTTTGCATACATGGTTGCCAATAGAATTAAACTACAGATCCATGTGAAAATATACCAAACAAGTGTATGTGGCCATGAATAGGCAAATACAAATGCGGTTATATGCCTAAAGTTGTCATAGTCATGAACAAGGCCCGGTAGAACCAATCTCAAAACCAATCTAAAGATATCTGTATTAAATGGAGTACAATCTAATCTCCCATGATCACTGAAGTCATATAGGTATTGGTCCAATGAAAAAGGAAGCAACAACTCAGGGAAGCTGTGGCCACATTGTTACACATCAAAATTACTCACTTTGATAGTGTCGCAAGTGTCGTCATTAAAAAGGTCGCAAGTGTCGCATTTTTCTCACAAGGTCGCAAGTGTCGCATGTTGCTCACAAGTGTCGCAAGTGTCAGGGAAGCATACTGCCATGATGCCTATGTCATGCCTACAACAACATGAAAATGACACTTGAAACACCTCACACATTTGATTTGGAAGAGGAGAAATGAGTCAGTAGGCTTGCAAACCTTTTGCCATCTGAAAGCACCTCAAAAACTGAGTTTTTGGAGGGGAGCACTCCCCCTTACACTATCTCGGAGCACCGACGCTCCCCCTTACACTGTCAGGGAGCATTATAAAGCTCCCCTGGTCCTTTTGAGGGAGTGCTATAGATTTTGAGAGTGCTGGCGCCCCCCTAAAGCCTACTAGGGAGTGCTACAACGCTTTGATGGCCCCTTCGAGGGAGTGCTACCTATTATGGCCAGTAGTTAAGCTGTTGAGATGAATGGGGGAAGCATATTTTCATTCTTGGAAGGTAGTTGGATTCGATTCCCTAGTCCAACCATGATCTTAGGGCAGATCCTCAACTGAAGGAGGAAAATCCTCACCTTCCCCAAAGATATCTCAAGTTGTTGAGCCTCTCCAAGGCTATATAAGCAAGCTTTCTAATGGTGAAAGGAGGACTGGAAATGAAGAATTACACCAAACTTATGATCTCATAAGTGGTGTTGGGAGGAAGAATTGCTAGCATGAAACCTATGATCTCATAGGAAACACATAGTCAGCCAAAGGAGAATGATCAGTGAAGCTGCTGTTACCCAGGTTGTGGATCTTTCGAGCAAGGGTTAGACGAAGAGGACCCGACGAAGCTGTCGCATTCGCATCTACGATTGTAAGTACTGTTGTCGTCATTCTCATTAATATGACACGCTTGGCCTGTTTCTTTCTAGTTTGTGTCTAATGTCACATGAACTTATCATTGATAGATAGATATGTTTTCAAGCTAACATCAATAGAGTAGGAAGTAGTCGTATCTTATTTGTCTATAGGACTCAGCGAGGAGTAAAGCATCGGAGCGCAACTCGGAGCATGCAGGGACAAACATCGATAAAAAGGTGCCTCTATACTCCTTCCTTCTCATGTGTTAGTTTAGATAGATTTGAAAGGAAGTCAGTATCCATGTTAAGCATTTTCTGTCTTAGAGTTAGGGTCAAGCTCTTAGAGGTGATCTACCTATCCGCAGGGAGATTTTCCTACAACAGAAACTAGCGACCGTACTGGGGATCGAATCATAAATTTCTTAGTTTTGTCTTTCCTCATAGACCTTGTCTTACCTGATTGTTTTCAGACCTTCTTCACCCCATTTATCTTATTGCACTTGTTGATTGACTCTTCACTCCATCACATTCAACTTGTTTGTCAAAATTTGATTGAATTTTTTGTTTTTGGACCTTTTTGTGAGTTTTTTGAGCCCAGCGCTCCCCTGCCTTGTTAGAAGAGCTCCAACACTCCCTTAAGATGATGGGAAGAGCGTTATAATTCTCTGGTGGCCTTTATACCAGAGCGCCAGCTCTGTTTTTTCCCAAAAACTCTTCAAAAATTGCATTTTTGAGGTTCAAAACCCTGTTTTTTGACTTGCTGAGTTGTTTTGTTATTCAATCATTCTTCCTTTGACCTTTGACATGCTTCATCTTGAGAAGTAAACATATTTTTCTCAGATTGTATGCCCTTCTTCATTCTTTTTGAGTTTTTGCTGTTGAGAGCTTGAAATCAATCCCTTGCTTTCTTCTCTCCTATCCGATTGAGCGGGAACTCTAGTGAAGGACATCAAAAGTCTGTAACTCTTCTCATTTGATTCTTTGAGGTCATATGATCCAATCTCTTTCTCCTTCCTTTTGCATTTTTGGTTTTCTTTCTTTTGTTTGATTGCAAAAAGGGTGTGTTGTTTGTGCGAAATCTGCATATTCTTGTCTGAATCTCCTTGATCTGAAAGGGTAGTTGGCAAGAGAAATTTTGCATTGAATTGATTATCATTCACATACAAACGACAAAAGTACATCTTAGTGATTATTTTTCATATTAGTTTTCATTTCTGAAATGTTGTAGCATCATATTGGATTTGATTGAGAACAAAATTGGTTGAGGGCATTCCTTGTCCAGTGTTTGATAGTGAAAACAACTCTTCCTCTTTCCCTTAAATAGGTATTCATTGAAAAGAAATGATTGCTTATCATATTTCATGCATATTTTTGGGAATTGAGTCATCATTCCATCAGTTTCACTTTCGTACACCCTCTGAGTAAACAACAGCCATTAAAATCAACTCTTAACTAAAATTTATCATACTTTTTACATCTTTGTTAGAAAACCTACATTAGTTTAAGGTGTAGGGATTTGGAATAGGTTGAAAGGATAACTCTCCAAAGTTTTCAAAACAAACAGTAGCATCCCGAGTTAGGGAGAGTCAAATCCAATCATCATATAAGTCTGCCTGGGATCCCCCTCTCACACAGGGGTTACGCACGAGGTCGCATTCGGGTGAGCTACGGGGACTAACCCTCTGTGGTTTAACTGATTGTGGTGGTCAGATCATATTATGGGGGTCACTTCGAGGTAAATCCACAATTACTGCATGGAATCCTTTTAGTTGATTTCGGGCTCGATACCTTGCCCGTACATTCTGATCAGACTATCGATTGTTCCTGCCCAGGGGCTGACTGCAAATTGGTAACCTTAGTGGCCGTAATATTTAGAGTCTTACACAAGGTGACGGTGACGGGAAGTCTCACTGTACCTGGAGCAGACATTGGTCAAACTCACTCGGGCTCCTTGGAGGGTAAATCCACAATTACTGCGTGGAAGCTTGCACCAAGGCGTAAGTCCGTTAAGCAGGTCGCCATTGTAACTGTTCCACCCTATCCATGCCCCTTCTTGACTTGATCACGCGATGTTGGATTTCATCACCAACTAGTACGGTCATCGAGAGAAGGTCCTGTTTGCTTGGTTGTGATTCTTAGATTCTATTAGCGTATGTTGTTTCTTTTACTTAGTGGACCTTAGGTTGAGTCAGTGTTAATGGCATCGAATTCTGGAAGTACCAATGGAGGAACCCCTTCTTCTGGGGAACCTTATACCTTTCCTTCATTTGGAAACTTTGGTCCTCCATATGTTTCCACACTGAGTCTTCCAGGACTCACTATTGGATTACCAGTTTGGTTGCTCCCCACTCTGGTGATCCCAAATCCTCCCAATGTTTCAGTTGCACCTAATACTTTGGATGTCAATACACCGCCCACACATCAACCTCATGTCGACTTTTCACCTTCTTCGCCCATTAAGTCTCCTTCCATTTCTCCTTCTTCGCCTAGTGAAATCTCTAAAGCAAGTAGCCAGGTTGATCAGAAGAGGAAGAATCGAAAAGAGAAGAAGAAGAAGAACTTGAAAAGGACAAAGGCCCCAACAACATCAGATGTTGGCTCTAAAAAACAAGTTATTGTTAATAGTATTGGGAGTGTTGATGAGGTCAACAAGATTAAAATGAAGAATACGAAACCCAAATTCCCTTGAAGTCTTTTCAAGGGTGACCAATTTCTGAGGGATTGCCCTGGTCTTACCCAAGTCTTAGAAATGTGGTCCTCCACGTCATCGACCTCTATCGGTCATGTCGATGATACCCCGTCAACTAGTGATGTTCAGGTTGGTAAGAAGAAGAAAATTGTCAAGTTCCCTTGCATGTTATGTAAAGGTGATCATTACTCTCACCTTTGTCCTCGCATGGACGAGGCTTCTTCTCTTTTGGAAAAACTTCAACTTCCAAAAGGTTATCGTAAGCTTTCCTCTGACCCATCATTGGTTGATGGACTGGTCAATCTGGTTCCATCCTCGGTCAGTCTGGTTGATCGGGTGGTCAATATAGTTTCCTCCTTGATTGAACCACGAACCCAAGTAGTTGGTCCAGTTCCGTCATCAATCAGCCCCGCTCTTCATTAAAAGAGTGACACCAAATCGGTCGATCCGTTTCCACCCGTCGACCCCATTCTTCCCTTGGAAAATGAAACTCAAGTGGTCGATTCGGTTCTGTCATCGGTCGATCCCACTCCTCCTTTGTCGAGTACTAAAGTGGTTGATCCAGTCCCTTCCTCGGTCAGTCCCACCCTTCATCCGAAGAGCACCAAAGTGGTTGATCTGATTCCTTCCTTGGTCAGTCCCACCCTTCATCCGAAGAGTGCCAAAGTGACTGATCCAGTCCCTTCCTCGGTCAGTCCCACTCTTTCTCTGAAAAGTGTCAAAGTGGTCGATCCAGTTTCACCATCGCTCGATCCCATTCCTCCATTGAGGAATGTCCAAGTGACTGATCCAGTCCCTTCCTCGATCAGTCCCACTCTTCCTCTGAAGAGTGCCAAAGTGGTCTATCCAAGTCCACCATTGGTTGATCCGATCCAATCATCGGTCGATCCTACTCTCCTTCTAGAGAGTAAACCCAATACTGCCCATGTTTTTCTCATTAATACAGACTCTACCGTGCCAGGGGGCATTCCTCCTTCTCCTACGAAACCCCCTCCAAGTAATGAGACCATCCTTTTTGATTGGGGTGTGCTAACTAGACCTCGTCTTCCCTCCCACTTTCCTTTCCAGATTACAGTACAGGTTCATGGTCGAGACATTCCTCAAACGCTGATAGATGAAGGTGCGTCCATTAGTATTTTTTCTTTTGTTGCTTGGTAGGCTTTGGGTTGTCCGCAGCTTGCACCGGTTACACAGAATCTGTTAGCTTTTAACAAAGGAACTAGTCAACCTTTAGGGATCCTTCCTCAGTTTCCTGTAACTTTGGGAGGGAAAACTGTCTTTATTGATGTCATGGTAGTTCGAGACCCCTTGGATTTCACTTTACTCCTTGGGCAAGATTATGTCTATGCTATGAAAGATCTTGTATCCACCCTTTTCCGTGTGATATATTTCCCTCACGATGGAAGAATGGTGACTATTGATCAACTTTCATTCATCGGCCCCGACTGTGTTATGTCCCTAAGCAGTTCTTATATGCTGACAATATCGCCCCCGCCGCATGTCAATTATGTGGCGTTGTCTCCCATGACCTCAACTTCTGATGATTTGGATCTAGTAGTTGACATGGTGATCTCTTCGGTAGGGTTATTGGAGCCTGATCTCCTTACTCCTATCACGACCCTCGACATGTGTTCCTTCCAGAGTGATTCTCTTCCATCCGGCGAAGATCTCTTGGAAGCCATGACCACGTTTTATCCTTCAACATGGTACCCTTCCAGAGCATTATCCTCTTGGAATCCATGATCTGGACAAAACCACGAGCATAGTTTCTCTTCTCTGTGGCAAGCTCGTTAAAAAATGAAACAGAGGCCATGAGCATAGTTTCTCTTCTCTGTGGAAAGCTCATTAAAAAATGAAACAGAGGATTTGAGCATAGTTTTCCTCTCTGTAGCAAGCTCGTTAAAAAATGAAACAACAATCTGGGGATCAAACCTGGAACCTTGAGCATAGTTCTTTTCCTGTGTCAAGCTCGTTAAAAAATGAAACAATCACCTCTCCCTTCAAGTTGAGTCTTTCGCCAGATCTCATAGATGTCGAGTCGAGTCTTTCATTAGGTTTCATTTTTTAACCTTTATTTCATCCACCTGTATCCTTTTTCTCCATCTAGCACAGAAATTGGTGACAACCTCAAAGTCAGTGAATGAATTGAAGCTTGGGGGGCATGTCTCTAGCCTTTGATGATCATTCTGGAACTAAGCCACCAGCTTTCAAGCTGGGGGCATACCGAGCTTAGTCTTTGTTCTTTCTCGTGCTCATAAATACATGAGAATGCAACCGGGTAAACTTTTATCTCTTTTTCGGACCCGTACGAATACACGAACACACGAAAAAGGAACCCCCCTTGAGTCTAATTTAAACTCTTTTCAGACTCTCTAAATATGAAAAGATTGTCGAGTGACCTTGCTTCCTTTCACACTCGTTAAAAGGTCAAAAAGGGCGTCTTTTGAGCGATAGTTTACCCCTTTTTTGGTCTCATTAGACTACTGTACGAAAAAGGAACTGAGAGAGTTCTCTTTTAAGTGTTTTTACAAACTCTATAATCCCAAAAAACCTTCGATTTTTCTGTCTTTGGACTCGTTAAAACACACATCGACAGGCCCATATGGGACCAATCCCTTACTTCTTCTAGTTCGTTAAACAAAGGAAGAGGAACTTACCAAAGGTGAGTTATATCGAGCATGTGTTATCCTCCTTGAGCTCATTAAATCAAAAAGAGGTACTCATCTATCTGGATGGGGGAAAAATTGAAAGGAGCAAGCCAAGCAGTCTCTTGAGAACATTGTCCAACAATTCTTAGAGTTTCCCTTGAACATGACACTTTGTCATTTGCACATATCATAATCCGTTGAACCTCTGCACTGAGCCAATCCTTTGAGTTCCTTTCACTCCTTTGGGTCACCCGATGCGAGTCATAGTACCCACTGCATAGTTTTGGTCCATGTCATGTTTCGCTGTCGTGCCTTAGTGTTCAAGGGAAGTATCTGCCTCAAGAGTCATCCATCCCAAATATCTTGCCTCAAAACCCATGTAAGTCCATGTTCTTTTGATCTACCAATTACATCTCTATATCCGTTTCGTGTCATTGATGGGGGATACATCAAAGCCCTCCCTTGACGAGTCTATTCCTTTTGACTTCAACACATTATCCAGGAACTAGACTTAGAAACCAGTGAGTACTTTGGGACCTGCATGCCTCAATGGCAGGCCTCCTCACATTCGACAGTAGGTTTACATCATTGATTCCATCTGATCGAATGATTCCATGGATGTTCGACTTCAGCTCATCCATTCACATTCATTGGAATGTACTAGAGTACCTTGGGAATCATTGACATTAATGGTGATCTCCCTCGTGCTTATTAATGGTTTACATCATTGACCAGTAATCAAGTGGTTTCTGCCATGTTCGATGTCATGACATCTATTCACATGGTTAGATTCGTGCCACATTGGGATTGGTAAGAAGACCCTGGGTTGAGTGATCACTTTGATATGTACTTTGCCCAGGTTGCGATGGAGTTTCTCTTGAACAATGACACATATACTGTTACATATATCCACTTTGTATTGGTCGTGGCTATGTCTTTTCATCTCGTAGATCCACTGTGTATTCTTCATGGCTACGATCAGTTCATGTCATTAGAGTATAGATCCACAGCGTATTTTCAGTGGCTATACCTTTTTATCAATACAATTATGGATCCGCAGTGTATTTTATGGCGGCCATATCTTGCAAGTCTTGATCACCCAAGCATAGGTATGCCTTCCTTGGGTTTGAAACATGTCATAATATTTGTTGGATGTTTGTGTGCAGTTTTTGTCAGGTTCTCTGCATCTATACCCTTGCTTGAACGTCTACAAAGCATTTCAGTTATCATTTCGCATCTTCTAACTTCATACTTTGGGGGGCAATCTGTTACACATCAAAATTACTCACTTTGATAGTGTCGCAAGTGTCGTCATTACAAAGGTCGCAAGTGTCACATTTTTCTCACAAGGTTGCAAGTGTCGCATGTTGCTCACAAGTGTCGCAAGTGTTAGGGAATCATACTGCCATGATGCCTATGTCGTGCCTATAACGACATGAAAAGGACACTTGAAACACCTCACACATTTGATTTGGAAGAGGAGAAATGAGTTAGCAGGCTTGCAAACCTTTTGCCATCTGAAAGCACCTCAAAAACTGAGTTTTTGGAGGGGAGCGCTCCCTCTTACACTATCTTGGAGCATTGGCGCTCCCCCTTACACTGTTAGGGAGCGTTATAAATCTCCCCTGGCCCTTTTGAGGGAGTGCTATAGATTTTGAGAGCATTGGCGCCCCCCTAAAGCCTACTAGGGAGTGCTACAATGCTCTGATGGCCCCTTTGAGGGAGCGCTACCTATTCTGGCCAGTAGTTAAGCTGTTGAGATGAATGGGGGAAGCATCTTTTCATTCTTGGAAGGCAGTTGGATTCGAATCCCTAGTCCAGCCATGATCTTAGGGCAGATCCTCAACTGAAGGAGGAAAATCCTCACCTTCCCCAAAGATATTTCAAGTTGTTGAGCCTCTCCAAGGCTATATAAGAAAGCTTTCTAATGGTGAAAGGAGGATTGGAAATGAATAATTACACCAAACTTATGATCTCATAAGTGGTGCTGGGAGGAAGAATTGCTAGCATGAAACCTATGATCTCATAGGAAACACACAGTCAACCAAAGGAGAATGATTAGTGAAGCTGTTGTTACCCAGGTTGTGGATCTTTCGAGCAAGGGTTAGACGAAGAGGACCCGACGAAGCTATTGCATTCACATCTACAATTGTAAGTATTGTTGTCGTCATTCTCATTAATATTACACGCTTGGCCTGTTTCTTTCTAGTTTGTGTCTAATGTCACATGAACTTATCATTGATAGATAGATCTGTTTTCAAGCTAACATCAATAGAGTAGGAAGTAGTCGTATCTTGTTTGTCTACAGGACTCAGCAAGGAGTAAAGCATCGGAGCGCAACTCGGAGCGTGCAGGGACAAACATCGATAAAAAGGTACCTCTATCCTCCTTCCTTCTCATGTGTTAGTTTAGATTTGAAAGGAAGTCAGTGTCCACGTTAAGAATTTTCTGTCTTAGAGTTAGGGTCAAACTCTTAGAGGTGATCTACCTGTCCGTAGGGAGATTTTCCTACAACACACATAGAGATGTCTTCAAGTGTTCTACATAATCCACCAAGGGTGCAAATATACATCATGTGAATAAAGGAGTTGATGTTGAACATAATGAGACATTGTTTGATTACCGGTCATTAATGTATATCGTTAAAAAACATGAGACAACCTACCAATAATGAAAGTAGGTATCAAGGCACCGAGTACATTCTTACAAGTTTGAATAAAGGAGATGGTGTCGAACACTTGAAGAATCCATCGATCAAGAGACATTGATGTATTCCCAACTATCGATGGTAAGAGAGATTGCCACTAATGACTGAAAGGCTCAAGGTATTCATAAGACTTTATGTTTCATTTCTAGAATAAATGAGTTGAATTTGATGGAAAGAGAATCGTTGAAAGGAGAGCATTAAGGCATCTTTCATCAATCAACACGAGGTACAAAGTAAGAGCTTCATGATTTGTGGAGATATGCACTTGCCGCAAATTATATACAACTAATAAACAACGATAAAAATAAGGGAGTGACTATCTATATTGATGGAATGCCTAAAGATTCTGGCAATATTGCAGGGCTTATAAATAGGAAACAACCCAGGACAAAAAACAAGCAACCGAATTGCATATATGAGGGACGTGAAGTGAATCGGGTAGTCTTGTGCACAATAAAAAATATAGTTCTCGGGGAAGAGTTATTAGTGTATTAACATTTGAATAGAATAGAAACATAGACTAATAGTGTGCGAGTACTTATGAAACACCCCTTTAAGAAACCTATACTTATTGCATTATATATATATTTTATCTTTAACAATGTTTTAAATATTTCACGGTCCCAATTTTGTAATAATGTGGGAGGTTGATCGTTGAGGTTGATTTTATTTGGGTGGCAATCAATTTTTTTTTTATCGTTAACAATTTTTTAAATATTTGGGGGTTCTAATTATATTATAATGTGGCAGGGTGATCATGGAAAAGGGCCAGCCACATAACATGTAAATGATTATCAAATTCGACTTTCATTTTATGTGAATTTTATTATTTGTTTATATAATTTTATTTGTGTGGCGATTAGTTATTTCATTTTTTTATATAAATGAAATAACATTGATTTTGTTGAAATTATATGTAGTCTGTAGACCATGTTGATCATGATTTCGTCGATGAGGAGGGGTTTTATTCATTCCTCGATCCGCTGGTATTGATAAAAAAAAGAGATCATTAAAGAAAATAAGGAACTTGCTAGCTTGTTTGACCGTTTAGATCAAACTCATGGCGTCCTAGAAATGATCAATCTGCTTATCTCACAATTTAACACATATAAGGTAATAACCATAATTTAAAGTGTTTTTTTTAATGTACTCATATGTTCAATTATGAAAGTTTGTTTTTTAACTTTTACATTATCTCACAAAAACACATTTTATTTCTTATAAAGATATTTTTGGATCTTGTTCAGCCCGATGTTGGTAGTAGTGGCACTGCAGAGATGCCATAGAGTCCTGACGCGGGATGTCATATAGCTGCCATAGTACTATTTACTTCTCCATCTTCCACACCTAATTTAGATAGGAGCCATGACATGCACCGCCAGGCACCCACACAACGGTCAGGCTCTAGAGATGGTGACAGAGATGAGGTTCATGATGTGGTTGACATGGTTTCATTTCCTGGAGATAGACATGTGACCAACACATGGGCCCTTCCGTGCACTTTTGGTTGACGATAACGAACTTCCATTAAAACAAATAAGACTCCCATGTAGTTTTTTATATTGTAACTGTTTCATGTTGTCCATCTCATACACAAATCATCTAGATTTTTATTTTTAAATTAATGATCATATCTTTTGTGTGTGTAGGAAACGACCATTTTTATAGGCACCTGGAGAGCAAGGCCTTGTTGATTTTTGGTGCAACCTTACACATGAGGTGGAATTTCCAGAATTCCAAGCTCTAAAAAGAACTTATGGATTATCTCGAAGGCCTCTTTGGAGTAGACATGTTCAATAAAAAAGTGGTCACCTCTGGAGCGACTGAATATTTAAAATATACGTGGGATGTTTATAGATGAAGCTTGGTAGGCAACCCTAGGTATGAGCATCCTACCTCAATTTCAGAGAGGGAGTGGAAGGCGATCATTGATGATGCAAAAGAAAAGATATTGAAAAAATCAGGAGACAAAATAATTGGTACCCCAAGGTAAATTACAATATTTTGATTTCAATACCTTTAATTTTCTTTAGATCTAAATAAAAGTGTGGTATATAACATACATGAAAATTTTTATGATAGGTTGCCTGCCACTTCGAAGGCAACCAAAGAAAGGATTTCCAAATAGGCCAACACAAGCTAGGCCAGGGCGGCTACTCGAGGTTGCAGCCATGAATCATAAGTACCCAAACATCTTAAGAATATTATTCATATTGCCTTACAACTTTCAGGTAATTGCAGCCAAAAACATTAAAAAAACATACTCTTATGCAATCCAAGGCGATGACTTTGAGACTAAAACCTTGGAGGAAAACCTCCAACTTGGTTACAAGTACGACTATAGATCTGTGGTTGATCGTAGGAAAAGCATGGGGCAGACCCCAAGATCTAGTTTGCAGGATAAGGTAAATAAAAATCAGTGCACATTAACCTTTCATTACTTATAAAATATGTATGTTTGATATCATCCATAACTTTAATGTCTTACTTTGTTTCAATCAGGGGAGCAACACTATCAATGAAACCATTAGTACTAGACAAGAGACCCTTGATAGTGCATGGTGGCCAGAAGATCATGGTGCTTCCCAACAACCCCATCCCAGTGGGGCGAAGCCCCAAGATGTTGCTGTGACTGAGTCCCATGATGATAAAATGGTTGTATATTAATCATATACTTAATAATTTTGTACTTATAAATTGTATACTTCTAATTTTTATTACTTATACATTTATTGTTTTGTCCTTATAATTTTTTTCGTTTCAATGGTAGAGAATGCCGTATTTGATCCTCCTCTGCTTGAAGATCAGGGGAATATGGAAATCATTCCAATGGTGTCGACTGGTGGACCAGGTAAATAATTACATTGCAGAGGTTTTTTTTAATATTAATGAACTACTTCAATGATATTTACAAATTGGCCATATAAATTTGATATTTTTTTTTTGTAGGTGATGGCCTCTCACAGTAGCCTCCACGTCGTGGGTATGAGACCAGGCATGCTCGACATGAAAGGACTAAAGCAACATCAACTGTTGAAGAGCACCCAGTAAACGAAGACATGGAGATGGATGAATTACTTAAGAATTGGAAAACACAAAAGAAGACTAAAAGAAATTGATGTATAATAATTTTATAAGACAGATAGATGTACATTATATAGCTAGTATATTTGGAACATATTTTGAAAGATAAATATCATTTATAAAAAATAATTTTTATGACATATGCCTTTGAATGATAAACCTCATTTATAGCTTTACAATCATTTTTTATCAATTTTGAATATTTTTAATGCATAATTTTTAGTAGAATATAGATTGGGTATAGGGGAATTGAGAGTGGTGTGCGGGGGGGGGATGGGCCATAGGAGCTTCCACCTTCATGTGGTTGGCCCTTTTCAATAGATAAAAATTTATTGGAGTCGTTTATTATTGGAGAAAACCTCTCTCGATCCAAAGGCGCAACAACATAATCAATGTTCACTTCGTTGTTGCTCCTTCAGATCGAGGGAGGTTTGCTCCAAGATCAGATGGCTCCAATAAATTATTCTCGAAACCAAGAGGATATNGTGTGTGTGTGTGTGTGTGTGTGTGTGTGTGTGTGTGTGTGTGTGTGTGTGTGTGTGTCACTATTTAATCTCCTCTCATATGGATTTTACAAAAAAGAATATCAATGGTGTTTATTATTTGCAATCTTGTCTGTTTTAATTTCTATTACGATTTATTGACATGTCTTAAAATTATTTTTTGGTTTTTACTAAAAACTAAATATAATTCTGTTTTTATTTACTACAGTATGCAGTTCGCGCATTTGCAAATTCTCTAGATGTTGTATCAATGCATTGCTACACATTAGAATATCAAAGATCATGCATGTCTTGTCTTTTTTCTTCTTTTTATGACTTCTTAAGGTTCCTTTTATTTATTTATTTTTTCATTACCATTATTTGTGGGCCACTATGGGGCCTATCATTCTATCTAATGAACCACACCCAAGTATGTAGCATATATGATTCCCTTTAGTTCATCATATCATATGATTCACATAGCTAATCTAATACTTCAACTTGGTTTTTTGTGGTTGTGTATAAGTAATCCCCTGGATATCATAGTATAAGCATAACCATAATTATGAAATAGAGTATTTGAAATGAATGAGATATAGATACCATTTCCGAGTATAAGAACATGATAGCTCGATGACCGGTAAGGAATAAGAGAGGAACATGGAATTTGTACTAGTAACTCCATTGTATTGACTTAGAGTACTAGTATATCAAGTGTGATTGTTTATAGAATATGCACTATTACTGTTTACATAACGTGTTTTTAATGTGCATTGGCATATGCATAGACAATTTAATGTGCATAGACAATTTGGCTATGTGTTTTTAATGTGCATTGGCATATGCATAGACAATTTTCATGGCTCTAGTTTCCACTTTGCCAAGTTTCTTTTTCCTTGGTGCTATCAGTTTTCTCTTCTTTTTCTCAAACATTGATTGTTTGACATCCTTTAGTTGACTTGAAATATTCATTGAAGTTATGTTTATGTCTAATTTTGATCTCTATATACAAGTGGCTTGTTTTTTTCATTGTAATAGGCTAGCCTCAAAATTGACCTTAGAAAAAATATTTGCAAAAATAATACATGGGAAAGAACATTGTCAAAAAAACTGTAATAGCAAGAAGAAAATAAAAGTAATAGAAAATTTGAATAGACTACTGTAATTGTGTTTGATCCCCTCAACTCCCTTCTTAAATAAACATTTTTCAATGGCTTGACATGTGTGCCTTCTCCAAATATTTCAAAAACATAATATGCATGTTTCAATTATTTTTCCTTGCTATCATGTAGAGATATTGTTCTTTGACCTTCATTACGCTTTAGTGTTACTTCTTCCATAGTGGTTTTCATATTCAATGCTATGGACTCAAACTATACAAGCATAAAATTGAAGAAGCACACACTCTTGCATGAATCAAATACTTTTGCAATGGCAGTAGACGGAGCCCTCTCACAAGACTTTATTCTTATTGCTCACTTGTTGTTCAATTTTAATTTTTTCTACTATGATGTATGGGGTTGTTTATTCAGTTTATTCACAATCTTGCTTCATTTCTATAAGTCTTCAATGGAGATATGTATAGAATTCATTTCCCATTTTTGGATATGTTATGTTGGAATAGATCCAATGTTATCCTATCTATGCAAAATGAATTCAGCCCATAATTCCTCCAGGAGTTGCACAAAGTTCATGATCATATGGAATATTTGCAAAGAATGTCCATACCAACATCCACACACCTCATTGGTGGTGTTAATGGCTTGTGGGGGTATTTTTTTGCATCAAATGGTTATCTATGTGGTTGAATATTAGTATTTTTATTTGGTCCTTTAGAAGGGGCACAAGCTATCTCCATCACAATGCATCAAATCTTAGGTTATTCTATAATATTATGTCCCATGATCAAAACCCTACATGTGGACATTACAATCCCACTGCTCGTTTACAATCTTTGGGTTTTGCACACCTTCTTATTACTAAATTGCTTGTATTTCCTTATTAAAAAAAAACTCTGTAAAAGATTGACTAATAACATGCATAGAACAAGCAACTTGTTAGTCTAGAACAACAACTTATATCTCATGAAAAATACATGTTCTAGTTCAAGCTTTTGCACTTTTTTATATAATTTTATATGAACTTCTCAATGTTAAGGAGTTCTTTCATTAATATTGAATTTTTCTTCTAGTTTAGCCCAATGTTTTGTTTCATTTGTATGTCCATTTTTAAACAATGATCACATATCAATATAGTTGCTAATTGTGCTTATACATGCACCAAAATGTGTATTTTCATATACTATTTCCCAATTTTGTAAGGCTTACAAGCTGTACATATAGCTATGTTAATAGAAATATTGGTAATTTGGAAATCAAATAAAATACTATAAAATCTTAGGATACAACTCCATTGGAGTTGATGTCTTCATAATTGATTTGGTTTGAAAACTTACAGTAGGAAATTACAAATCATGTATCCCATTTGTGAGAAGAAATTCATCTCTAAACAATGTTATCATGGGTATTCCTTGCTAATTGTGTGCTCTCATCAAATTTTCTTTCAGAGGTTTGCAAAATTTGCATGACATAAAATCAAACAATACTCACATTTAAAAATGAATGAACCCATTATGTATTACAACCCTTCACATAAAAGAGTATGAAAGATGTATTAAGTAAATAATAGGAATATTTATTGACCCATATGTTATGGAGATACTGTAATTGATAACCCTCAAAGGAAATCTCTTGCATTAATCTTTATTATTATTATTTTTAAAATATATATATTTTGTCACTCTTGTGATGAATAAGATCATCGATAGTATTGATAGTTTGTTGCAACTATCGACGCTTCGTCGCTCTTGCGATGAATAGTTCATCGCAAAAGCTACTCTGGTCGTCTCTCTTGCGATGAATAAGATCATTGATAGTATTGATAGTTTGTCACAATAAATACTCGGGTCATCACAAGAGAGATAAACTATCTTTACCATTGACAATACCTTATCCTTGAATAGTTTGTCACAAGAACTACTCCAATCGTCTCTCTTGCGACGAGCACCCTAGGTCGTCCCTCTGGCGACAAGCTCCCTAGGTTGTTGTTCTTGTGACAATCACTGTAGGTCATCTCACTTGCGATGACCACCATAGGTCGTCTCTCTTGCAACGAACAACGTAGGTCATCTCACTTGCGATGACCTCCTTGGGTTGTCGCTCTTACGACGATATCCCAAGTTCGTCTCTCTTACGATGATATCTCAGGTTCATCGCACTTGCCAGGACACGTGAAGCGACGTTTCGGGGGCCCAATATTCATCGTAATATCCACAACATAAATTCGCAAGAGCATTGAAGTGGTCGTCGCAAAAAGACCCAAATTTACTAGTGTTTGTAGCTAGTTGAGATGAATTTGAAAGTTTCAACTATGTCCTCAAGAATAATTTGATTCAGGTCCTAGAGGATAAAGAGTCCATCAAATTCATCAACATCCACTACTGAGACTTCACCACCTCTCCAAGTTTTTATGGCTATGATCAAAATTGTGTTTCAGTCACATTTGGTTTCCTGAAGCATTACTATTCCTCGTTGTTCCTTTGCAATTATTTTCTTTAAAAGGTGATGCTTACTTGGGGCATTGAGTCCTCTTATGTTCCAAGATAAGACTTTGATTTTAAAGTTTTCTTTGGGAAGAGAAATACTTCTCTAGGAGTCCTTTGGCTCGACCTGAATCAACTAGACGAGTCCCAACTTCCTCTAGATTTTGTTTTTTTGTTTTTCTGCCCCGTTTCTTTTCCTCTGAGATCGATGTTTTTGGGGCTTTAAGAGGAGTCGTTCAGATATATATCCCTCCCACTAAGTTGTGATTTTGGGTTACATTTCAAGGCTTCATTTTTCCTTTTACTAAGTCTCTTTGAAGCTATGTTTCTAGAATATTTGTAAGTTTTTGTTCTCCATGCATAGCTATAAAGGTTGGAAGATCGATCTCCAACTATTCTAGGTCCATGATTTTGTTGTGTATTGTTTTCCTCTGAGTCCTAGTAGTTTTCTTCCTCTACGACTATGTCTTGATCGTCTGTGTTATCTTCCTTCTTCCTTGGGTCGGAGTCTCGTGTGTCTGTCTTTTAACGCTTTTGATCTTCCATAAGGGTACTTGGATTAGGTTCATTTTCCCTACTATCTTTTGACAATTCCCCTATTTTTGGCACAACCTCCTTTGTAGAGGCGAGAACCTAGATGTTGTTGGTGTTTGTGCCTTGGTTTGCTGAGGTAGGATTGATGGGGTTTGTCACTGATTTGCATTTTCTTGGGACCTTGATGAATCCCTCCTTGTCTGTAGCATCTTTACCTATATGTAGTTGTTTCTACATTGCATGGACAATCTCTGAATAGGTGACCATGCTTGTGGAATTTGCAACATCTGAATGGTATGTGTTCATATTCCAAAGTCTGGATCCATTCAGAGTGTTGACAGTTTATGATTATTAACTCGGTTAGGGATCCTAAGACGTTCATATAAACATATATCCTTGCGTAGGAGGTATAAATGACATACTTGATAACTTCTATATTTTGACAAATGATCCTAGGGGCTTATCCCCTCTAGAGTTTCCTTCTCCCAAAATTCTTGTGGGAGGTGTTAGAAAAACAGGACCACGGAGCAATAAAATAAAACAAATGCAGAAACAAAACACAGAAGACACACAATACAAGAGAGACACAAATTTACATGGTTCACCCAGTGTGGGCTACGTCCACCAGAGAAATTGTCAGGTCCTTCCTTTATTATTATTTAGCAAATGAAGGGATACAACCTACAGCAAAATTCGCTGTAACTTCCTCTTCTTTCTCTCACAGTCTCCTCTCTCAGAATACAATATTCACCCACGTACATAGCCGCAATACATTTCCCTCATAAAAGAGGGTTGCCTTCTAGGGAAAAAACCCTAACATAATCTCTACTGTTAGATCTGCGACCTTATAATGAACGGTCCAGATTTACAATGAAATTACAATATACTTTTATAAGGCAATTTTTGCTTCGGGGCTTCGCCCCCGAACCCCCATCGAGGGACGCTGCCCCCGAACCCCCGCTGGGGGCCCGCTTGCCCCCAGACCCCCCAGCCGGGGGGATGGACCCCCTGAACCCCGCAAAGGGGGTACCCCCCCTCTGCACTCCCCCGCGTGGAAGAGTGTACATACTTCTGGGGTGTAAATACTTCATGGGGTATAGACACGGCTGAAAGCAAAGGACCTCTGCATCAGGAAGATAATCAAGCTCCACAACCAACAGGAGGGAGTACATACGAATCCAAATTGGGGCTTCAATGAAATCCTCCTTTTCAAGGATAAATCTTTCTATCCAATAGCACAAATGTAGTCCCACCAAGTTGAAGAAGTATGGCCCTTCTTCAATGATCTTATCTTTGTCCTTGATGTAGACAAAAATAACCTCAAAGAATCCTTTGGATCCTAATTTTATATATATCTGACCTTTTGGTTTCCATATGGATTTGACCCACCTTAATAGGGATTTATTAGAGGACTATATGCCCATGAATTTACCTATGATTGCATGGTCTTTCATGTATTGAATGTAATTACCAATATTGGGGGATGTGAGATCATATCTTGGATTCTCTTTAGTTTTGGCTAGGTGTCCATTTTGAAGCATGTTTTCCTTCTATATTTTATATTGCTCATCTGTTTTAGAAGCGTTCCCCTTCATTCGGTCCCTTCTTGCCCAATGTATTTTAGTTGTTGGTTGATACAATTTTGCATCCCCCGTGAATGCATCTTTGAAGGTGCAACTATTTGGATCAAGATAGAAAATCGTTTCCATTGATGTGATTTGAAACTACCATTGCTTGTCATGGAGCTCTTGATTGAACTGAACACTATGCCATTACCTAACCATAAAACCTAGAGCACCTATCATCTTTCGAGCTTCCGATCATGCATCTCCTTATTATCAATTTTGATTAAATGTGATTTTCCACATGATCAATGCAATATTATAGATGTTGGAAGTAGATCAACACTACGTCGGAGATTGGACATGTAAGCCATTGAAATATTTTCAACATTGTGTATGGAGGAATGACATGTTGCATGACTCGTATATTTGTAGATCATTCTTCAAGTCCATGCTAGTTGGTAGGATTTCATTCTTGTTCCATCTTGGTTGTACATATGCCCAACACATTTGGAACAAAGATGTTTGCATAGAGCAACCTACCTAAATACCCTCTATCATTCATCTAGGCAAGCCCGATCAACTTCACTTGTATTATTTCTTGTACTCCACTTGTTGTTGAAGTGGCAACGGATGAGGTTTCAAGTTCCCACCTTTCTACCCCAGTGTATGCAAGTCAATTGAGTTCTCATTCCATTTTCCTACAATTTGTATTCATTTCACCCATTTCTGAGAAGGATTTCTGGTAACCCACATACTATTGCTACATATTTACACTTTAATAATCATCTACTCCATTTGTTTGTTGTTGCATATGTCGAAAATTATGTTATGACATGTACTATCTCTTGGTATTTTTAATTATTCAACCTTACCAACATACTCAACATAAATGTTCACCTCGATTGCATGGAAGATATTGGATTAAACCTTATAACATGAACACAAAACATTGTTTGGTATGAAAGAGTATAAAAGATTTTGTATTTATTCTAACTTTAACATTTGCAATTCCTATAAAATCAAATCTGAAATCTAAAAAAATAACAAGACCAAGAGCAAATTTTGCATCCATAGAAAGTATATACAACTTCAAGCCAACCTATTCTCCATATTGTATATAGCCCTCAATTCCATTTCATGTAACCAAACGACTTTGTTACGATATTTTGAATTTTATTTTTTATATTATTTTTAACCTATCATTTTTTACAATTATTTTGTATAATTAATAAATAAAAAAATCTTTAGTTTTTTTCAAAATATCATTTAATTTCTTTTATTTAATACATAATTTGAAATAACCTTTGAAATTCTTCTCGCTGAATTAAAGATACCAATTTAAAATGACGACAAGACAAAGAAAACGGTATTCCACATATGGTTATCTTTGTACTATCCACAAAATTCAATCTATATAGTTATCTTTGTACAATCATTATCGTTCTTCAAGCACGCTATCTTCATTATCCAAATGATATCTACCTTTAATTTTAGTGCAAAAATCATATCCATAATTATCTTGTACCATCCTTACCGTCCTTCCAAATGATATCACGTGACGATTTTGTAAGGCTTCGTACAATTATAATTATATATATATATATATATATATATATATTACTAAATACTAGTATATATATATCATAATAATAATGATGTTATAAAAATTTAGTAATAGTAATGTTATCAATTTCTGTCTAAAGACTTTGTTTCCCAAAAAAAAATCAACTAACATTTTACAAACAATTTTTCAAGAACTATCTTATAATTTATTACATATTAGATTATAGGATTTAGATTATAGGATAAAGTAATTTTCCATTATATAGCTTGGATTCAATAAATTGACTCGTTCATTTCAATCAGATAGGTGGGTTCTAGGTTGATAAAGAAAATGGACTAAGCAGACCCTAGCTCCTACTTTCAATTGTATGTGAAGCTCCATATTTAATGCAGGTGGACTTAGCATACCTAAATCCTCTATTCACAACCACCCATGAGGCTAGGGTTTTGATGTGGGATTCATTAGACCTAGCCTTCTCTTGCAACCCGCTACAAGGCTTGGGTTATATTATCCTGGACTCAACAGACCATTCCGCTCATTTTAGCTAGATAGGTAGGTTTCGAGTTGACAAAGAAAACAGACTAAGTAGATCGTAACTCCTACTTTCAATCGTGTGTGAAGCTTTGGGTTTAATGCAGGTGGACTCAACATACCCAAATCCTCTATTCGCAACCACCCATGAGATTGGGGTTTTGATGTAGGATTCAACAGACCCAACTTACTTACAACCCATTGCAAAACTATCACACTATTCACCATCCAATAAACATGATAGAAAGAGCATATTACCAATAGAGTAACTTAGTACATGGCACATATCACTTGCTCATTACAAATCTTTTAGAATCAAATGTTAATTTCATAAATGCTAACCTAAAAAATTATTCTATTTTCAAAAAAAAAATATACAAGTCATTGGGCATAATGCTTATGATGATGACCAAATACAACACATGCAATTTGATGGTGTCTTCTCTAAGGTTTGTGATGTTGGCATAGTACTAAAAACAAATTTCTTGCCTTTTAATTTGACTTATATGCAAGGAATTAAATGTAATAAGGTTTGTGGTGTTGGCATAGTATTAAACATTTTTTGTCTTTCAATTTGACTTACATGCAAGGAATTAAATGCAATTGTAGATGAGATGATTTTGTATACCTCTAATCTCAATAAAGCATTTTTTTGCTTTCATTTGTCCATTAACTAAATATCATGAAAAATGTTTGATCTTGATGATGATACATGATGTTTTCTAGTCGATGATGAAGACAAAGAAGTTTTTAGTCTTTTGGAGTCATTGATTTCAAGTATAATGTTTTTTTTTCCTTTGGCAAATTTGTTTTCAATGAGTGATTCTATCACACACTACTACAATACAAAGTTGTAATGTTGTTGTTTTCTATTATTAAAAAAAAAAATTCAATTATTTTTGTTGGTACACGTTGAGATTTTGTGATATGAATTTTTATCAAGATTGCATTTTATTTGCATTAAATTTTATAATGTTAATTTTTTTTTTTTTCCATTTTTTTTGAGTTTTTTTCAGCTACTCATATATTAATTAATATATAAAAAGTTCATTCTTGTTAGGTTATTTGTTAAACCTCTAAAGATTGTCTTTGTGTTTGCATTCAATATTAAGAGATCTGATCATAATATTAATATATTCATTTAGTCTATGTGATTTGGATATAATAATAGGGAGATAATGAAAGTTATTTTTATTTTCTTTTCAACATTTCAACATTTTTGCATTTTACATGCGGAATTTGAAATGTGGCGAGTCTTGTTGCGCTTTCTCCCCATGGTTGAGTTCCTACATTCCCATATCATTGTATTTCGTGTAGAGTTCAAAGTCAAGTTTTTGAGCTATTCTCCCCTTATTTGTATTTCCGCATTTTGCACTCTACATTATAATGCAAAACATGGAGAATCTTGTTGCTCTTTCTTCCCAAGGTCAAGTCCCCACATTCTCGCATCACCGCATTTGGTGTAGAGAGCGAAGCCAAGTTTCCAAGTTATCCTTCCCTTATCTGCATTTGTGCATTCCACATGCAGAATATGAAATGTAGAGAGACTTGTTGCTCTTTCTCCCCATGGCCATGTTCTGGGATTATGGCATTGCCACATTCAATGTGGAGTGCATAGCTGAGTTTCCGACTTGTTCTTCCCTTATTTGTGTTTTAGCATTTTTGCAATCTACATGCAGAATGTAGAGAGTTTTGTTAATCTTTATCCTCATGGATGAGTCCTTGCATTCCCACATCGCCGCATCCAATGTAGAGTGTGGAGCCCGGTTTTTGAGTTCTTCCCTTATCTGCATTTCTCATGCAAAATGAGAATACAAAATCTTGTTGCTCTTTCTCCCTTGGCCAAGTAAGATTATTTTTCTTTTCAAGATAGATAATAAAATAATTTCTCTCTTCGCCAAAGTTCATATATCAATGTTTTGATATGATACAACTAGTACCATGTAGAAATAGGCTTCCAAGACCTTCTTGCTTCACATGCCTTACACCCTATACCAAATAGATTCATTTGCAATATTAATGGTGTTGCAATAATCCTTCTATTTTTTTTAATATATCATTTCTTACAATTATTCTTTGTACTAAAACTATATTATGAATTTAATATTATTAATCAATCAAAAAATAAAAATATTCAATTTCAAATTAGCTATTTTTTTTAAATATCATTTAATACACAATTTGAAATCAAATTTATTGTTCAATACTAATTTAAAATACATATAAGATCACCTTAAAAACTAAAAATACGAAATCTAAAATAAAATTATGGCAAGCCAAAAGTTAAAAATACAAATCTAAAAGGACAACAACCGAAAGCTAATGATTCTATTCTAAAATGACGACGAAACCAAAAACTGTATTCCGTATATGGCAAGGACTGTCCACAAGATTCATTCATATGTATATAGTTGTATTGTACCATCATTATCGTCCTTGAAGCACGCTGTCTTTTATTATCGTCCAAATGATATGTACCTTTCATTTAAGTGCATAATTATCTTGTACCATCATTATCCTCCAAATGGTATCACGTGAGAATTTTATAAGGTTTCATACATCACTCCATTTAACCTAACATTTTTGATAAACTACAAAATACGCCCTATATATATATATATATAACAATATTATATATATAATATACAATAATAATGTTTATATTTATTGTCCCTTGTTAACTTATTGATATATTTTATACTTAAGGAAACCAACTTAAGCTTAACATGGTTAAGAAGTCTAAACATCAATAACCCTAGAACAGTTTTCACACTAGAATTTCAATAGATTTATGATCATTTTTAGAAACAACTTTGCAGTGTAAACATTTATTAATATCATGGAAAGTTAAGGTAAAGAGATTTAGACATGAATTAACAATACAAATACCGCTTTCCAACTACCAAGACTTTCATGAATCAATAATATAGTCTATCACTTAAAAAAAAAATAGTTGGTAATTTTGAACCATGTGACTAGCGAGGGACTTACCTATGGCTGAGATGCCACGACCCAGGGGCATCTAAGCCATTAAAGTCACTTGAGGATCGCACCCGGCCTGGACCGCACCAACCCATAACATGGTTGTATTTGAGGTGTTCCCATGGGTTTCGAACCGATGACTTTCACTTACGGAGTGCCTTAAAAATGCACTCCCTCACCGACTGCTCTAGACCTCGAGGACTATCACTTTAAAATTTAGAACGACATTTCCTCTTGAATTCCATGTCTTGATTCCTAAGAATTAGATAATAGATAATAAGCTTAACATGGTTAAGAAGTCTAAAGATCAATAACCCTAGAACAGTTTTCACACTAGAATTTCAATAGATTTATGATCATTTTTAGAAACAACTTTGCGGTGTAAACATTTATTAATATCGTGGAAAGTTAAGGTAAAGAGACTTGGACATGAATTAACAATACGAATACCGCTTTCCAACTACCAAGACTTTCATGAATCAATAATATAGTCTATCACTTAAAAAAAAATAGTTGGTAATTTTGAACCATGTGATTGGCGAGGAACTTACCTATGGTTGAGATGCCACGACCTAGGGGCATCTAAGCCGTCAAAGTCACTTGAGGATCGCACCCGCACCAACCCATAACATGGTTGTATTTGAGGTGTCCCCATGGGTTTCGAGCCAATGACTTTCACTTACGGAGTGCCTTAAAAATGCACTCCCTCACCGACTGCTCTAGACCTCGGGGACTATCACTTTAAAATTTAGAACGACTTT
>ML782477.1:6508-19994 GCA_009831015.1 Picea engelmannii | reverse complement strand
TCAGTCACTTCTTGATTCCTATGAAGCAGGTGGAAAATTCATTTTTTAACATATAGGCTCCATGGGGGATAGAGACCTCTTTATGAGGCTCTAAGAACTCCTTTTGCAGCTTCAATACCTTAGTGTTGGGTTGTGGAGTCACTTATAAAAACCAAAATCAAAAGTAAAATGATATTTACAATGACATGGGAAGCCACTCATGGCTTAAGTAAAAAACTTCTTCAGAAAATGCCCATTTACAGGGCTACCAAAAAATTCGACATCCTCCAAATCCTGCAACTTGTAAGTGTTATTTGAAAAAATGTCAGAAATTTTAAAGGGGCTAATCCACAAGGCCTCAAATTTGTCATGCTTTCCTTTATGTTGCTTAGGTGCATCCCACTTAAGTACTGGATCTCCCAGCTGGAAATCCTCTTTGTTCACCTTCTTGTCAAAGGCCCGCTTGATCTTCAGTTGATGATCATATGCTTTGTCCAGTAGTTTCTCCCTCGTCTGTTGCACTTCTACCAACTATTGTATTCTTCTGATCATATCATCAGGTTCCCCTTGGTAGTCTTGGAAGAATTTTTCCACAGGCAAGGAAGCCGAGAAGGGAAAATGGCCTCAATTCCATACACAAGCTGGAAAGGAGAGACACCAAGGGATCTCTTTATTGTCACTCTGTCAGCTCATAAAGCAAATTTAATCTTTGAGTCCCATGCTTTCTTGTTGTCCTCTAACAATATTTTGATGATCTTAACAAGGATCTTGATAGAGGACTTTACTAGTCCATTCCCTTAGGGATAGTAAGGAGTAGAGTGAATCAATGTGATTCCAAACTATTCACAAAACTTAATCAATGGTTCAGCCTTGAAAGCTGCAACATTATCAGTGACAATTCTGTTTGGACAGTCAAATCTTTCCATAATATCCTCGAGAAAACTAATGATTACTTTGTGGGAAGAATTTCTTGTGGGGATGGCCTCTATCCACTTAGTAAAGTAGTTTGTGGTAGTCAAGATCAACCTATGTTGACCACTTGAAGTAGGATGAATTTCCCCAATAAAACCTAGGCCCCACTGTTGAAAGGATCCTGAAGCTACCACATGCTTTAGTGGCAAAGACTTGAGCTGCTTCTTTCTAGAGAATTTATGACACTTAATACAAGCCCTAATCTTTGCACAGACATCAGTAAAGAGGCTAGGCCAAGAATACTCAACCCTGAGAATTTTATATGTTGTGGTTCTCCAGAAGTGATGCCCCCCACATAAACTATCATGAAAATCATATATAATATTTTGGACTTCCTATGGGTAATCTCAACAACACTCATAAATGGTCTTTCCAATATAAGACCTGATCAATCAAACAATCTTTAATTGATTTGAGCTTCAAATCTCTTACCTTTCTCTTTTCCACATCATCGGGAGGTTGTAACTTATGTAGGAAAAATATAATGTCTTTGTACCAAGTGCATCCTGCCAATGGGGGTGCGACTTTAGGATCTTCATCAGAGAACTTAGCTTGCTGATTCTCTGAACAACTATTGATGAAATTGACCCCAAAGTATTTATAAATAGATTCAACCAACAACCTAGCTAAACCTTGACCTTTAACCAATTTGGTAGGCTTTATTTCAAGATCAAATTCAATATTTTTGGCAATCCACTTGCTCCTTCTTCCGTCTATGTTAGGCTGAATGAGGATTTCCTTCACAGAGGTTGAAGGGACATATGCAATGACTTTTGAATGTAGCAAATAAACTTTGAAATCTTTGAGAGATTTAACCAAATCACAGGCTTGCTTTTCCACGATGTCATACTTTATTTCATCATCTCTTAGTGCCCTACAGAAAAAGGAAATGGGTTGCTCTAACCCTTCGAAATTTTTCTACAATAAAACAGCTGCTACTATGTCAAATGAAGAAAAAGAGAAAATCATAAAATCCTTGGAGTAGTTAGGACTAACGAGAACAGGTTCTTCAGTCAAGGCCTTCTTTATTTGGTCAAAAGAGTTACGAGATTCATAATTCCATTTGATTTCATTTCCTTTCCTCAACATGGCTGTGATAAGCTTCACCAACTCAACAAAATTTGAAACAAACGTTCTCAAAAAATTAATTTTCCCCAGGAAAGACTGAACTTATTTCTTGGATCTAGGGAGTAACAAAGTTTGGATAGCCTCTACCCTGCTTGAATCAATCCTTACTCCCTCAGCTGACACAATGTGCCCCAATAATTTCCCTTCTTTCATGGCAAACAATGTTTTTTTTGGATTTAGAGAGAGGCCAAATCTTCTTCACTTCAAGAAGACTCTTTTTAGATGACCATAATGTTCTTTATCAGATTGTGAGAACACTGTTATGTAACCCAAATAAATGACTACAAATTTGTCCTTTTCTCTAATAAAAGCTATGTCCATGGCTCGCTGAAAGGTTGTGCCTACATCCATCAATCCAAAGGGCATCTTAGCGTACATGAATGTACCCCAAGGAGTGGTGAAGGTTGTATTCTCTCTGTCTTCAGGTGAGACAGAGACTTGATTGTATCAAGAGAAGCCATCAATCATAGACATATCGGATGCACCTATCACCCTCTATAATATGTGTTCATTTTGGGCAAGGGGTAATTATCTTTCTTAGAGATTCTGTTCAAATTTCGGAAATCAATACAAAGTCCAATTTCTCCATTTTTCTTTCTCACTGGGACCAAGTTGGCCACCCACTCATAAAATCTCAAAGGAACGATAATCTGGGAATCCAAAAGCTTTTTTACCTCTTTCTCCATAATAGGCAGTAGCATAGGATTTATTTGTCTCAATTTCTACCTAAATGGTTTGGCTTCCTCCTTCAGTGGGATCTTATGCTCGATGATAATTGTGTCATATGTTATGAGGTCTTCATATGTCCAAGAAAACACATTAGTAAATTCTTTTAACAACTCAGCGTATTTATCTCTTTGTTCTCTTGACAGGCTGCTTAAAAATTTGACAAATTTTGGGTCCTTCTCTGTACCAATATTACACTCAGATACATCAACATCATCAATTGAGCCTTTAACATTTACTGCCACATAATTCTCATCAAACAATCTTTCCAAAGGAACTAGTCCCTTTGGAATGTGGTTGGTAGGCAGCTGAACAATATGGTGATTATAAATTTTATTTAAAAATACATCAGCATGAGGGTTACTTTTAGAATCATGATCCTGATCAATATGTAATGCAGATAACTCATTAATGGACTCAAGGATTTTTTTGATCTCAAGATCATCCTCAAACACCTTCCAATGCTTGACATTGTTAGGTATAAAGGGTTTATATTTCATCTCTACATCATACTTGAGTTTAGGTGGCAGTGGGACTTGGAAATTGCTTGCTAAAACAACCAAAGAATCAACCATGGTATTCTCCTCTCTTGGAATAAATGAAATTTTGAAAGCCAATAAAAAACTGTCAACTAGGTCCCACACTTCCTTTCTGTAAGCTCTGAGCATAGGGTGCTTAGCTTGATAAATATTTTTGATATGATGAAAAATTAGCTCTGCATCTCCAAATACTGATAGCTCTTCTATCCCCATGTCTTTTGGAACCCTTAAACCTAAAACAAGACCTTCATACTCTGCCACATTGTTGGTAGATTCAAATTCTAACTTGTAGGACAAGGGTATGGTCTCTTGACATGGTGAAACAAAGACTACTCTAGCACCAACACCTTCCTTAGAAGAGGCTCCATCAAAGAACATCTTCCAAACAGGGGTAGTTGGAGGAGGGATTTCACAAAAAACAATGGTCTATTTTCTGATTTCAAGAGGAGGTTCAGGAGTATCAGTCAGCTGCAATATGCTGGATCCCAAATCAATGTCAAAAGAAAAAATAGGATGGTTGGTGGGGCTTACTTCATCATTAATGATGTACGCGAGCTGCGCTTCCCTGTAGAGTCTCCTTTGTTCACCTCAGAACACATAAATGGTGGCATATGAAAGGTCCATCTGCAAGGTTCCCACCAGTTTCTTTATCCAAGATCTAGATAGGAGCATTTCGAATTTAGGGGGAACATCAGCCACTACGATATCCATGACTACACTCTTCATTGGAGTTTGGAATAGCGACACGACCAGGTCTTTGATAACCCCAAGGTACTTCACCTTTCTGGAGTCAAAATAATACAGGTCATGATAGGTTTTTGTAACCTCCAACTTGATCTCTTCCATGCTAATCTTAAGCATAAAAATGTGAGATGCCCCTGAATCCATCAAGCAATTATGCAACACTTTATCATGGATGTTCAATGAAGTTTATAAGGGGGGGGAGGGGTCATCTCTATCCTCTATCAAAGGCCCTAACATGACAAATGGATTTTCATCTTAGAGGTTAACCGAGTCTATGGAGTGAGATGCAGGTTCGGGATGGAAAATTTTTGATAGGAACCTTTTGAAATCCTCGTGCTTGACTAACTCTGAGATAGGCACAGGGATCCTAATATTTTTGAATCTCTTGCTCAAAGCTATAAGAGGAGGGAGGCTTTAGAATATCCTTCAACTCTAGGATAGTAATTTTGACCACTGGTGGGGGGCTCTATGCCTTCCTTTCTTTGTTGATGCCTGCTATATCTCTAGCAGGCCATTCAATAATGTCAGGCTTTGCTTCTTTCTTCTTGAATCTGAGGTTATATCTATTCAGATTGCTGCTGGTATTTTCTCCCTTTCTCAACTCATTTAGTTGATTACTTATGAGGGCCTCTTCGTATGCAGACTGAGTTAAATGAGGGGATGAAGAGGTATATCTAAGGAAATGGATCTCAGGATTGATATCTTCTTCCTCTTCTTTTTCATCAGTAACTAGGTTAGTTTGGAGAGGAGTTTGGATTTTCTAATCATCTTTGTCCCTATTTCTCTCATCTCTTTGGATTATTTGAGGGGCATTAGTTGGTGTTTTGAAACTACCCCTATTCTCAAAATTTTGGGAATTCCTATAGCTCTTCTTTCCTTCTAAATCGATCTTTTCCATTCTAGTAGAAAGTGATTTTAATAGCTTGGTCACTTCACCCGTTTGAGGGCGGGCAACTGAGGAACTAGAATTTGGAGTTTCAGACCTACCTTTTCCTCTGTCTTTATCAACTTTACTCCTAAGTTTGTCAGCTTCCAATATATTAGATTCTACTTCAAGGGTTGCATCTTGCATATGAGCCAAGGAGGTAGCTCTTCTTTCTCTCAACATGAGTTAAAAATTAGGGTCAAAAGCATTAGCATATGTCATCTTGGTAGAGGTTTCTGTAGGTTTAATTTCATTGGGAATATTTTTATACATCATATTAAATCTCTTCGAGAAGTGTGAAACAAATTCCCCCTCTTCTCTCTTAAGTTCCCCGAATTCTGTAATATAATAAAGGAGATATTTTTTATTTCCCTAGTGTCTTAAGAATGAATCATCCAGAGAAACAATCCCGTCAATAGATCTAGGAGGCAAGTCCTTAAACCAGTCCCTAACATCACCATCAAGGCTCTGTACAAAAACTCTCATCCACACATATTTATTTTCGATGACCCGAATCTCTGCAAATCTACAAAAGGATGCAAGGTGCTCTTATGCAGTCATGTCTCCTTCCCCTGTGAACTGGGGCATGTAATTAAGGTAGTCTGTGGTTGGGAGAGCATTCATAGGATAAGGTAAAACCATAGGGGTGTATCTAGCAGCCAATATCTCAGCCATCCTCTTCCTAGGAAGATTAACACCTGCTCTTTGGACGTGAACTAAAGGAGAACTAGGAGGAGATGGAGTTTGGACATGCGATACTGGGGCTATGCTTCTGGGAGAAAAAACAAAAGGTTGAGCATTAGGAGATAAAGATGAGGGGCTATAGGTAACATAGGTTTCCCCTTCCATAACTGCAACAAATCTAATAGGAGGAGGAGTAGTAAAGTTTGGAGTAGGAAAGTCTTCTAAGGTCAAACCTATCTCCTTCCACTTCACAACTTCGGGGGAGGAAGGGGTGTCAAATCTCTCTCCTTCCAAAACAAGAATAGTAGGGGAAAAAGCAGCAGGAAAACTCCCAAAACTTAAATTTATTGAAACTCCAATAGTTTGTATAATAGGAGAATCATAAACAATTATTGGAGTTTGTAAAGAGGGATTATCCAAATCATTAGAAAAACTTGGTACAACAGTGGAGGTACCTTTTGAGTGATATTTCCCTTTTTGATAGTTTCCTTTGGGTCAGATTTAGACGTTGCTAGAGGCAACAGTGAAGTGGACCTCGTCTATCTACCTTTAGGAGCCAGAATTGAAACAGTGGAGTCGAAACAATGGAGTCGCCAGGTGAAAGTTGCAATCTTCAATGGTACTAATATCTGATGCACCTTCAGAATCAGAGCTTCTTTGTCGCTCTATCTAAGGGAAAAGTATTCAATTTGTTCCCCGACAATGACGACAAAAAATTTAGCACTAAAATTCACCCTCATATTGCATAGAAGGTAAGCCCAGTACCCATCAGTTTATACAGTAAATGTAAATGAGTTTTAGGTGATCAAATGGAGAAGACTCAATGATAATAACGTTCTAACTTAGAAATCTGGACTAGCATGCATAAGCAATTGAGGTTTGGAATCAACTTCTGTTAGTAAGTTGGAGTAAGGGTGAATAGAGGGAAGACTTTGGTGAGGAGAGTGTAGAGTTCTGCTATGGACATTACGTGTTCCAAAAGCCTAAGGAGGAAAAATGTAAATGTGAGATCCTCTTGAATTCAAATCTCAAAGAAACTGAAAGAAATTATAACAACACTATAATCAAACATTCATCATAATACAGTCACAACAATCCATGTGAATAAGTCAATCATGAACTCTCTCAGTATCAGAGGAAAATAATATGGAGCAAGAAAGATGACTTAGATTAACAAAGATGTCTCAAAAACAAATACATAACTAGAGAACCAATGTTCTTCATAAAAATATTACAATAGCCGGGAGCCTAGCTCAACCATTCGACCTTAACAAAATATCAAAACTGCCTATAAATACCCAAAAATGCTGCAACCACTAGGAGTGTGATCATAAAACTTCCTTCAAAGCCTTCAGTCGGTGCCTACTTTGTCAGATTGTGGAGGTTTTCTCATGTTAGACGCGAGCCAGGCACAATTATGTGCTTTACAGGAAAAATTGGCCATAAGGAAGCTTCAAATCATTAGCATGCCTTCATGGCTACGCTTTGCAACAATTTCCATTTATGGGGTGAGACGAGGTCTCAAATGCCGCCCCCAATATTCAATGACTACCTTCATAGGGATTAGGATGAGGCCTGACACCCATGAATGCTTCAGACGGTTCCCATGACTTCTGAGAGTCAATCCCGACATGACTTCTTTCTGTGGAAATGATGGGTAGAATGCCGCATGATTTACACCATAATGCTCCTGAGGGTAAATCTTAGTCACTGCTTGATTCCTATGAAGCAGGTGGTAAATTCATGTGTTAACATAGTTGAGAATGGAAAACCAGTACTACATTTTTCCAGTAAGAAGGTTGGAAAATGTGGAAATAGATGTTGCAGGAGTTAAGACCAGAACTGATTTTGAGGTAATTGAAATCATGGGAGATAAGGATCCCTACCTTTCTCTACCCAAAATTGATTGGGAATACAACAACTATGCCATCATTGATCTAAAGAGGGACACCATGACGTTTGAAGCAGGTGGGATAAAAGTAGTTCAACCCTTAGATCCATGTTTATGGCCTAGACATATTGAACCAGTGGACCACAATATGTAATCAGATTCTCTTGACCAATTATACACCATAACAACAATAATGAGACTAGATTACATAAATCCCATTGCATATGGATCGGTAAGTTGGAGAAGCATACAGTTGGCTGACGAGGATTCAGAAGTAGCATTTGATAGTTGGAAACAAGGTTCATAAGAGCGTTTCTCAATACTATGCACAATTGTCAGGGCAACGAGATGGATTGGAACCGAGGTCAGATAACACTTGACATATAATGGTACCTTAGAGGTACACAGTTTTCTTACCAGCATGTAAGGGGAAATACTGACGGATAAAAGGATCTATGTACTTGATATAGCCTTGCAAGATACCCTCACTAGATGGTAGGCCACCCATAAATCCTTGATTACAGAATGAGAAGACACAAAACAAGCCATCCAATGTCAATTCCAAAGTAGGGATTAGCTGAAAGAAGAGATGAATATATATTTTCAATATGTGCAACTATTCGATGGACGGTCTAACCCTAAAGTTCATATTGAACATTTCTTAAAGCAGTAGAGAGTTGCGGAAGTACCCTCTCACCTGTAGGTTCAGGTATTTCTCCATTCGTTGGGGACAATCCCAAAGGCACGCTATATACATGAGGAGACAAGAAGACAAACAAACTGTTGGAATAACTTACAAGACCAAGTTTGCAAGGACTTCTCCTTTACAAGAAAGTACCGAGCTGAACACAGTCCTTCAAAGAATCAAGGAAATTATTTTTACTGACATCTGTAAAAAGAGATCAAGTCCAGTGGTATGTGCTGACCATGTTCATTTTCTTCAGTCTAGTTTGGGTCTTAAAAATGATAAGGTACTTGTACTTTTTTGTAAAGTTGAGAAAAAATTGGAAAAACCTGATGGCTTAAAGGAGCTTAGAAAATTAACCATTAAAGAAATGGAAGGAAGTAGAGAGATTCAGGATACCATACCTAGTCACACCTGTAGCTCCTATAACCATCCACTAAAGTTGCGAAAAGTTAATATAGGGAGTGAAGAATATCCTAAGATAGCTTCTATAGGATATTACTGGGATGAGAAAACTATGAATGAAGTACATATCCTGTTGCARGAGTATGAGGACTTGTTTCCRAAAATGTTCTCAGAACTGAAAGGTATAAAAGGAGCCATGGGAGAAATGGAAATAAAGTTGAAATARCTCAAGACCTATGAAACACRGACCATACCAAATGCTAGAATAAAATAGAAGTCAATAATGAAGTGGACAAAATGCTTGTGGCATGACTTATTTTCCCAATCGAAGAAGMATAATGGATTAGCCCCATAGTTATCTAGAGTAAGAAAGATACATAAGACATTTGGGTCTGCATGGACTACATAAGTTTGAATTCTGCATGTGTGCATGATCTGTTTCCAACAACTTTCAGTGACAAAGTGTTAGATTGGGTTGYGGGAAAATAATCTTATTCGTTTACAGACAGATTTTCAAGATATCACCAAGTCAGAATCACAGAGGAAGACAAGAAGAAGACTACATTCATAACTGAATGGGGATCATTCACATACAACGTAATTCCCTTTGACTTGAAGAATTCCCTTGTAGGTTTTTCTCATATTGTGATGGCAACATTTTGAGAGTTCATACACAAGTTTGTAGAAGTCTACATGGATTATTGGACGATATACAACCTATTAAAATACTGTGTCGGGTTACTTCGGTTAATGTTTGATAGATGTCATGAAATGCATATATCTATGAATCTAAGGAAGTGTATTTTCTGTGTATCTAATGGAAACCCGTTAGGCCATATTTTATGTAGAGAAGGAGTCTTGGTAGACCCAACTAAAGTTGCGGTCATTATGAACATGCTGCCACCTACAAGTGCTAAGCTGTTGTGCTCCACATTGGGACATACAATATATTACTGCAGGTTCATTAAAATATATGCAACTATAACCACACCCTTAGAAAAATTGTTGAAGAAGTCCGAACTATTCTGGTGGACACCAGAATGCGACAAAGAATTTGACATTCTCAAAGAAAAACTAAGTATTACACCTATATTGATATTTCCCAATTGGGAAATTGAACTCCATGTACATTTGGATGCATCAGGTATTGCCCTCAGAGCCATTTTAGTGCAACCAGGGGAAGGAAATATGGACCACCCTATCTACTTTTCCAGCCGAAAACTTTCGCAAGCTGAGCACAACTACAAATCCACCTAAAGGGAAGGTCTAACTATGATTTAAGCATTACAAAAGTTTATACACTACTTGTTAGGCTCTCATTTCAAGTTTTTTACTCACCATTTTGCATTGAAGTACCTAGTCAATAAACCAGTACTTGAAGGAATAATTTATAGGTGGCTATTGCTTTTTCAAGAGTTTTCATTTGAAGTAATTGTCAAGCCAGGAAGATGCAATGTAGGTCCAAATCACCTTTCCAGGTTGGAGTCAGGGGAAAGTGGTGGAGCAATGGATGATCAGCTCCCAGATGTGGACCTATTCTAGATTGAGGCCATCCCAGAGTATCTTGAAGACATTGTTTTCTTCCTCAGTATAGGGACCTTCCCATAAACTTACTCCTCAACCCAAAAGAGACATATCGTGGTTAGTGAAACAAAATATCAATTGATTTCAAGACAACTTTACAAATTGTGACTCAACAACATCCTTAGGAGATGTGTCTTGAACCATGAAAGGAAATATATCTTGTGGGAATGCCACAATGGAGTTGTATGAGGACATGTTGGAGGTAAAGCTACTATACATAAGGTACTTCAAGTAGGGTTATGGTGGGCTATGTTATTTAAAGATGCTAAGGATTATGCTATATCTTGCGACATTTGCCAAAGAGTAGGAACGCCATCATGTAGAGATGAATTACCTCTTTATCCAGTCAGGACACTTCAAGCATTTGAGAAGTGGGTTGTTGATTTTATTGGACTGATCAACCCCCCGACTAAGCACTCAAAATCTAGATACATCATTATCGCAACTGGTTACCTCACAAGATGGGCTGAAGCAGAGGCAGTTCGAGATTGTTTGATAGATACAATTGCTAGATTTATTTTCGAGAATGCCATCAATCGATTTGGATGTCCTATAAGTTTGACCAGTGATCAAGGTAGTCACTTTATCAACAACACAATCGCAACATTGACAATGAAAGTCCTTATACAACACCATAAGAGAATTCCCTACCATCCATAAGATAATGGTACAATGGAGGCATTCAATAAAATTATGGCAAGAGGATTGAAAAAAGTATATTTTACAAACAGGGAAGACTGGGATGATAGAGTTCCAACAATCTTGTGGGATTACAGGACTACCACGAATAAGCTACACAAGTATACTCCATTTCAGTTGGTTTATGGGAAAGAAGTTGTTGTACCTGCAAAATTTATTACCCCTAGTCTCTATATAGCACATGCTACACACATGACAGATGATGAATCAATTGCGCAGAGGATTGCAGACTTGTAAGAGCTTGAGGAAGCGAGATTTTTAGCAGATTTTCATCAGATAGTTGAGAAAGCTAGACAAAAATTTAGCATGACAGGCATATTAAGTCCAAAAGATTCATGCAAGGGGATACGGTACTACTTTATGACAACCAATATCAGAAACACCCAGGCAAGTTGCACATGCATTGGTTGGGTCCATTCATAGTTGCATAAATCTGACACTCTGGTGCAGTCAAGCTAGCACAACTGGATGGTATCCTTCGAAAAACATGGGTGAATGACGCCCACCTGAAACCCTATATTTATCATGATTAATCCAAAGGATTGTTTCTCAAGTCCAAAGGAACATGTACAGTAGTTAGATTTTGATTTCCTGTAATTTCTTTAAATCAGTTAATAACGTTGGAGTGTGCATTGTTGCACCATGACATATACTTTTGTTTCAGTCTAAGTGTTTCTTTTGTGTAGAACTTCTTAATTAGCCTCACAGGATCGGAAGAGCCACCATTACATTAAATGAAGTCATTAAATATGATGGGGACCCCCATTGTGGTCGTAGGGGGGGCGAATCTGAACTATATCACAACCCATGTACCACACATATCCTGTCCAATCATACACTTTATGGTAGCTACAATAACCCATCAGACATTTTCGTTAATCCATAAAGGTGCGATCTGCATAGATGCCATCAGTATCCCCGTCAGGATCCTCAACTGTTAAAATGGTAAGCCCTCAGGTTGAACACATCCCTGTCAGCTCATTCATTAAAGGCTAGGATCACCCTATATATATTACCCTGTTATTAGTCTCGATGGAAACCTAAGCCCGAGATTGCGTTTATGGTTTAATAATGAGTGTCCTTAGGAATAATTATAGATCTCTTCATTTATCCCGCGTATAATATTTTGTGAATTCATGAGTGAGACTCATTGTTTCCATCAATGATATTTTGTATTGTGCTTTCTGCACTCTCTTTTAGCTTGTGAGATCTCATGCTCCCCAATCGCGACCCAAATCCCCTACTCGTTCCATCTAGTTTTCTAAGCAACCTAGAGCCAAAATGCTAGGAGAAATAGGAGGTGGGACCTTATATCCAAAAGAGGCAATTCTAGATGAACCATGTGATCCCTGGGTTGAGATAATGGGTGATGTCAAGGGAAAGGCCGAGCAGGTAAAACTCTTGACCTGACGGACCAAGTATTGTTCCCGCAGATGAATATTAGTGTATTCTGGGACTTGGTTCTCGATGCAATGGGAGGCATGCAATTTGTGTCAAATCTAGAGTCCACCAACCTGTTTAATTCCACCATCATGAACCTAAAGGATCTATCGATTTTTGGAACTACAGGTGAGGTTGCGCGATGCACCAAGTTTTTGATCAGTCGGGTTCATGACATGAGCTTATGGCTCGATAAGAGATATTTGATTCACGTCGAGGATATCCACCAGCTCACCGGACTATCCCTAGAAGGTGAGGACGTCTCAAAAGGCTTCCAAGGCTCAAGAAAGCATGGGAAGAAGAAGGGTGAAGTCATCCTGTATGATAAATTCCATACATGGAGAGGCAGACATGTTATCACTATAACATTTTTTTTATGGAATCCAAGTCTCGGGACTTAGCGAGGGGCTAAACCGGTGTAGAGACGCGATAAACTGGAGGACTTGTACCACTGTTGATTAAGGTTGGTTGTCATTGATGTCAACCCTTGAAGAAATCCCCGCAGAACAAAGGTTTGGGTAATGGAACCAAGATTGTTTGATGTAAATATGACTCATTATTGTCTTGTCATGGTTGATAAGAAGTAAATATGGATGAACTCCAAAGTGGTCCCCTTATGCTGAAATCCCTCATGGGAAGATGCTTTGCAGAGTAAGAGAACCCATGCTTAATTGTGGAATAATGAGATGAAGGACAATGGATTTGTTAGGGAAACTATCCTATATGGATATTTCTTGTCATGCCATTTCCGGTGGTATGTGGAACGTCACATAACTCCTCACGGTTTGTGAGTTATGACCATGTGAAGTTGGAGAACCCAGGTTTGGGTAATGGACCCAAGTTTGTTTTATGGATAACAGTATGATTTTTGCTATATTTGAAGGTAATACTATTCTATATGGATAATACATGTCATTCCATTTCTGGTGGTATGTGGTATGCCACATAACTCCTCACGATTTGAGAGTTATGGCCTTACGAAGTTGGAGGACCCTCTTATGTCATCTAGAAGCCCCAAAAGGTCAAAGTAGTCAAAGTGGTTTAAGATATTTTAGAAGGTAAATAATAAAGTGAAGTGATGAGTG
>ML782476.1:554010-578896 GCA_009831015.1 Picea engelmannii | reverse complement strand
AAGTTCTCCATCTGAAGGAGAAGGGAAAAAGGATAAAATCCCTTAGAGGCCTGAGCATCTGAAAAGCTCAGAAGAGATAGTACCTTTGTGTGCGTGAAGACTCTGCAAGGAGTGCAGAAGTCACAGAACTCTTTGAAGGGTTCCGGGTTCCCTAAAGCTCGGGAGAAGCAACATTTTTATACGTGCAGGTGAGGACTCAAGTCGAAGAGCTCGCAAGTAAAGGAGAATAAAGGTCGAGGCCTTTGAACATTGGAATTTTTCCAAGTGTTGGCAGAAAAGTGCGCCAAAGCTCAGGACGAGCACAGCTGCCGTCGGATTAAGCCGAAGAGATCTGGACCGTTGAAGGTTTGCATGTCTAAGAGGCAGTGTAGGAGGAACGCACAGGAGAGATGATCTGAACCGTCAGATCTTGAGTGAACAACCGTTAGCCGTTAGATCTTACAGGAGATGCACGAGGGTTAAACCTTCATGAACAACAAAGAGAAAGTCCCGAAGGAGTATCATATCGGGATTTCAGCATTCAGGAGTTCGGGAGTCCGGAGGACAAGAGTCTGGGCACTCAACATCAAAAGTCCCGAAATAGCGAAAGGGGATCTGAGCCATCCGTCTGCGGGAGGATGCATGTCACAGAATCATCCGTTTCGGAGATTCGGGCACCGGGACTCACAAAGGTGAGCGCCTAGACTTTGCGAGTAGTGAAGTCACGAGAAGATCGAGACGGTCCATCTGAGGAGGACAGGTGGTAGAGATCGAAGGATCGGTGAAGTGCCGAAGATGTCTGAGTGTAGGCTTCGCGAACTCGGAAGTTCGCAAGGTGAGAGCCCAAGAGTTGGGCGCTCCAAGTCGCAAAATCGCGAGGAGCAAGGACAGCCATTGGATCCAGGTCACGGAGGATCGTTGGATCAGAGCCTCATCGTGTGTATCGTGCATTCATAGGTTCGGAGGTTGAGAGGACCTCGTCTCGACTGCAGAAGTCGTAAAGTGTCGAGAGCCGAGGCACAAGTGTGGACACATGGCAGAACCACAAGGTGGGGCCCGCGTGGTTGACAGGTGGATACGCGTCGCCTAAAGAAAGGAGTCAGCACTTCGTTGACTTCTCGCATCTTGGGGATTCGCAGGATAAGAGCACGGGAGCTCGACGCTACAACTCGCGAAGTGGCGAGTTGCGAGAAGTGCGAAGGGAGGTCAACCCTCGTTGACTTTCAAGTTTCAGAGGTTCGTACCAGAGGAGCACGGAGGCTCAACCCTTTGACTTGTGAAGTCGCGAAGTTGCAATGGGAGCTAGCGTTAATCCTAGCTGATAGTCACGCTCGGAGGGCGCTGACAAGGGAAGGAGCTATACCCATATTGGCATTTCGGGTATCGTGAATTTGGAAAGGAGGAGTCGAGAGTTTTGACTCGTGAACTCGCGAGATTGTGAGTTGCAACAAGCACCTTTGGAATTGGGCCTTGGTTATAGCGTAGTGGTCGCTCGGAGGAGGTGAAGCTCGCGCCTCGTGCCATTCGAACAGGGGAGTTTCTGAAAGGACCTATGGATCGATTGAATTGAGATTCCAGCAGGGAGTCAAAAAGATTCGCTTTGGCTCAGGAAAGCGATTGAATGATCCTGAGAGCGGACTTCAGCCCGAGGGTCAGAAGGGGGTATGCATCAATCTCCCAATGATACACCCTTTATCATTTCTATTAATCTTTCTTGGCACTGATAAACCCTTTATCGTTGGAGAAAATAATTCTTAGCGTCAATACACCCTTTATCATTGGCAGAAATATTTCTTGGCACTGATACATCCTTCATTTCCCAAAATAATCTTTCTTGGTGTCGATACAATCTCTATAGCTTAAATTAATTTCCCTTCTCAACGAGACGTCACTCCATGAAATTTTTTTGCACCGACACTTCGCCACAAAAAATATTTTTTCGCAACGAAACACCACATATCGTTGACGAAATGGTTTTTCTCGTCAATATATCATTGGAAAAAAACATTTTCTTCATTCATATATCGATGAAGAAAATATTTTTCTTTGTCGATACATCGCTGAGGAAAAATAATTTTTCGTCGATACATCATTGAGAAAAAATGTTTTTTCACCAATGTATCACTAAAGAAAATATTTTTCTTCACCGATACATATCCAAGAAAAAATATTTTCCTCATTGATCCATCGCCAAGAAAAATATTTTTTCTAGGTGATACGGCCCCACTTCATTGAACTCACATGTGTGAGGTGAGTTGTCACTGTTAAATTCTCATATTGTTCATTTTTTTTTCAATTTGCATGCCCAACAATCATTTTTAATGTATAAAACCCCATTTGTTACTCTCATTCGACACTTTTATAATCAGAGATATTGTGTGCACTTGGAATAGGTTCGAATCACTCACTATGCCACATTTTCATCCATGAACTCCCACTCCCTTGATTATCCATACACATACTGACAGGTACACAAACTTTATAGGTCACACTCCTTTCTTCATCATTTTACATTCCTCATAGGTAAAAAATAATAAATAAATAAAAAAGAATAGAAAAAAAAGGAATTTTACCTACATGTTAGCTAACTCCTCCTTCCCTAACCTCATTTCCCCCTCACTCCACATGGTCAAAAATTTCCCATTTATAGGGTGCCCATAGATTTCTCCCCCTTCAAAAATTGTTCCTGAGCTTTCTTGTTTGAATCCAAAGTGAGGGGGTTTTACGACTTTTTTCCAAGACACAGCTCACAACTACAAGGCCATCCAAGGAGTTTCCCATCCATCAATCATACACCCATTCATTTGTTAGAAGGAGAGATACCATTTGAACCTTGAATAACATACTTACTTGAAATGTGACCAATACTATTTTAGGGCTCCAACCAGTGCCATGGGATACCTCACACATTGTAGACAAGGTTTCATATTTGGTGTGTTTACCAAGACCTGAGATTTAATGAGAAAAATAATAACCCACTACCTAATACTAAAAACCCTAATTTGATTTTTGGTCACCATGTCGATTCTAAAAGGGATCCACAGATAAGAAACTCTCCAAAGATACACTCTATCTCACTTTAAACTTACAGTTGTTTAAACACTAACCTTGATAAAAATATATATATATATGTTGTTGACATGGATGAATCATAGGAAGTATCAAGGCTACATACCAAATAAGAACATGCAAAGGTCCCATCATTGAATTCTCATCATACAAGAAGGAACCCCCAACCCCATTCACGTTGATAGGCTATGTATCATTGACAAGGACGTGTCATGTCACTAGCGCAAGATATACCAAATGTTCTCCACCGTAACTTGCCCAAAATTGCAAGAAGGGGAGAAAGATCTAGGCATCTACCAGACAATTACATGTTCCAGACTCCATGGGATAGTAGCACACACAATGGTTTTCCCATGTGTTGAAGTCATTTCATGTATTATCAGACGTACTGATGTAGATAACAGACGGGTCAAATATTCATAGGGAAAGACAATTTCTTCCTTCAACCATTAAGTGCTCAGAACGTACTACAAATTGACAACTGAAGAAATTGAGCTTACTTAGGACTAGGTGAAACAATTCCCTTTATATCCCAGAGATCTCATGAAGAACTAGTGGATCCTGAGAAAGAATTTTAAGACCATGTCATCCGATGAATACCCTACAAAGATGTTGAGAACACCCTATCAATATGTAGTATCCATTCTCTGTATAGTATATCACCACCATTGGACGCATATTCAATTAGTCGGATATCCTCTCATCCACTTTGGAGGAGACTGTATTAGCTACAAAACACATTTCCTGAGAAACATCCAAGTTTCCATATGTCATCTTATTTGTTGGATGTAATGTGCATGGTGCATTCCTATCCTAAAATGAGTTGGCAATGGTATCCAAGAAACCATCCCATTCACATTTACTGCCAAGATTTGTGGGAGCACAAGTACGTCATACACTACCATAAGATATGTGAGAAATTTCAGATTCCTCTATCTCAATTATTGTTTTGTGCTCATGCACCTTGCATGTTAGAGAAAGCAATGTTTGTAGTTGGGAATATAGGATATTGGTTCATGATGGAGAATGGATCATATAGTAGAGTCTACAGTGCAACCAAATCTCCCCACTTGATTCCTAGATTTATCCTTGGTAAACTTGTTTTGCAAGAAGTGGCATACCAGACATTGATAAATGGAGAAGTGCAACTCTCGATAGAGATAAGAAATTAACCTAGCCACCAATTCCATTCTAGATAGGCTCCCACTATTTCAGAGATGTCAAGGAAGTGCAAGAAGAGGCTGACACCTTGGCTACATTTCATTTTGGGGAGGAAAGATTCTGAAGAGATGATCCCCTGAAAGTTGTCAGGAAACATTATTAGATATGCAAATACAAATGTACTTACAAATCTGAGACATGGAAAGATGAAGAAATTCACAAAAGATATGTGACCTATGATGAGGTAATCTTTAGGATGATGGGAAACTCTCAACATAGAAGCAAATTGAATAAATAGGAAGCAACAAGAGCTTAAGAGGAGAAAAAGACAAAACAAGAAGAGGAAGTCAGAGAAAGGGAAAAGGAAGAAGAGAGGTTGAAGTAGTAACAACAACATCAACAATAGAAGCAAAAAAGAAAAGAAAAGAAGAAGAAGAAAAGGAAAAAGTAAGGACCCCAAAAGAGTACGAAGAGAAGCTAAAGAGAGAAGATGAAGAAAGGAAAAGTAAAGTGGAACAAGACAAGAAGAGGCACATAACAATGACCCAATGGAAACTTATAATTCGGAAGCCTCTTCTAGAATATCCCCGACTGGAGGTCACTTCCCTCTAGGGGAGTTAGGACTAGGAGGATTCACACCCTCCAAACTGAAGAAAGTGGCAAGTATGAACTCGTTCATATTTGACAAAGACTTAGGGAAAATTATTCAACAGAGCATGAAAGAGTTGTTCGTTTCCAAAATTTCCCCACTTTCAATCACTATAGAGACAATTGTAGTTGATGATATCAGATAGAATCCCCTATCTATTTCTTTAGCGGGCATAACATTCACTTAGGCCTCTAAACAAAATCTCAAGAACATGATTCAAGAACTCGGTGACTACAATGATAAAATCAAGAGCCTAGAGGAAGAAGTGGAATTATATAAAGGCAATAGGACCAACATTACTTAATTTGGGATATGCGTTAGTGAGGTCAGAAAGGAGTTCCAAGACTCAGCTAAGCAGCTATATATTGACATGTAGGAATTCCAAAAAATAGCAGCTCAGATAACCTCATTGTTGGACATAGCTAAAACAAAGAATACAAAATTTGTTGGTATAAGATTGTCCATGGATGAAATGTAGAAATGGGAAGAAGAGAATCTCGATGCCCCTAGAGATCTCCCAAGGATGACTAGCAGAGAAAGTCAATTAAACTATGAAACCCTCACAAACTTCCAATGAGTTGAGGAAAGACTGGAAAGGGATTTGGAAAATTCCCTCAATACCTACACAAAGTTGTACACAATAGCCACCAAAATTGCAACCAAGTGCAATTTTCCAAAAATTGGTGATCTAGACAAACCAAGGATGGATGAAAAATTCAAATTGAGTTGGAGGCATCCATACATTCCGGAGAGCTTGCTACATGGATCCATCAGAGAGTGGACAATGCCATAATGAGGGAACATTTGGTAGTGCCTCCAAAGGAACAAAATTTAATTCACTCTTTTTGGCTCACGCTAAAGAGGGACATGAAGACTTTGTCCCAAGATTTAGCAGTCTATTAAGTCACTTTATAAATTATGTTGTTCACCAAGGTAATATTGATCTCCAATTATCATAAAGTGCAAGGAGCATACATTAGGGACAAAGCTAAGGGGAATTCATGAAATTAATGTTGAATTGTAAAATATTATTTTTCTGAAGTAGAAAAAGAACAAAATAAGGAAAACCAAAAGTTGTAACTACCATTGGGGAATTCAAGGAGTCCCAAGAAAAAACTACAAAATCAACTATATATGACAAAGAGAACCCACTTAGCAGGGGCTCTTACATTTTCTAATTTTTTGAACTATTTCTGAAATTTGAATAGCAAGAAGACCTCAAGGCCATTTTGGAGGAGAAGGAAGTATAGAATTTTTTATGCTTTTGTCGTGAACTGTTTCCATCTTATTCAAGACCACTATGGATGCTATAAGGTTACATTGCTCATTTCATAGACTACTCTTGCGTGAATGTTGTAGCTTTGCAATGTATTTATTTTCCAATATCATTGTTCTTAGATGATGAATAGACAATTTTGAATGAGTTATTGTTGTAGACTAATCTATGCATGTATGTGTTCATATATTACTAATTATTATCCCTTTTTGGCAGCTAATTGCTTAAGATTGTGTGCAGGAGTTTGTGATATTGTTGTTTGTTCATTTCTTAGGTAGTTCACTCCTAGCTAGGATAGGTTAGATTAGACTTAATGTTTACATTTAGTGTAGTTCATGTTTGCACCCTTTACATTTTTGCATACCAAAACCACGCATACCCACTCATCCCAGTAATGGAAGCTAACCTAGAATCTGGATGGGACTCCTATCCCAAATAGTGTGAAGTCTAATTGGGATTTCATACCGAGGAGTACCCATATATGTTGAAGGGCATTTTTCCCGCATCAACATGTTCCTAATTCTCAAGAGTTCAAAATTTTAGTTCTAAAAGAGATGCACAATGTGCCATATGCTACACATCAAAGGTACCAAAAGACAATTAGAGTTGTAAGATACCAGTATTATTGTCCTGGAATGAAGAAATATGTGGTTGATTATATAGCCAAATGCATGGAATGTCAAAAGGTAAAGATTGAGAACAAACATATAGTATGATTGCTACATCCATTGCCCATTCTTGAATGGAAATGGAAGTAGTTACTATAGATTTATCACCAAACTGTCCAAAACATCAAGGCAACATTACTCCACCATGGCAACGGTGGACAAGCTTACAAAGGACGCACATTTTATTCCAAACAATATGACTTATAAGGAAGCCAACATTGCAAATATTTATATGAAATAAATTGTCAGGCTACATGGTGTGCCTAAAATCGTATCTGACAGACATCCCAAGTTCACTTCCAATTTTTGGAAAGGATTGTTTAAAAAAATTGGGACAAATCTATATTTTAGCATGACGTATCATCCATAGTCATATGGATAGATAGAGAGGATCAACCAGATAATTGAGGATACATTGAGAATGTGTGTAATGGACAAGCCTTCTAGGTGGGAAGATTATCTTCATTTGGTTGAGTTTTCTTATAAAAATGGGTATCATGCATCGTTGAAAATGAGATTGTTTGAAGCCTTGTATGCAAAAAAATGTAACATGCTAGTGATTTGGGATAATCCAACAGATAGATTCATTATTAGGCTAGAACTGCTCAAGGAAATGGAAGAGAAGATGGTAAAAATATAACAGAAGTTAAAGACTACACATGACAGATAGAAAAGTTATGTGGGTAAAGGAAGAGTGAATAAATAATTTAGAGTGTGCAAGTATGTGTTTCTAAAAGTAAAGGCTAAAAGGAGCTCGTTGAAATTGGGAAGTTGCCCAAAGTTGGCAACGATACATTGTGGGTCGTTTGAGATTCTAGAGAGAATCAATCCTATTGCATTGCATGCATGCATGTGTATCCATAAAGTATTTCATGTGTCTTTTGAAAAAGTATGTGCCTAATCCTAACCACGTGATTGATTAGACTGTGATCTGGGTGGAGTATGAAGGAGACTTTCTAGTGGAGCCAGCGCGCATCCTAGATCAGAAATTCAAGGTTCTCAAGAACCAACCCATTGGCCTGGTAAATATCCAGTGGCCTAATATAGTCCTAATTATGCCACATGGGAGCACAAGGAGGCCATGTGGGAGGACTACCCACAACCTTTTGTAGATTCTAAGGAAATATGAATGTACATTTGTATATAAATATTTAAAACTCCATTAGTGCAACTGGAGTTCTTAGATCCACAACTTAGAGACTTCTTATCTCTCCTATGTTGGATCCCTAGAATGGAAGGGGAAAATCTCGAGCAACCATAGAGAAGATAAATCGGTTCACTTCCTTGGGTTGTGCAGGTTGAGGGGAATGAGAGTTTGTTGGTAGGAATTGTTGTAGGAGTCATTAAACTACAAATGTAATGAGTATTTTGATGTAAAAATGTGTGTGTGTACACATGTACTCTTGTATGGTGACGTGCACTAACGACAATGAAAAAATAAGGGGGAGGGGAATGTAACATCCTATTTTTTATCCCCATATTAGAAATGTATATTTGTAAATATGATGAATGAACAAGACCCTAGTGATGTAATATGTAAACATTGTACATTGAAAATAATTAAAATGAAATACACCATTGGCTATATACGAAAAAGGACAAAATCATGGGGGGATATGATTCCGTAAGAGAGGGGGATAAAGGGGGATTTAATGGAAACCCCGCATAACTAGAATGTTGTGCCACCTCCATAAATCATTTTGTTATTAAATATTTACCCCTTTAACTTACTAAAACCAATATGTAAAAGGTTGGTGAGAAAGACAACTCTCCTAGTTAAGAAAGCATGGTCTAAGTACACTCGTGATGGGAATTGTATCATTGAATGCACATAAGAAGTGGGTGAAAGATTCATCTCACCTAGTTACTAAAGCATGGGTTGGGCACAATCTTTTTGGGGAATTGTGAGATTCAAGCATGCATGGAAGAAAAAGAAAAGGAAATTTGAGTAGAGGGAGAGAGCTAATTTTATAGGTTGGGAGAAGAGAGGAAAAACATTTTTTATGTTGGGAAAAGAGAGACAACCATAGTGGGTATTGAAGATAGCTTGTTGGAGTTGGGAATTGCATGGAGAACTAGGTTTTCATGCATGTTATGATTTCTCTCTAGAGAAAATTACCCAAGCGTGTGTGTAAATGATACTGTGAGGACTTCATTACAGTTGGAATTCCTAGAGCCCCCCGCTTGTACATTCCTATCTAATCTATGTTAGATCCCTAGAGGGGATGGATATTATCTAAGGGAATATGGTGTAGAGAAGTAAATCCCATCCCTTGGGTTGTGCATATTGATGGGGAAGAGAGATGTGTGGTTGGAATTGTTGTAGGAGTTATTTTACAATGAAAATATTGGGTATAGGGTTGTTGTGTGGATGAGTAGCCCGACATAGGATCCATTATTTCCTTATGGACCCATAGTCCCAGCTCGGGGGTGACCTACTACTGAGAGAACTGGAGTAGCAGAGTCTATGGTTTGGTGGAATGTCCAACGTTTGCAGCCAGTTGTGTAAATATTTTAAAAGATAAGTGTTCTGGTCACTGATCTTATTTACTATGTTAATGATATGGTTATTCTCTATTTTGTATGTTTAAATGATGTTATGATTGAGGAATATCCTGCATTACAACTATAAAAAAATTGTTAGTTGTATGAGCCTGGATGTCATGTTATACACATTCATTTTTAAATGGTATCAAAGTATTTTGTTTTTGTTTGGTAATGGGTATGTTACAGTTTGCATGGTAGTCTTCCCTAGGGTGTTGGAGATCGTCAAATAGTTTGGTGACATTCTACATGCTAGCCACATAGAGGAAGTTTCTTGCTTGGAGAGCACCCTACATTGTATAAGGAGTCTTTGGCATCCTAGAGGGGGGCATTAGGCCCTAGATAGCATAAGATGACTTGGATTCTTGTATGGAGGCTTGGAGTCGATTGGGGGACACCTACGTTGCAATAGTGTTCATGCAAGGGGAATGGACCCAATGGAGTACATGGCTTAAGAGGATTGATGGAGTTTTTGAAGGCTTGTAGGAGGAGCATTGGAAACACATGATGTGTGCCCTTGAATTTGGAGCCTTGTTTGTGGACAACATCATCTTCAATCTTGACATGTGTACACTTGTAGCATAGCACTTCACATGTATGAGCCTACATGTGATTATTATTGGTTTCTTGTAAGAACATTGGCCCACATATGTATTATTAGCCTTACTTACCTCTCATATATATAGAGGAAGGAGAGAGTCCTTCACTCACTCATTAATTTATGTTCATTCTTGTGAAGAGATGTGGTAAACATGAGCACACCACTTCTCCTCTCTCTCATGTATCTTCTTTAGTACTCTCTCTCTCTCTCTCTGAGTTTCTAGGGTTTCTTAAGTTTCTTGGAATATATTGAAGAATAGGGATAGGGTTTTATCCCTTGGATACTTGGAGATTAGTGTTTTGAGATGAAACTCTAGGTTGTACTTGGTGAAGAGAAGAAAAATAGGAAACATCTTGCATTGGAGGACATACTTGTGTGATGCATGCTTGTTGGATCTCGTTGATGTGAGATAGGGCTTTCATTGTTTTCTTTGGCTAGGTTTATGAAGAGGTATATTATTGTACTAGCCTTGTGATAAGGCTATGATATGTACATGAACTTTATCTTTATGCATATTAATAAAGTTTCTAACTATCCAATACTTGTGTAACTGCAAATTTGATTTTCAACCATATATATTCTTCATGGTCTGTAATTTCCAACGTTGTATGTCTTGTTGATTTGATGTAAGTTAAGGGTGATTATGTTAATTGATTTAACATTGTAATTAAAGAATATAAGGGTAGATTTGTTGGTTTTTTACTACAGTAATAAGTGTTTTCAAATATGTTATATGCTTGATAAGATTGTCATAGAGGGATGAAACTTATTGGAACACATTGGTATCTCTTCTCTTGGATTTCCTAAATGATTGGGATTGTTAAGAGTTAAAATATTGGCTATTATTGTTGTGTTTGTATTTAATAATATCCCTAAGGCTCAAAATTCTCAATGTTAAGATCCAGGAAACCTATATTTAAAAGGTGAAATTTTTTAACCCAAATTGAATGAAATTTCTACAATATGTGTGTGTGTAGACACACATATACATACACACATGTGTGCATGTGTTCTCAACAAAGTGTGAATATTAAGTACAATATAAAATCACATCGGAATAAGATACATCAACAGGTCTATAGGCTTAGGCATTAATTTGGGCATTCATAAACCTCACACAAATTATAGTTAATAAATCCTTGTAGACAACCTCATGAAGGTAGAAGAAATGAATTAAAGATAGACCCAATATAATGGACCAAGGAGGAATCTACACAAATATTATTAATTAGTTAAGCATAGGGTCTTCACTCAATGAGCCTGTGACATAGTGCCTTTGTTTGTGGGATAGTAAATAATACCCCTGATTTCACTAGATATTGGTAAAAACCTCCCAAAATCCTTTTGTTGAACCCCCCTCCCAATACATCTTTCCAATAAAAGAAACCCTTTTTTTTACTATATACCCCTTTTTATACCCCCCAATCCCTATAAATCCCCTAAGACCCCACATCCCCCCCCAATACCTACAATATATTGACTTTATTTTTCACAATTTGAAAACCCCCTTTATGAATGAACGCGATAAGATATTGGTCAACGAGGTGAAGCCCCCATTTAGTCAAGAAAAATTCCAAAACAAGGAGAATAACTAATAACAAGCTCTTATACTTCAAGTAGGAGACAATGAATTTCACCCATCAAAGGAATGCCATGGGAAAGCTACATATGTTAAAAAGCAAGCATAATGTTTTCATATATACTTAAATGGAAAGGAATGAAATCATGAAAAATTTTAATAGAGTTGCAGTACAAGGGTAAGTGATCTTCTTTTCTTCCCTTTCCTTCTCCTTTTAAAGAGAACTTGGAGTAGTTAGTCAATTATGAGTTGCATTTTCTAAATAATAAATAATAATAATAATCTTAAAGTTCTTGTTAGGAGAAGCACATGGTTGAGACTTTAAGTAATAAATGTAAGTGAAGCTAGGAAACCCTAGGCCAACCTAGACATGAAGCAAATGGGCCCATCAAGCCAAAGTTAACAGTATTTACTTTCTTTTAGGTCTCCAAAATGATTTGGACTTCAAACCTTTATGTGTCATAGACATTGGCATGTATGGTTAGACTTGATAACCAAACATTAGACTATGTTCTCGATGTTTACATTCCAAGAATAGGTGGCAGATACTCCTTGTTCCTTCTAAAAATATTCATGATGTAAATATGATGTCAAATCAAAAAATGATTTAAGAAAACAAATTATAGTGGATAATATAAAAGCTACGCATGATAGATGCTACCACCTTATTCATTATGTTCATCCATTTGAACTAAGCAAATACAAAAGTATAAATGATAGTGAACATGCATGACATCATTATATCAAAACTTATTGGACCAAAACATGATACAACAAGCATCATATGTATGTATATTTATAAAGAAACTTCGCGGGATCCCCCCTCTTTATTGGAATATTGGATGAAGGGCAACTCAATTTCCATCCATAATAGTGGTTAATGAACTTCAAGAACTCAACCAAATTTGAACATGTGACCTATGGCCTCCCTATTAGGAACATGATTTAGTTGATTGAGTTAACCCTTAGGGCATCTCTCTCTCTCTCTCTCTCTCTCTCTCTCTCTCTCTCTCTCTCTCTCTCCATGACATCATTATATCAAAACTGATTGAACCAAAACATGATACAACCAACATCATGTGTATGTATATTTCTAAAGAAACTTCGCGGGATTCTCCCCCTCTTTCTTGGAATATTGGATGAAGGGTGAATCAACTGCCATTGTAACGTCCCCATTATAATCCCTAGTTTAATTAATGCATAATATAGATATGAAATGTGGCCTCGACCAAGCGATGTAATATGTGAATTGTATTTCCAAATTTTAATAAAAACATTGTGATGCCAGTTGCTCGGGGACACAAACAAAGATGGGGTTGATTAATCCAAAGGGGGGGAGGGTTCAAGATAATGTCTAAGAGGGGTCCAAAGGGGAATTACCCATGTCTATTAATTCAACCCACTTCCTAAAATTACTATTGGTATATGAACCTTCTATTTTGTTGTTGAGTGTTCCCAAATCCAATCATTGAATTTATGTAAGAGAGTGGATGTGAGAAGTTACATGCCATATTTATTGGGAGCATGGGGACTGAGTACAATCAACTTAGGGAAGTGTGTAAGTCAAGCAATAAAGAAAACATAGGAAATTTTTATGGGCAGTTACAATAGTTTTTGGATAGTCATGTTTGGTATGAACAACAAGTAGAGAACAGGGAAGAAGAGCCTTGGAGCTGGAACAACCATAGAGGGAGAATTTTGGATCATATTTGGAGTAGAAGACTGAAGAGTTAGGTTGTAAGGCATGAAGAGTGAACTCTTGTGTGATTTGCACTGTAACAACAAGTGATTGTTGTTGTTTCTTGGTAGTTTTCCTGGAAGTGAGTTCCCTTGAGTTCCCAGCAGAGAGATTCATGGTTACTTGTGCTAGAGAGACCCTGATAAATGAATGGGATTTTTGATGGACTGAGAGCAGTGAAGGGGTACATTCCTTGGGTTGGGTAGGTCAAGAGGAAGAGAGATGGTGGAAATTCAGGATAGTTGTAGGAGAACACCAGTGGGTTATAGGATTTCTGATCTTTGAGTGGATAGTGAGAGACCACCCACTTTTATGGATTGCTAGCCCTAGCTCGAGGTGACTTTATATTGAGATTTGGAACAAAACTTTTATGGTTGGGTGGAACATTTGTCCCAAGAAACATTTTGCACAATCATTTTTAAAAGATAAGTGCTTTATCTTGTATATGTGTTGTATTATGAGTTGAATTGTTGTGTATTAAATATGTGTTTGAGAACTATTTATATGTTGTTGTGTTGAGTTATTTAAAATGCATTCATGCAATTTTTAGAATGTTGTATATCCATTTAATTATGATATCAGACAACAGTTAAATCTATTTGTAATTTGTAGCTGGTAAGCTACAGGAATTAGTTAGTAGAGAAAATTTTGTTTTATGTGTTTTCCATGTAGTAATGATCCTCAGTTCAGCTATTGGTTGTTATAGATTCGTATCAGATCTTTTGATTCAACACTGGACCAATATGGACCAAGAATCAATGTGAATTTGGTAAAACATTGATGTTACGAACTTGTTCTGTGATGGATTTGGGGAAAAATATGAATTCTGGAGTTAATCCCCAAATTTATAAACCATTTAGTTTGAAATTTTCTTAGAACCCTCTCAGTGGTGATCAATGGTGTCAATTTACAGAGTTTTAGAGTTAAAATTTGACTTGGAAGGTCGAATTTCATGTTTTAATGGTCGTTGTAGAGTTGGGCGAATTTGATGAATCGGTGGTCGAGATTGTGTTTGATTTTGAGATCAATGGTCCAGATTCATTGTGAATAGATTTAAAAACTTATAAGGTTTTTGGAGTTTGGCGAGGTCTAGAAGATCGATGACCTAGATTCATTCTCGACGGTTTGGAAAATGAAACAAATCGATGGTCCATATTTGTTTTTGGCCATTTGAAGTTGGAGCAGATCAACGGTCAAGTCATCATGAATAGAAGATTGACAACCCAGATTCATTTGGGATTTGTTCGAAAATTTCTAAGTGTTGGAGTTCGCCAACACAAATTGTTGATGGAAGATGATGGGATCGGTAAGTTTGTTGAAAAGTTTGGTTCAGCCAAAGGAAAAATTTGAGGGTTGATAGCCAATGATTGGATCGGTTGAATGGAGAAAGTGGTTGATTCGGAAAGAGGAATTGTTGATGACCAATGGTGAGGTCGATCGTTTTAGCAAGGTGTTTTCTCAAAAAAAGGAATCATCGATCCCCACTAGTCAATGATCGGGTCGACTAATTCGGTGATTTGTTTGGGTCGCCCAAGGGAAACTGTCGATCGTCGATGAAGAAAAGAGGAGGATGATGTGTCATGCTACATCAACCTAGTTGACACCTTAGGATGATGTGTCATGCGACGTCAACATCCACGTGTTAGGCCACATCGGTCAAGAAATGGTTGATGGCCAATGATCTGGTTCACCAAATTGGTAAAGTTTTGTATTCGTCCCAGAGAAGTCATCGATGGTTGATGGTTGAGTCAGTCAGTTTAGTGGTGTCTTGCAAGTCGGTAACCAAAGGACATGGCCGATGGTTGGGTCGACAGTATTGGCAGGGTGGTGTATGCGCCCAAAGGAAAATATCGATCATCGATAGAGTTCAGATCAACGATTAATATTTCACTTGATTTTGAGATCGACGATGCAAATTAAAGGGTTGTCATAACAATAAAACAATCAATTTTCTATGAAATTTTTAAAGATCTCGAACTTACGGGACGATTTTGAGGCCCTAAAGGACGTTTTTAAGCAATCGATATTTATAAATATAGCCTGTACCTTAGGTACACCCTACCTATGCATCTTAAATAAAAGAACTCGAAGAGATATTTCCAATGAGCTACTCAGGGCGCAAAACATAGCTCGTATGACAAAGTTACACCTGAAACAATTAAGGTAAAATTTCGGCACCGGTTTACTTCCAGAGGACATAACTACTTTATCATAAGTTTGTTTGAGGAACATGAGTAGTCTATGAAAATATTATGAACCATAGAAGACATCCATGGAGCTAGATTTGGAATCTGGGTATGCAAAAAAGTGCAGAAAATAAAGAAGATATCAGTCGCAAACAAGGATAAAATGGGAAAATAGTATAAACTTCTCCATACCATAACTTTTAGCTCAAAGCTCAATTTTGAGCAAACAAATAGTTGTTAGAAAGGTCTTGAGGAGGAGAAGCCATCTATCCATACAAAATTTTGAATTGGGGACCAAAATTTTCAGAAAAATCATAAAGTAATTTCTGCAGGAGTAAAAACAGAACAATGAGGGAAAATTGCAACTTGTGAATGTTGTAACTTTTCACTCATAATTCAGAAGGAGGCATGAGTACAATCATTAGAGAGTTGTTTTAGAGAGAAATGTATCTAAGTAATCATATTTTGAGTTAGTTTTTTATGTTATTCACAAATTGAGATGAATAAGAACCTATAATCTAGTTAATGAAATGTTTTATAGTATCCATGTTCTAATAATAATTATTACGTGCACATTTCTTACAGAATTAAAGGTATAGGGAAAAAAATTTGGTTATTATATGAGGATTAGAGTTATGGAAGATTCCCAGGGATCTTACAACCATCAGGAGGAGGTCATAGTTTTGCATATCAACATGGGAAATGCTAAGACAGAGCCTACTGGGAGAAGAGGCGAGAAGGAGCTTGTAATTATGAGAAGCTTGCATAGATAATGTTAAGTGTCTGAATAGATCTAAAGATAAATCTCAAAATGGATCCATAATATCAACAAGAATAAACCAAACCATTCACCAATCACTGAACATAAGAAATAACCAAAACCCTTGAGGTAGGGTAACACCATATATTAATCCTTAAGGAAGGATAACACTCCTCAAGCAATGCTTGATACATTCACAGTATTCTTCACTATGTTTCATTACATTGCTTACACTTCATTATATATCTCTCTCTATCTCCTAGGAATCTTCTAGAGAGCCTTCTCACATTCATTACATCTAACTATCATAGTGGGCCTTATTTAATATAGTTGACCTAGTCCACCTTACATTGAATGACCACAGTCTCATATATTGAATGACTTCCACTAATAATACATAACCACATTCACATTGGGTACCTCCCTAGGTATCCTATATTACCTCCCTAGGTATACTACAATCCATCCCCCTTCACATGTTTCATCCTCGAAACACGAGAAGAAACCATACAATACGACCAACTAAGTAATGTATCCAACTAGCACCAACTATGACCATCCATCCATCCCAATGGAAGTCGAACATGATGTCCATATGTTACCTTGCCACCCTGATCATGCTCTGCATCATGTCGGGGTTTCCATGGGATTGTTTATGTAGTCCGATCTCTTCACGTAGTGCTAGGAGTCCTCCATGCACCTTCTCTTGATTGGTTTCCATTTTGGTTCCCTGTTGGTGCATAAATGTGTTGATTGTCACACCCTTGCCTAGATGACTATTGTGTTTCTATATGATGTGGATGGCAATATACAACAACTGTAGGAATTTGTTCCTTTTTCTTCAAATCTGCAACACATTGTGCCTTTGAGTCAATGACCTCCTTGGCTTCTTGACTGTGGCCTTCTAGTGGTTTTGCTTCATCTCCTTATGTAAACTCTACCTCCGATTCAACTTTGGACTCGACAATAACTTCTTTGTTGGTCATTATGGGCCCATCTTTTTTACTAAGAGACACATCCTGCAATGTGATTTTCTTTTTCTTGTACCAAAGATTTAGAAAATTCGTTTTCACATTAATATTAATTGTACCAATTGATTCCATCCAAGGATAGCCCAAAACAATATCTTCATTAGTCATATTTATAGCATGAAAATCAGAATTCAACACATATTTGTCCATGGTGATATTCAAATCTTTAAAAATTTGAAAATTTTCACCCTCAACATGTGTGTTGTGAATATTCTTTGCAGGAACTTGCAATCTATTAACCAACTGAATATTGATAAAAATTTATTGGCAACTAGGGTTAATAGAAACAATGACATTTTATTTATGAATACAACCATGAACTTGTAATATAGATTTTCCACATGAAAATAAACTCTTGGTGATGTCTTTATCCTTACTCTTTGGATGAGACCACTTGTCTAAAAGTAATTTTTCAAGTGTTTCCTCAGAAAGTGACATCCACTCAGAATGGTGAAATGATTGCCACCATATGAGAGCATCATCTTTGAAACCTCAGTCTACAAAAGATTTACACTTCTGTTTCCATAATGACTTTTGAGATTGTATAAATTCTTCAATACTAAGGTCATTATCTCTTCCACTAAAAAATAGAATGCTTGGAATAAATCTTCAACAAAAACTAAAGCTTAAAATTCACTTATTGTGCAAATCGCGCGGCTTTTTCCGAAAAAACCCTGAAAATGGCCGAATTTAAAATGCTCATAACTTTAGTTCCCGGACTCCGTTTCGGATGATTTTTTTCTTAAATTGGGTATTTTTCCGAGAGTAATTCAAATATCCAATTTTTTTGGCCAAATTATGCTGATAAAGTTTCATATATGAACCTGAAGTGCACTGCCCTCTTTTTTCCCTAGAAAAAAAATCTACAAAAAGAGCCAAAAAATTATCCCCTTCTTTGGCCAAAGAAAGTGCTTTGATACCAATTGTTAAGTGCATGAATAGATCTGAAGATAAATCTCAAAATGGATCCATAATATCAACAAGAATAAACCAAACCATTCACCAAACACTGAACACAAGAAATAACCAAAACCCTTGAGGTAGGGTAACACCATATATTAATCCTTAAGGAATGATAACACTCCTCAAGCAATGTTTGATACATTCACAATATTCTTCACTATGTTTCATTACATTGCTTACACTTCGTTATATAACTCTCTCTATTTCCTAGGAACCTTCTAGAGAGCCTTCTCACATTTATTACATCTGACTATCATAGTGGGCCTTATTTAATATAGTGGACCTAGTCCACCTTATATTGAATGACCACATTCTCATATATTGAATGACTTCCACTAGGAATACATAACCACATTCCCATTGGGTACCTCCCTAGGTACCCCATATTACCTCCCTACGTATACTACAGAGAAATGTAGAGTTATAGGGTAGATAATGAAAGGATTATGAAGGTTGGGGAAGAGATACTTCAAAGTTTGAATATGTTACATAGGAAAATTAACAAAGACTCTGGCACTAAGCAAGCAAATAGTCCTAGACAAGCGACTGCATCCAGATCATAAAGAAGAAAGTATGATCATGAGAATGATAAGAAGTCAATAAGCATGAGTAGGCACAAATATTCTCCAATGCGATCCACTAGAAGAACTCATGCAAGCTCAGGGCCATGGAGAATCCCAAGTCTGTCTCTTATCAAGAGGTAGAGAAGAATTCCTAAGGCTGACATCGTGCAAGGTGAACTCGGGAAAATCAAGCCATCAACTTTCACTAGTGAGCATAGGAAAGGAGAAGAGGTTGAGGCCTAGTTGTTGGAAATGAAGAAGTATTTCCAGCTACATGATTACCCCTCAAGGGTATAAGCTAGAATTGAAACCTACCACTTCCAAGGAATGGAAACCATGTGGTGGGATCAACTTAAGCAAGCCAATTACCTTGATTAGAAAAGGATCTCATGGAGGTAGTTCAAAGGATATTTCCAAGAGAAATATTTGTTCCAACATTATTATGAAAGGAAGATGAAAGAGATCTTTGAAGTCAAATCAGGAAGCATGATAATGGATGAATATGAGAATGGGTTCTTTGAATTGTTGAAGTATGTGGACTTCATAAAGGATGAGAAAGTCAAAATCCAAAGGTTTCTGAGTGGGTTAACCTCATTCTACAGTGACAAGATACAATATTATAACCCCAGGAATTTGGAGGAAGCCATAAGGAGAGAAAAGCATCTTTATAATCAGAGTAGAGGAAGGCCAGTTTTCCAAAAAACTTGGAATGACAAGATGAAGGGTGAAAATGATCAAAGGAAAAAAGGTTTTAAGTCACTCTTTTTCAAGAACAACTCCCAAGTAAATCAACAAGGTCGGTCAACCCAAAATGAGCACAAGACTTTAGATTCATTTGGGAAAAGGCCAAGGAAGCAGCCTGTACAATGTTAGGGATGTGAGGGAAATCACTTATATAGGGATTTCCCTCACAAAGGAGAAATAATGAGGATTGTATACAACATTCAGAAGGATGAAACAATTGAAGTCATGGGAGGAAAAATGCCAAAGATTTATGCATCCTTATAAAACAAGCAAGCAAAATATCAATCCCCCGTGATTGAAGTGGAAGGTAAGATTGATAACCATTCCATAGCAATTTTAATTGATTTTGGAGCTATCCATAGTTACATAAACTCTAACATTGTTGAAATATTTCACTTGCAAAGGAGTAAGCCTAAGAAATCTTGGTTAGTTCAATTATCCATAAGGGCTAAGAGGAAAATCAATGAGCTAGTTAAATATTGTCCAATATACATTAATGGACTCAACACAAAGGTAGATGTGAACATCATACCATTGGGTTCATATGATTGTCTAATTGGCATGGATTGGTTGGGAAAACACCATGTTGTACTATATTGTTACGACAAGGAAATCACATGTCTTGATGAAGAAGGAAAGCAAGTCAAGGTTCAAGGCATTCCAAGAGTTGTAGTTGTTAGAGAAATTTCAGCTATGCAGTTGAAAAAAAGTTTCAGGAAGGGATGTCAGATTTTTGCAGCCCATATGGAAGAGGAAGCTAAAGATAAAGTGGCAAGCATTGAATATCATCTGGCCTTGAGGGATTTTGAAGATGTTTTTGGAGAAATCTCGAGACTACCACCAAAGAAAGACATTGATTTCTCTATTGATTCGGTGACAAGAGCTTCCCAAGTGTCTAAGACACCTTACAGAATGGACACACCATAGTTGAAAGAGTTGCAAATGCAGCTTGAAGGATTGTTGAGGAAGGTTTATATACACCCAAGTGTAGCACCTTGCGGTGCCACAGTTCTTTTTGTGAAGAAGAAATATGGAATCTTAAGGTTTTGTATTGATTTCAGACAACTGAATAAGGTCACCATAAAGAACAAATATCATTTGCCAAGGATTGATGACTTATTTAATCAGTTGAAAAGTGCAAGAATATTTTTCGATATTGACTTGAGATCAGGGTATCATCAAGTGAAGATAAATGAAGAATATATCAGCAAGACAACATTCAGGAAAAGATACAAGAATTATGAATTCACGATAGTGCCTTTTACGCTATCAAATGCCCAAATTGTTTTCATGTGCCTAATGAATGAAGTGTTGAGGGAATACCTGGACAAGTTTGTAATTGTGTTCCTAAATGATATACTCATCTACTCAAAGACAGAGGAGGAACATGAGAAACATTTAAGAATGGTGTTGCAAGTTTTAAGAGATCGCAAATTGTATGCTAAGCTAAGTAAGTGCATCTTTTATCAACAGAAGATTCACTATTTGGGGCATATAATTTTTGTAGAAGGGATAATAGTTGATCCTGAGAAGATAGAGGCCATTATAGGATGCCCAATGCCAAGAAGTATTATATAAGTTAGATCATTCATGGGTATTGCAAAGTATTACCGAAGATTCATAAAAGGATTCTAAAAGATTGCAAGCCTAACCACTTCTTTGCAAAAGAAGGGACTGAAATTTGAATGGACTCCCAAGTGTGAAGAGAGCTTTCAACATTTGAAAGACATCTTGACAAGTGCACCAATCTTGAACATTGTAGATCCGGATGAATATTCCGCGGTGTGCATAGATGCATGCAAGGAAGGGCTCAGTGGTGTCCTCACACAAAAAGATCATGTGGTATGCTATGAGTCCAGAAAATTAAAAGAGCACGAGAGGAATTATGCGACGCGTGATTTAGAATTAGCAACCATTATTCATGCATTAAAAATGTGGAGACATTACCTCACAGGGAGGAAATTTGAGTTAAGTACAGACCATTGTGGTCTGAAACATTTGTTTGGACAGCCCACATTAAATGCCAGGAAGAATCATTGGCTTGAATTTCTAAGTGAATTTGACTTTGAAATTAAGCACATAAAAGGCAAGGAAAATTAGGTGGTTGATGCAATCAAAAGAAGAGCTCATAAAATGCATATTGCATCCATTGGCATGTATAGGACTGATCTGAAAGATAAAATTATTCCAACAACAAATTCATATCAACACTATCTAAAAATAAAATAAAAACATTACAACAAGGTAATTTTCAGCAGAAATTTAAATACTTTGAGCTAAAAGAAGATGAAATTCTCATGTACAAAGGAAAATTGTATGTGTCGAATTCCAATGATCTGAAAAATACAGTGATGAAGGAAATTCACAATGTGCCATATGTTGGGAACCCGGGATATTAGAAAACAATTGCAAATATAAGAAGACAATACTTTTGGCCAAGAATGAAGAAAGAAGTGGCTAATTACATAGCCAGATGTCTAGAGTGCCAGAAGGTGAAGACCAGACATAAACATCCAGTTGGGTTGTTACAGTCATTTCCCATTCTAGGATTGAAGTGGGAAGTAGTTACAGTCAATTTTATTACTAAGTTGACCAGAACAATGAAGCAACATGATTCGATCGCGATGGTGGTGGACAAATTGACGAAGGCTGTACATTTTATTCTTGTGAAAACAACACAAAAGGCTACAAATATTGCAAAAATATACATGAAGGAAGTTGTTAGGTTACATGGAATGCCCAAGGCAATAGGTTCAGACAAAGACCCAAAGTTTACACCCAATTTTTGGAAGGGTTTGTTCAAAGGCTTTGGGATGAATTTAAATCTCTATACAATGTATCACCCAGAGTCAAATGGGAAAACAAAGAGGACAAACAGAATAATTGAAGACATGCTCAGAATGTATGTGGTGGACCAACCATCAAAGTGGGAGGATTATATTCAATTGGTTGAATTTTGTTACAATAATGGGTATCAAGCCTCATTAAAAATGAGCTTGTTTGAAGCATTGTATGACAGGAAGTGTAACACACCAGTGAGTTGGGATAATCCAATAGAAATAATGGTTATTGGGCTAGATTTGTTGAAGGAAATGAGAGAGAAAATGGAAAAGATCAAGAAAAAATTGAAGGCTGCCCGGGATAGGAAGAAAATTTATGCAGACAAGAACAGAGTTTTCAGAGATTTCAAAGCAGGAGAACATATGTTTTAAAAGTGAAGGCAAAGAGAAGTTTGTTAAGATTCAAAAGCTACCCAAAGTTGGTAGCAAGATATTGTGGACCTTTTGAAATATTAGAAAAGATAGGGCCAATAGAATACATGCTAGCATTTTCTGCATCCATGTGAGTGCATAATGTATTTCATGTGTCATTATTAAAGAAACATGTGCCTAACCCCAACCAAATAATTGATTGGACTGTGATCCAGGTGGAACACAAAGGGGATTTTCGGGTGGAACCGGTACACATCCTGGACCAAAAAGTCAAAGTGCTCAGGAAAAAATCCATAGGAATAGTAAAGGTTCAACGGACCTACTACGGTCCTAAAGAAGATACATGGGAGCACGAAGAAAACATGCGGGACAAATACCCACAATTTTTTGACAATTTTGAAGAAAACAAAATATAAGAATGCAAGACTCCATTTTGAGCAATTCGAGTTCCAGAACCACATATCAAAGTCCTAGCCAACCTACGTTGGGGGCCATGATAAAATAATGGTACATCCCGATGAGATGAGAGTAGTGAAGGGGGTACATTCCTTGGGTCAGTGGATTGAGAGGAACAAGAGATTTTGGTTGGAATTGTTATCGGAGTTGTAAAATTGCATAATGTTGATTTCTTATTACTACGATGTAAATTTTGTATGTGTGTGTGTGTGTGTGTATCGGCATGGTGTGTACCGAGGATGGCACACAATTGTAGGGGAGGGGGATTGTAACATCCCCACTATAATATCCAGTTTAATTAATGCATAATGTAGATATGAAATGTGGCCACAACCAAGTGATGTAATATGTGAATTGTATTTCTGAATTTTAATAAATAAAATGTGATGCCAACTATTGGGGGACATGGACAAAGATGGGGGTTGATTAATCCATAAGACGGGGGAGGTTCTAAGATAATTTCTAAGAGGGGTCAAAGGGGGGATTACCCATGTCTATTAATTCAACCCACTTCCTAAAATTACTATTGGTGTATGAACCTTCTATTTTGTTGTTGAGTGTTCCCAAAGCCAATCATTGAATTCATGTAAGAGAGTCGGTGTGAGAATTAACATCCCATAGTTATTGGGAGCATGGACGTTGATCACAATCAACTTGTGGAAGTGTGTAAGTCAAGCAAGCAAGCAAAGAGAGGAAATGTGTATGGGCATTTATAACAATTTTTGGACAATCATGTTTGGTATGAATGGCAAGTAGAGAACAAGGAAGAAGAGCCTTGGAGTTGGAGCAACTATGGATGGAGAATTTTGGAGCGTATTTGGAACATAATATTTAAGATCCAGGTTTTCATCCCTGAAGAGTGATATCCTTTGTGAGTTGCACTATAACATCAAGTGATTGTTGTTGTTTGCTGGTAGTTTTCCTGGAAATGAGTTCCCTTGGGTTCCTGGCAGAGAGATTGTTGGTTACCTATGCTAGAGAGACCCTGATAAACGAATGGGACACTTGATGGACTAAGAGCAATGAAGGGGTACATTCCTTAGGTTGGGCATGTTGAGAGGAAGAGAGCTGGTGGAAAATTAGCATAGATGTAGGAGAATACCAGTGGGTTATGGGATTATGAGCTGTGAGTGGACAATGAAATACCACCCTCTTTTGTGGATTTCTAGCCCCAAATCGGGGGTGACTTGTTGTTGATATTTGGAACAAAAAATCTATGGTTGGGTGGAACGTCCATCCCAAGCATTTGGTTGGGCAATCGTTTTTACAAGATAAGTGTTTTATCTTGTTTCTGTGTTGCATTATGAGTTTAAGTGTTGTGTATTAACTTTGTGTTTGATAACGATTTATATGTTGATGTGTTCAGTTATTTAAAATGCATTCATGTCATTTTTAGCATGTTGTAGATGCATTTAATTAAGATACCAGAGATCAATTAAATTTATGTGTATTTCGTAGTTGGTAAGCTACGGGAATTAGTTAGCAAAGAAAAATTCATTTTTATGTGTTTTTCGCGTAGTAATGATCCTCAGTTCAACTGGGGGTCGTTACAACCATCCATAATAGTGATTAGTGGCCTTGAGAGACTCAACCAAATTTTAACATGTGACCTATGGTCTCCCTATTAGGAACAAGATTGGTTGATTGAGCTAACCCATGGGAATCTCTCTCTCTCTCTCTCTCTCTCTCTCTCTCTCTCTCTCTCTC
>ML782476.1:515757-537314 GCA_009831015.1 Picea engelmannii | reverse complement strand
TTGTTAGTCCAAACATTCTTTCTATGCATAGGAATAACATATCTTTCACTATTTTTGTCAGATCTACTCATATCAAACCTTCTTTCATCTAGTTGTGCCCTACTTTTCAAGCTAGGACAAAATTTATCAAACATACCTAGATCTATACTTTTGAAACAAAAAATTCCACTTATCTTACCTTTTCAATCAAAACTTTTCATTGTTTTTACCTTTATCAGAGCACAAAGCTTTAAGATCTTACCTCTTTAACCAAAACTTCTTACTTTACTTTTATCAGAGCACAAATCTTTCAGGTCTTACCTCTTTTCTTTAGATCTGACGTTTCTTCTTGGCACAGAGCTTCACAGGTCAAGTAGAATACTGCGCACTAGGGCAATAGATCTACGCACAGAGCTTTCTCTTTTATGTAGTTCCCAACAATCACAGTTTCATATCCCGACAACATAACCATTTTTTGGCACAAGGGCAGACCCAGGGTTCAACGCTTACAATAACGCACCAACAAAACCCTAACTATCGGCCCTTTCGGCAACACCTGCGAAGCAGATGAAGTCTCACCCGAGGTAGAGGCAGGGGTGGTTGCAGGACTCAGATGTCTGCAACCTTAGCTGGGACATAGATCTGTGATTGTAACACCTTAACAGAGCACTTAGCAGTTATAGTTCATTAATATTCAGTCTTAGTTTACAGCGCAACTAAACCCTAATAATAGATCAACACAGTATTCACACAAATCCAATAGATTCAAGCACTAAGCATACCAACATAGATCAGATCTAGCATTCATTCACATTATTCAACACTAAGCTACCATATTAGATTCTTCTAAGCATATATCAATGCACTAAGCATTTAACCACATAAACAAGAGAAGAACCATAAAGCACAAAGAAACCACAACACGGGATATACGTGGTTCACCCCCACCCTGGCGCTACATCCACTAACTCTTCTTCTTTATTTATTTATGTCAATCGTCTACATGCATAGAGCCATGATATCTTACTCCGTCGAGGACAGGAGATCTGCGTGCACTCCGCTAGATCCTCCTTCCTTGAGTTACAACACAAAGCCTCTTCATAGTCTCTTACAATCACTTTCACTTAGCCTTGCAAATCTCACACAGTATGAAAAAATCATTTACAATCATCACTTGCACTTAGCATAGCACCAAAAACCTCCTCTCTGACGTTCTCTTACATCGCCTAGACTTCTATTTGTACATTACAAAGAGGGCCTAAACATGGGTAAACCCATGGTTCGACATCCCCATACCCGTTACATAAGCCTTAAACCCAAAATCCCTAAAAAGGGCCCGAGATCTTGCGATCTCCGCTTCGACTTGTGCTCCGCCTTCGATAGCCTATCGAAGTCCCAAAAAATAGGTCAAACATGACCAAGGATCCTCAAAACTTGGTCAAGGGCCAACATTACCTATGAGGAGGGGTGTGAATTTCAATCGGCTTCGGATGATTCTATGATCTAAGGATGTCATGTGGAATGGTACAATGTTGGTGTCATGACTAAGGTAAAAATGGCGTTGATGGTTTAGGTCCCTCTGTTGATAAGAGAGGGTTTGTATGATGCCTCTGGCGAGTCCACCGTATTGAAGAAAGTCCAGCCTCCCTCCCCGCCCCTGAAGTCACAACCAGAGGCATGTTGTCAAGGTGTTGCATCAGTGTATTTGCTTTTGGAGGAGGGCCACCTGAAGCTCATCTTCAAGGAAAGAAGTGAAGTGGCTGACATAAATTCCAAGGTTGAACAGTTGGACCAAAAGTTCACCATGTTTTTGGCTCTATTCTCCTGTTAAATACAGCCTTGACATGCTCATGAATTGGATTCCCAGGTTGCAATCTTCCTGGATCTTCCCATCCCCCTACCTTCGGGGCTCAAGGATGACCCACCTGGTGTAAATATCTCTCACCTAGATCAATATCTGGTTATTGCAAGATAGATGGTCTCTTACCTTAGCCCTATAGTCTTTATTTTTTGTTTGTTTTCGGTTATGTTGTCTATACCTTGTTATATGTCTAGCATTATAGAAGAACATTTGCAGTTTTTTTACCCACTGGGGAAGCTCATCTTTTGAATTGTGCTTGGGCTTGGGTTGGTTTCCATTTTTGGTGACCCGGGCCTAAGAAGAACATGTATGTGTATTCTTTGTTTATTAGAAGGTAATACATTTTTCTTACTTACAAAAAACAATATTGCATGAGTAGACATGTTGCCACTCAAAGTGATATATATTATATTACCTATAGTAGCAGCAAAACATCCTTATCCATATATCTATCCAATATCTTTGTTACATATTCCCAACCCTTCTTTTTATTGCTCCAAGTAATATGAATCTCAAGGGGAATCACACATATTATATGTTCTTTCTATAAAAAAAAGGATTGCAAATATTTGGCTGAGGGGTTCAATCTAGCACACAGACTCCAAACTTCATACTAAGACAAATTTAGGTTAATATGACACCCATGATCAAGGAGGGATATTTGAAACTTCCCAAGGTTTCAAGTTTGTCCTAAAACTCTTTTTGTGTGAAGAGAACCCATAAATATTAAAAATATCAAGGGAGGTATTCAATATTTGGAAAAGAAATAACTTAGAATAACATGTTCCATTGTCAACTCCTATTAAGAGTAAAATATTGATTCCACTTAGAGATGAATACTATTGGGAAAAAACATTAACAAACTCCCAACTAAACAAAATCTTTTTCAAGTGAGAGATACTTACCTTATACTCAACCACAACCTCTTGAAGTAAAATGACACACACACACACACACACACACACTTGCCTTTGTTAATGTTGATGTTTGTCCCATATATGAATTATCTTAACTAAAGGGAATGTCTAATTCCAACCCTCCATTTAATGAGAAGAAATTTCTAAGGTGCTCTTGTTTAGCCTGGGATCATCTTATCCCTAAAGAGGGGGTTGATTCTTCTAGCCCCCTATAAGGGAGAGAAGAATATGAATGTTCCTTTTGTGATGTCAGAATACTAACTTCTATATCTGGAGGAGTAGCATAGACCTCCACTTCCATACTAACCATGGGTGCAGTTAAAAAATCCCTTGACTATCCCTTAAGGTCAATTCTTGTTGTCTGTTGTAAGAGATTTGTCCCAAATCCCATACTGATTATTCAAGAGACAATTCTCCTATATTATTAGAAGAAGGGGGCATTTACACATACATCTGTGAAAGCATATATTTATAATACTTCTTTATATTTGGAGTGGAAGAAAACAAAATATGCTTCTCTAAGTCCATCTCAGGAGAAACATTTTATTCTTCCCTCTCATTATCCTAAATTTCTAAAGATCCTCCAACACATTCCTTTCAAGGATCAATTTGATTTCCATGAGTTTTTGATAGGCTATGTGTTGTTCTTCAATTCTCTTTTTCTTAGAAGCCATAATCTTCTTGGATTCTACTATAATAAACTTGTATCATTGTTCGAAATCCTGATAGGATGATCTTCCAAGAACTGCCACTCACTAATAGATATATTCCCAAAGTCCAAGCACCTATGAGGAGGCAAAGCATACTTTGCAAGATCACATTCTAATTATTGAGGGCAAGAAATCTTATTACATCCTTAACCTTTACACTCCATGCACTTGACTGAAACATTTATATAATATTGAATCTAGCAATGAACTCTTTAGACAACTCCAATGTTGATGCTATCATGGAGTCCATTTGCATTGTTATATTTGACACATATTTTAGGCATGATAGTGTATTCAAGTTGACTAGTTTGGTCACAGACTCTTAGAAATTTCACCAACTTGTTACCAATGAGTCAAAATATCTATTATTTCCAATGTTCCAATGGGAGACACTCTTGTTTAACCCAAACAAGAATCCTAGTCATCTTTTATTGGATAGGGTGAAAACCTAAACACTAATGGACACAAGCGAGCCCCAAAACTAGTGTTTGCTAGACACGATGAGATCTCAATCTAGTTGATTTTTTAAATAAACGTGTCAAAGCCTATCGATCCATGAAAACATTCAAACCATAACCAATTATGGGACTCCATGTTGATGTTTGGACAACATCGGGAATACATTCTTCCATATATATATATATATATATATATGACATAATATTTATAATACAAGATATAAATATATATAATAAATAATTAGTTATTTATTATCCAAGGGGCACATCCTTTCATGGATGGTCACCATATGTTCTCTATATATGGAACACTCATCATTGTAATAATAAATCAATCGATCATATCTCATCTCATATGAAAAATCAACATGGTATTAGAGCAGGATTGGGTTTGACTCCCTCACGGGAGAGCCCAGGAAAATGAGAGAGATAACTTACGTTTCGTGTGAAGATTTCTACATATGTGTGTGAGAGATGTGCCCTTACCCTAATATTTTATTTAGTAACATGAGGCTAGCTTTTCAACTTGATAATTGGACTCATGCAAGCTCAACTTCTCTTTTATGGAAAAGTCTGCATGTAGGCTCGTGGAATAGTTCAAGAACATGCCTTTTTTAGTATGCATTGTAATCTTTATCCACAAACTAGTGTAGTTTATGTATCCTAGATGTCGCAGGAGTGTTGACGGGCGTAAGTGACACAACGTCAACTGGAAGGTCAAATCCGGACCGAGGTTGTCTAAATAACCCAAGTCGTTTGGAATGAAATGACCCGACGGGTTTAATGGCTCCGTTGGCAAACTAAAGTCCTAAAAACAATAAAAGAAATAAAACTAATCTAAAATCTATGATTCTAACAAATGATATATTACTTACTAATGTTTATTAAAAATGAATGTGAATATACAAATGATTATAAACAATCTATATACACTTTACAAGGTTTACTTGAAATCTTGCGAAAATGAATGTTTATAATAATGTTTCAAAATACGATAAAGTAAGAACATAAATATTTTTGTTTTTTTTAATGTTTAAATATTTTAAACTAATAAATACTAAATAAATATAATTGAAACAATGACACAGAAACAGTCAAAGCTCATTAATGTAATCATCGTCTCATTCATATATACACAAATCTGAATAAAAGAAAGTAATACACTTACTAACCTCTCACTGATCAGCAGTACTAAGCTAAATTCATCTTTCTGTATTTGTATGAGCTCCTCTTAACATGTGTCAAGTGTAAACCTATGACAAAAGAAAGCATAATACTTCCCGAAGAAATTCAAGGAAGTGTTTCATATTCTGGAGCGAGTTTATAACAACAGAAAGACAAATAATTATATATCTTGTGACCTTGAAATGTCCAATAACTGAAAATGAAATAAATTTCAATTCTCATGAATGGTGTTACTAGCTATCTAACATCAGATGTAAACTCTAAATACTTGAATAGATGATCAGTCACAGATATAAATTAAACCAAAAGATAATGAACAACATAAAAAAAAGCATGATATAAAAAATTATATGCAGAATAGTCCAAAGCTATTTCAATACAAATAAAGTTTCATATTCAAAAATTATACGAGAAACAATCTTAACATTGCACAATCTACAAAAGCACAAAAGCCAAAGAGTAAATTGTTTTCTCATATAGTTTTAACAAAATATGTTCATCATATGGTCCAGGAAGAACTTTTGGGATAATAGATTCTTAAAGATTGAAAAAATTAATATATAAATGATAACAACTAACCATGTATTGATAAAAAAAGACTAAAACTAATTTAAATCAATGCATAATCAATTATTCAAAGAATATGAAGATATTATAATGAAATAAAGTCATTTTACTCACAGGACAAAAACCATTAAGCAACATGGAATTTCATATTCTCCTTTGAAAATACTCGTCCATTCTCCCAAAGATTCCAACCATCTGTTACTCCATTTAAAAAGAAGAAAAGTTTACAAAATAAATAATATACAATAGAGAAAGGATAAAAATCCTCCTCTCAATTTCCTGGATCTCTCTGGCTCTAAACTTTCTCATATATTTATACAATGAATGAACAGTCTGGGCGTCACTAATAATTTCCGCCACCTGAAATTTGTCTTGTAAAGAGACACAAATATCTCTCAAATCGTGCATTTGTTTGGGAAAATTTCTAAGTAAAAGCTAAATGGGTCCATTTTGGAGATGGGTTTTCAACCGTTTCTTCAAATTCCTCACAGTTTGGCTGCAATCAGTCCCGCAAAATCGTGTCTCTGTTCTTGACGCATTTCCAAATTTTATCTGTTGTTGCTCATAAATTTATTTGCAACAATCCAATATTATTTTTGGATCAATCATCTTCAACATATTTAGATAATAAAATCAAGTCATGATCAGATACGTACCAAATAATTGATAATAGAAACCTCTGAAACAAAAAGAAACCTAAATTAATAACCTAAAAATTGCGAATAAAGCAAAATCTAGAACAATAAAATAAAAAATGGATTTAAACTAACTATAAGTTCTAAACAAACATTGTTTATAATTTCCTTTCAAATATGATCTTAAAATTTTAGAATCTTCAAGTTAATGGAGAAGAGAAAAATATTAATTTTGGTTTTTTACAAAATCAAATAAATTATAGATAATTATTATTTTTATTTTGAAATGAGATGCAAAATGAAGAAAAAAACAAAATTAATTAATATCACCAAATGATTTTATGAAAATGAGAAATCAACCAAGATATTATTTGATGAAGTATTGAACCCATTATTCAAAATAGTCAAACTTGCTAATGAGCAAAAGAAAGAACACATAATCATAATTTAAACGAAAGTAAACAGTTGATAAAAATTAACGTTTTTGTTTAAATTGAGATTTCGATGCTCATTTCTAAATTTTGACATATTCTCTTGTAACGAATGTCTCATGCTATAGTGAATGTCTTAAGTTTGTCTCAAAGCAAGCCAAGGTATGGAACTATTTGAAAAGGTTGATTTTGTAGCTCATTATAATTATCAAGATTCTAATGGGCCCTTTAAATTTTGTAAAAATTTAGGGGGAGTTATTGGGGCCCAACAAATGACGACTTACTAGGTGAAACAATTATCTCTGATTTGGTAAGATTTCATCTCAGGAAGAAAAGAATAAGACTTGAAAAAGGATTTAAGCTCCCTGAAATAAATTCACTCTGAGACGATATAGTATTAGGATAAGCTCAATGTTATAATCAGACAATAGAATTTTATTTGCAGTGGATTGTAACCTGAAATAATGTCTTAATCAAAGAGTCATGATGTTTATAAAAGAACTTCAATACCATTGACAGAGTCACTGCTGTCAGCAGACGTCCATAGCCTCGGCGGGGATGTCATTTAACCCACTCAAATGCTTTAATCTCATCCAATAGTTATATCGACATGATGTATACTTCCATAAAATTTAATTTAAAAACATATACATGCTATGTCTCGACCCGACAGTGCTTCGCTGTCAGCGGGCCTGTTCAGTACCCCAATGAAATTGTCTTGGTATCATGTGTGCATTTACCTGCTTCTAGCAAGTTTGTTCAGTACCCCGACGGGTTTACACACACTTCCCACACTTAAGTGCTTACAACCCTCTTACGCCAATTTTAAATAATAATACAATTATAGATTTCTTGATGCCAAAGAGAGCGGGGTGATACTGGATGTTAATTGCAATACAGATGAATAGTTGATCTTGTTATTTATTTCCTTTCAAAATTGGAAGTTTTATCATGGTTTACAGATTTTAGATTTCCTTTAAGAAATCATCTAGAGAATGGGGAAGCACTTAAAAGTGATTCCTTAAGAATATGGACGGCGTAAAAAGTTTAAAGATCATCGTAATTCTCAAAGATTTAAACCATATCTCTGGTGTAATACTATGGCAAAGACAATTTGAGGACAAAATGAAAGTGACAATTGACTTAAAAATCAATTGTCTGAGTTATATCTTAATATCAAGACCTCTGAACTATTTCAATTTGCTTGAAAAACACAAGTCTTAAAATAAATGCTTCCTTCGATAATAACTCTTTGATCAGAAATATATTGATTCAAAAAGACAAATAAGAAGAAAACTCATTCAAAGCAATCAAAGAAAACAAAAAACACACAACAAACCAAATCAAATTTTATTAATGGGATTCAAAATCAAAAGTACACAAAATCAAAACAGTAAAAGAAAACTTTTCAGGAAACGATTTTGGCCAAAGATAAACTTGAGCTTTTGGATCCACTAGCATCTCACTGTAAAATAAAGGAAGAACTAAATCATATAAAATATCATGTGCGAGCAAGTTCTTTTCTTAAGATAGTGATGCATGAGATGCTAGTTTGACCAAGCATTATTATTAAAAATAAAAGAGACTAAAAAAAATAGAAAAATCCTTATTAAGATGAGTGCAGTCCTACTCGTGGCACCTTGGGTCAGGGTTGAATTGATAGTTCAAATTTACTTATCTTTTTACTTTCCATTTAAAATTTTCATGATGATACTGCGTTTTTGAAAAGAAATATTCAACGAAAAGCAGAGAGAGAAAATGATTTAAAGTGGACTTCCCTGACAACATTCATATTATAGTTCTCTTGGTGTACCCACTTGTGTTCATAACTGCATTATTACACAAAGAAATATTGAGAAAGAAAAACTAAAGTAAACCTACTCTAAACTACTAAATAGATCAAAATGCTAAGTAAAATCGTATTTCCAATGCAGCCATAAGAGCATCTTCAATCCTGCACGACATAGAAAATCGAAAATCAGAATAAAAGAATGTAGTATTTGCAGATGCAAAAGAAATATGTTATGCTTACCTCCTATATATTCATTTAAAAACAAAACAAGCACGACCATACCATTCTTTTGAAACTTCTTGATGTATGAATCCTCCAACCATTATGCAATCTTGTCGTGATATGGGTCATAATGGCATGGAAGAGTGTAAGTAAGTTTGGAAAACTTGTCATTATTATAGGGACCTGACATAACCATCAGTCAAGGCCGAAGTGCCCCATCCTCCTAACAATTCTCCAAGTGTTCATCAATTTCTTCACATGAAGGATCTAAGAGAACCATGTTGTGCTTTCTTCCTAGATATTTAGGTAAAAACAAAGCAAGCACAACTTTATATTTATTATGAAGATTTTTCATATACGAATCTTCAAGCCATTCTAAGATCCTATCATAAAAATTAGGATGCAAACTATGAATTTGATGAAATGGATATATCAATGGGGAACACATTCTAAGAGGATTCATGACATCAGTTAGATTATTGGTTTGAACGCTTCCTTTGATGAGATTAATCGTTTCAAAATGTGAAGCATAAACATTAAAATTCGAACTAATCAAAGAACGAATATGCAATGTAGAATATTCGATCTCCATAAGGATGAGTGCATTGTCTTTTTCAAAAACAAATCTTGTAAAATCATCTTGCAACATGTCATTTTTCCATTCGAGTGATGAAAGTGAAAGAGCATCAAATCCGACATGATAAATGTTATGTTTGGAATTAATATCACCAAATCTTGACATATCGAAAAGATCTGATTGTGTCGGAAAAGAGTAAGATACCGTGGGTAAAGTATTATGTCCACTAGAATATAAGAAGAGATCGGGATATAAAGAGTAAAATGAATCAGAAACAAACACATGAAAAGAATCTCTTGAGCTATGATATTTAACAATGGTATTTTCAAGACATTCTTCTTCACTTTCCTTAAAACTTTCACTCTATTTTGGTGATAAATTCTTCAACATAATATGATCATCTAAATTTGTCTCCTGTATGATAGATAATTCAAAACTTTCATGACAAACATATAATATTTCATGTCTATAAGGTATGATTTGTAGATGAGGGTTTAAGGTTTCTTCTTCCAATTGTAGATCTACATCTCTAATCAGTTTCATTGGAATGTTAGAATGCTTAAGATCGTTTTCCTCACCTAAGTGTTCTTTAATAACTTAATTTAAGTACTGATTAGAGCAAGAGTTAGAAGAATATGGACATTCATCTTGACCCAACATCAAATCTTCTTCCACGATGGTCGAGGACTGAATATACAATGCTTCAGAGGAAAAACTAGTTTGATTGTCAGTAAGAACCTTTTCATAGATTCTACCTCCCTTGCTTGTTGAAAAATTTCAGATGGATTCCTCTCATTCTGTAAACAAAATTCTTCTCGCAATTGAGTGATAGGATTTGTAATTGATTCATCATTTGCGATTGAATATGACTGGATGAAAGGAATGCAAGCATCATAGAGGAGATTTAGTACAAATGACATGTCATCAAGATTAAATTTACAGAGAACATGATGGATTATTGTTGAAAAGCCTTCTGGAGATGAATTTTCATTGATTAGTAAAGTCTGAAATTCTTCACATAATTGATTGTAATCATAGTTTTCAAAAGCATCTAAAAATTCATCTACAAATTGAAACCAGACAATAATGTGATATGCAGGAAAAGACTCAAACCAATGTTTAATCCGACCCCTAAAAGTAAAAACAAACAATCTGCATAAAACATTTAAATCGGAAATATCATGCTTGATGCATTTACACCAAAACTTGTTAATATAGTCTTTACCAGATACATTCCCCCCACCATCAAAGGTGAGTATGGACAGCATGAGAAGTGGAAAGCATGTTCCAACACAGTGATTTGGGGAGCCATGGAGAATTAAATACATTCAAAACAAATATTCATGCAAGGCCAGCTTGTCAGTCTGGCCTGCCTTCTAGTGCATTTCAAGATGACACAAAAGAAGAAAAGTTTATAAATCTGGAATTATGACAGGCTGAGGGGTAAAACATTTGATGTTAAATTTACCTCTTCCCTCCTTCTAGTGCCATTTGTTGACAGGCGTAAGTGACACACCGTCAACTGGAAGGTCAAATCCGGACTGGGGTTGTCTAAATAACCCAAGTCGTTTGGAATGAAATGACCCGCCGGGTTTAATGGCTCCATTGGCCAACTAAAGTCCTAAAAACAGTAAAAGAAATAAAACTAATCTAAAATCTATGATTCTAACAAATGATATATTACTTACTAATATTTATTAAAAATAAATGTGAATATACAAATGATTATAAACAATCTATATACACTTTACAAGGTTTACTTGAAATCTTGCGAAAATGAATGTTTATAATAATGTTTCAAAATAAGATAAAGTAAGGACATAAATCTTTTTGTTTTTTTTAATGTTTAAATATTTTAAACTAATAAATACTAAATAAATACAATTGAAACAACGACACAGAAATAGTCAAAGCTAATTAATGCAATCATCGTCTCATTCATATATACACAAATCTGAATAAAAGAAAGCAATGCACTTACTAACCTCTGACTGATTAGCAATACTAAGTTAAATTCATCACTCTGTATTTGTATGAGCTCCTCTTAACCTGTGTCAAGTGTAAACCTATGACAAAAGAAAGCATAATACTTCCTGAAGAAATTCAAGGAAATGTTTCATATTCTGGAGCGAGTTTATAACGACAGAAAGAAAAATAATTATATATCTTGTGACCTTGAAATGTCCAATAACTGAAAATTAAAGAAATTTCAATTCTCATGAATAGTGTTACCAGCTATCTAGCATCAAATGTAAACTCAAAATATTTGAATAGATGATCAATCATAGATATAAACTAAACCAAAAGATAATGAACAACATAAAAAAAACATGATATAAAAAATTATATGCAGAATAGTCTAAAGCTAATTCAATACAAATAAAGTTTCATAATCAAAAATTATATGAGAAACAATCTTAACATTGCACAATCCACAAAAGCACAAAAGTCAAAGAATAAATTGTTTTCTCATATAATTTCAATAAAATATATTCATCATATGGTCCAGGAAGAACTTTTGGGATAATAGATTCTTAAAGATTGAAAAAAATAATATATAAATGATAACAATTAACCATGTATTGATAAAAAAGACTAAAGCTAATTTAAGTCAGTGCATAATCAATTATTCAAAGAATATGAAGATATTATACTAAAAATAAAACCATTTTACTCACAGGAAAAAAGCCATTAAACAACCTGGAATTTCATATTCTCCTTTGAAAATACTCATCCATTCTCCCAAAGATTCCAACCATCTATGACTTCATTTGAAAAGAAGAAAAATTTACAAAATAAATAATATACAAAAGAGAAAGGATAAAAATCTTCCTCTCAATTTCCTAGATTTCTCTGGCTCTGAACTTTCTCATATATTTATACAATGAATGAACAATCTGGGCATCATTAATAATTTCCGCCACCTGAAATTTGTCTCGTAAAAAGACACAAATATCTCTCAAATCATGCATTTGTTTGGGAAAATTTCTAGGCAAAAGCTAAATGGGTCCATTTGGGAGATGGGTTTTCAACCGTTTCTTCAAATTCCTCACGATTTGGCTGTAATCAGTCCCGCAAAATAGTGTCTCTGTTCTTGACGCATTTCCAAATTTTATCTGTTGTTGTTCATAAATTTATTTGCAGCAATCCAATATTATTTTTGGATCAATCATCTTAAATATATTTAGATAATAAAATCAAGCCCTAATCAGATCCATACCAAATAAATGATAATAGAAACCTCTGAAACAAAAAGAAACCTAAATTAATAACCTAAAAATTGTGAATAAAACAAAATCTAGAACAATAAAATAAAAAATGGATTTAAACTAACTATAAGTTCTAAACAAACATTGTTTATAATTTCCTTTCAAATATGATCTTAAAATTCTAGAAGCTTCAAGTTAATGGAGAAGAGAAAATTATTAATTTTGGTTTTTTACAAAATCAAACAAATGATAGATAATTCTTTTTATTATTATTATTTTTATTTTGAAATTAGATGCAAAATGAAAAAAAATAATAATTAATTAATATCACCAAATGATTTTATGAAAATGAAAAATCAACCAAGATGTTATTTGATAAAGTATTGAACCCATTATTCAAAATAGTCAAACTTGCTAATGAGCAAAAGAAAGAACACATAATCATAATTTAAACAAAAATAAACAGTTGATAAAAATTAACGTTTTTGTTTAAATTGAGATTTCTATGCTCGTTTCTAAATTTTGACATATATTCTTGTAATGAATGTCTCATACTATAGTGAATGTCTTAAGTCTATCTCAAAACAAGCCAAGGTATGGAACTATTTGAAAAGGTTGATTCTGTAGCTCATTATAATTATCAAGATTCTAATGGGGGCCCTTTAAATTTTGTAAAAATTTAGGGGGAGTTGTTGGGGCCCAACAAGGAGAAAGCTCCATATTCTACCAGTAGTGAGATTCTGATTTCAAGGGATGCAAAGTCCGCCTTGTTCCCATTAGGACTGAGGTTACTGTGTAGAATTCTCAATTCCGTGAACGATTTGGCAAGGAAGGATGGAACTTTCAACCGGAGGATCATGAACTGGATCAAGTACAAATCCCGCAAACAACACACCCACCCATGGGGTTTATACTAAGGAAGTCATCATCGATGCCCAGATGAGAGTGCAAGTTAGTCTCTTTGTTCCCATCGAAAGGGTGGAGAAGTCGTTGCTTGTCGTCTTCTTCTTACATGGCAGAGGGTTTACTACCTTGTCTTCCAGTTTTGTGTTATACGACATTTTTTGCAGGCGATTGGCCAGGAGACGTAGAGTCTTAGTGATCTTCGTGGATTACAAGCGATCTCCCACAAGGTCCACCATGGAGAGAGTGGTTTACGATCTTTTCAGTAAGAGCACTACTAATTATAGTGTTGAGGAAAAATTTTGGGAGCTTTGAAGATGATCCATGTAGCTTATCCTTGCATGTGAATAATGCATTTGGGAAGCAGTGTTAATAATGTGGGAGTCCATATTATCGACTTCGATGTAATTGAGCACATGAAATGGTTGCCATTAATGGAGTCCCTGGGGAAGAATGGATGTAACTGGTCACTTGAGAATCACATCAATCAAAGGACCCAACGAGGACAAGGACAAGTACACAAGCTCTCTAGGGATCCCATTTGGAAGGCCTGAAAGATTCCCTACCCCAGGAGGAGGATCTTGTAATAGTGAATTGCATATGGCAATTGGAAATCTGTGAAATAAATCATAGTTATTGGAAATCCTTGTCGGTGCACGCCACCTGAATCCAATGGTCTTTACGCTCACTACAGATCCACATGTTGCAAAGAAAGACTGCCAACGTTTTAGAGAGATTTTGTCACTATCTGAACTCTAGAAGAGTCGTGCACCATTTTCAATTCCCTTGAAGTTGGACTGCCGAAGCATGGGTTTGCAAGAGTAATGGTGGAACACATATTCTTTGGACTGACGATGTCTAGGAGATTTATGAGTAATGGTTGAGGAAACATCATGAGACATTCTCCATGGAGGGTCTTGTATGGACTAGTAGGAGAGAATGTGGACTTCATCCTGACATGCCTCAGATGGTCAGATGAAGGAACCAAGACATTGGTTTCACGAGGAAAACTGGATATCTCTTGGGGGACATTGATTCCATGAGAGAACCTCGATGTGTCCTAGAGATGTTTGAGGTAGTGATCAAAAGGAAGTACATTGTTCCTTACAACCCTCAACAGAATGGAGTCCCAGAGAGGAAGAACAAATTTGTTGTTGAGGCAGTCAAGGCGATGATTTGTGATCATCATTTACCTATGTTTTTGTGGGCAAAGGCATCCATTACTGCAGTGTATGTTCAGAACATAAGTCCTCATAAGACTTTGAGGAACATGACTCCCGAGGATGCCTTCACTAGAGTGAAGCTTAAGGTTGGACACTTCGATATATTTGGGTGTCCAATATACATTCATGTACCCAAGGAGAAAAGGACCAAGTTAAACTCTTCAGGCATAAAGGGTACATTTGTGGGGTACAATGAGTCTTTGAAGGCATACCAGATCTACATCCCTGGTTAGAGACAAATTGAGGTGAGCAGATATGTTACCTTTGAGTAGGAGGTAGACTTCACGAGATCTAGAGGATCTCACATGGAGATTGATGGTGAGAGACATGAAGAGATGGTGCCTTCTCCCCCTCACCCTCCAATAGTTCAAAGGGAGACAATTGAGCTTATTGATCCAATTGATCATGTTGATCATGTAGCTCTAGTTGATGTTTCCAGAGATATTGTAGTAGGTCGAAAGAGACCTGCATGGGCTCCTCAAAATCTCCAGGAGGTAGAAGGACATGCAGCTCCTCATGGTACCTTTCGAGAGAGAAAGAGACCTCATAGATATTAATTTTATAGCTATGAGCCACATCATTGATTATGAGCCTTCCTGTTATGAGGATGAATCTAGTCAGCCAATATGGAGAGATTCCATGATGGAGGAGTATCAATCCATCATGAAGAATGATGTGTGGGATATTGTTCTGAAACCTGAGGGGAAGTCTGTAGTGACTTCCAAGTGGATCTATAAGATCAAACACACAGTTGACGAGAGCATCGAAAAGCACAAAATGAGATTTGTTGCTAGAGGATTCTCTCAGGTGGAGGGAATAGATTATGATGAGACATTTGCTCGATAAACTTCTATCTGAACGATTATTTCCCTTGTAACATCCATGGGTTGGTGACTACATCAGATGGATGTGAAGACAACATTTCTCAATGGAGAGATTGATGAAGAAGTATACATCAAGCAGCCAGATGGTTTCCTGATACATGAGAAGGAGTCTCATGTATGCAGGTTGAAAAATTCCATGTATGGACTCAAGCAATCACCTCGAGCTTGGTATGAGAGGATTGATGGACACCTAATGATTTTGGGCTTTAGCAAAATTGTTGTTGATCCCAACTTGTACTACAAGACTGTTAATGGTGAGTTCTTGATTTTGTTCCTCTATGTTGATGATTTATTCCTCACTAGTACAAAGAGTCGTATTGTTGAATGCAAGTATGCATTGGCCTTTGGTACGATGCACTATTTCCTAGGACTAGAGGTGTGGCAGAGAACTGATGAGATCTTCCTAAGTCAGAGGAAGTACATAGTTGAGATATTGAAGAAGTTTGGGATGTTGAACTATAAGCCCATGGCTACACCAATGGTGACAAATCTGAAGAAACTAAGTGTGTCTTCTTCTGATTCCAACGATATTAATCTAAATCTATACAGAGAACTGATTGGATCATTGATATATTTGGTTAACACCAGACCAAATATTTACTATGGAGTGAGTGCACTTAGCCAGTTCACGAGTCAACTAAGACAGACACACTGGATTGCTACGAAGCATGTGTTGAGATACCTATGAGGCATAGTTGGACATGGTCTGAGATATACTTCCAATATTGACATGAGATTGTAGGGATATACTAACTCTGATTGGGCAGGGAGCGTAGTGGACAGGAAGGGCACCTTCAGGTATTACTTCACTTTTGGATCTTCTATGGTTTCCTAGTGTAGCAGGAAACAAACTTATGTGGCTTTGAGTACTACAGAAGTAAAGTACATTGCAATGAGTGTGGCAGTCTGCGAAGCAGTGTGGCTTTGCAATATCCTTGTAGATTTATTTGGACATGTGCTAGATTCCACTGTTATTCATTGTGATAACCAAAGTTGTGTGAAGCTCTTAGAGAATCCAATGTTTCATAACAAATCGAAACACATTGAGATCAAGTACCATTACATCCGAGACATGGTGTAGAGGAAGAAAGTATTGGTTCAGTACCTTCCTACATATGAGCAGGTTATAAATGTTCTTACCAAACCCCTTACCAGGACGAAATTCGAGTACTTCCATGATAGACTTGGCGTGGCAGAGAATGCCTCCCTTGCTGAGAGGGAGTGTTGATGTTTTCAGCTTCCTGAGACATCCTCTAGATCGACATCCTTTGTGACTGAGTTGAGTTGATCTATGAGGACACTTATCCGATAGGGATAAGTGGGTATGGGCTTATAGCCCAACATCCCTTATGAGAGCACATGATGACACCTCCCTTATGGAGAGCACATGAGGACACGTCAAGGGAGTTGATCTTGACGTCACACACTATGGGGAGTTGACCCTAGTGTTTCTAGAGGGAGTAGCCTCTAGAAGTCCAGATGGTACTCCTTTTTTACTGAGTTGAGTTGATCCATGAGGACACTTATTTGAGAGGGATAAGTGAGTTTGGGCTTATAACCCAATGTCCCTTATTGAGAGCACATGAGGACACGTCCCATGTGGAAACACATGAGGACACGTCAAGGGAGTTGACCTGAATGTCTCACACTATGGGGAGTTGACCCTAGTGTTTCTAGAGGGAGTAGCCTCTAGAAGTCCACATGGGAGTGCCATGTATGACATACCTTTTGCTACTACGGTGGTTGTGTGCCACTGGTGAAGACTGTGTGTCTCTGGACAATAGTTGTGTGCTACTATAGTGGTTGTGTACCATTGGCAGTGATTGTGTATCACTAGACATTAGTTGTGTGCTACCAGTTGATTACAAGAGTAGTCAGTGGACTACTAGATGAAAACATCATGGAAAGATACCTCCCTAGCTAAGAGGGAGTGTTGATGTTTCAACATCGGGAGGACCTTTTCCTAGATTGGGCTGCAGACCAAGGGAGATAGGATGCATTTATCACAAAGGTGTACTTGTGGTAAATGGGCCCAGGCGTAGTCCTTCCTTGATCATGACAATGAGTGATATGGACTCGAGGTGCTTGAGGTGCTTTCCATGTGTCAGATAACATCGAGCTAACACTCACTCACAAGGGTGTACCTGTGGTGAATGGCACAAGTGTAGTCTTTCTCCTTAGTCATACTGATTTGACTAGGAATGATAAAGACTCGAGATGCTAGATGCTATCACATGCGGACCTAGAGTGAGCCTACTCTTAGAGAGAGTCAATTGGATCAGAGGGAGAGCCACATAAGGAGTTTTCCTCTTGGTTAAGGTGGGAGAGAGACATCTCCCAAGACTAATAGACAAGTGTCAAGAGTCCAAGGTGAAGTTTGTATACTTTAGAGACAAGCTTTGGCATGATGAAGAATGTCTCCCTCATTGAGAGGGAGTGTTGATGTTTGGACAACATCAGGAAGACATTCTTCCATATATATATATATATATATATATGACATAATATTTATAATACAAGGTATAAATATATATAATAAATAAGTAGTTATTTATTATCCAAGGGACACATCCTTTCATGGATGGTCACCATATGTTCTCTATATATGGAACACTCATCATTGTAATAATAAATCAATCGATCATATCTCATCTCATATGAAAAATCAACACTCCATACTAACTTTGTTTATTGTTTTAGGATTTCGTAGTTGAATCTCAAAATGGCCAATGAATGTTGTTTCAAAATACCTCCATATAGTGTCTTCAACAAAATTTTATTCCACCTTAATTGACCTCGTATCACTCTATCTCTTTCTAGCAAATGGTTTGGTCTTTTTTTCCTTGGGTTCTGTTTCTTTTATTGATTTTAGTCCCCACCAAAGTATTGGGATGGGTCAAACCCTCAAGTACTTTTTTCCCACTTTATCCCCGCCCTTGAGTTGAAACCAACTCGTTCACCACCTCTTCCCTCTAGTTGTATCATCCACAAGGGATTTAGGGAGAAAATTTGTTTCAAGACCCAAGAGAGGTTCTGGAGTATGCACCTTTGTTCTTGTTGCTCAAGTAGGTGATGCAACAAAACCCTAAGAACCAATAACCTTCGATCCCATCTTCAACCCAATCTTGACTGACTTGTCGATTGGGTTCCAAACCTTTGATGATAACCTCCATCATGTCATGAATGATTGACAATAAGGAAGTGAGTGCTTGATATCATTTTGAATGTCAATTAATATTCATGTTATAGGGACTTTTGTTCATCCCTTATCATTCATGTGGACGATAGATCCCACATAACACAAAATTAATGTTGATAATGACTTCAAATTCTCTTAATTGGATGGATAATATTTTTCTAAATTTCCCTTTGGCGATCCTTATGAAGATGTGACATGTGATGTCATCCCTCGTTCCAAGTTAAAATGAACTTTTTTAGATCTCCTTGATTGGATCGAGACACAACTATAATCGATTTAATCCTCATAACATGATTCACCTTTTTCTAAAGCATTCAAGACCATGCATGACCATCTTGCCTAGTGCTTTTTTTGAAAAAATTCCCTCCTTTTTCTTGAAACCTGGTTCATCCTCCTCCTCCCAACTTTTACACACACCTACACACACATCTTTTGGGTCACTAATTGGAATGCAATATAATCCATAATAGCTTCTTGTACTATGACCATTAATAGGGATACTATTGTGACATCCATTTAGATGTAATAATAATCAAATTGTAAACATTAATTAAGATGTTATGTTAACATTATATGGGATGTTCACTTGGATGCAACAACTCCCAATCTTGAATGTGACCAAGGAACATTTTTTTGGCCATAATTATGGATGGTTGAAAAAAATTCCACAAAATTGATCAATGGTATTGGAATTATTGTCATTGATGTCAAAGGATTAATGATGCCATTAATGTCATATTACGACATTACAATACACACAACATTTTCAACATTGATTTATATATAGGTCTACAGGTATATTAAAAAGGGGTGCATGAGAAAAAGTAAAAAGTGAAATGGTGGTTTCAAACCCATGGGTTTGGGCTATTTGCCCATGGTTTGGGGTATTCTCCCATGATATTGGGAATTAATTATTTAATTAAGGGACATGTCCCTTCATGAAGAATTATGAAAAAGTATAAAAAGAGAAAGCATTGAGATAAAGTGTGTGTGTGAAAAATGGATTAACAAAGATTGAATTGTGAAATAAGTTTCGGGTCATCTTGACATTTTCATGATAATTTTTTTATAGGAAGTTTCAGACCCTGCAATTTGGAAGATGTGAAGGAGAGATCTTGGTGTACCTATGGTAAAAATATCATATGTTGGTTCACTATACTTTCAAAGATATGCCATGTGGAAGTTAGGGTTCTCGAATGCTCTAGTTGAAATCTGTTTCAAATAGGTTAGCTTGACACTCTCGCTATAACTTTTTTTATTTGATGTTTCAGACCCTGATATTTTGTAGAGACGGAGGAGCGATCTTGGTGTACACGTGGTAAAAATATCATATGTTGGTTCACTACACTTTTGGAGATATGCCCTGTGGAAGTTAGGGTTCCTAAATGCTCCTAAAACCAATTTCAAAAAAGTCAACTTAACACTTTTGATATAACTTATTTTATGGGATGTTTCAGACCTTGATATTTGCAAAGATAGAGAAGAGATCTTGGTGTACACTTGGTAAAAATATGAAATGTTGGTTCATTAAACTTTAGGAGATATTCCCTGCAGGAGTTAGGATTCTTGAATGCTCTTGAAATCAATATCAAATAGGTCAGCTTGGCACTCTCGCTATAACTTATTTTTTGTGATGTTTCAGACCCTGAGATTTTGTAGAGACGGAGGAGACATCTTGGTGTACATGTGGTAAAAGTCTATGATGTTGATTCACTACACTTTTGGAGATATTCCTCGTGGAAGTTAGGGTTCCTGAATGCTACTGAAATAAGTTTCAGACAAGTCAACTTGGCACTTTTCCTATAACTTATTTTTTGGGATGTTTCAGACCTTGAGATTTTGCAAAGACAGAGGAGGCATACATAAGTACCTTGGGTAAAAGTTTCATAATCAAATTTGAAAAATTGGATACGTTTCATGCTATACAAGTTAGTTCTTGGGAAGAGGCCCAACACAACAAGATTTGGGAAAGTTGCCATTTGGAAATTCAAATTTTGGTCAGACCTGGTAAAAGAAGTAGTGAGCAGACCTGGTGAAGGTAGAAGCAATGAGTAGACCTAGTAAAGGTAGAAGCAGTGAGCAGACCTGGTGAAGGAAGAAATAACAATCATACTCGATGAAGTTTGGTGCAACTCAAAGATTGTTGTCTTTGCTAAGTTGGTGCTTAGTGGTGGGGATTGGTGTCTCCAGTAGATTGGTGTCTATGAATATTTATAAGAGATTGATGTTTCTTGCTAAGTTGGTGCTTAGTGGTGGGGATTTGTGTCTCCAGTAGGTTGGTGTCTACGGAGATATGAAATATATTGGTGTCTCTTGCTAAGTTGATGCTTAGCGGTGGGGATTGGTGTCTCCAGTAGATTGGTGTCTACGAAGATTTGTAAGAGCAGGTTGGTGCCTACCAGGATTTGTACTAGTGGGGATTGGTGTCTCCGGTAGGTTGGTTCCTACAAATATTTGTAACAGTAGGTTGGTGCCTACAAATAATTATAAAAAAGAAGTTTCATGGTTTTCTCCCGAAAGGGTTTCCATTTAAATCTTGTGTTTTGTGTTCTGCAGTTATGGTTGATGAATGTTTGAAAAAGTAAAAAAATGTCTTATATTGATTCACCTCCCCCTCTCAGTATAAGTGTGTGCTCATCAAATGGTCGCAATATAGACCATATCAATGGGCCATTAGGGAATTTTGGGGGGAGGAAGGACCTTATTTGGGTGGTAGCTCCTCCAAAATATTATAATGGTTAACTTTGAGTAAATGTTCTTGCAATGAACTTTCCAATAATAAAATTTTGAACACACTCAAGTAGT
>ML782476.1:456772-487489 GCA_009831015.1 Picea engelmannii | reverse complement strand
CCTAGCCTCATACTATCCTGTTCACACATGATAACCTTTTCATGATACATCTTTATCCTTTGACCCAAGTTTTGAGGATTTATTTGGTCTTCATGTTTGACTAGGAGCTTCTTATCCATGTGCCCTAGGGTTTTAGCCTTCCATCTCATCCATCCAACTCATAGACCATATCCAGTCATGCACACATCCCTAGGTGGTGCACTCCACTATGAAAATTCTTATCCATGTGCCCTAGGGTTTTAGCCTTGCACCTCATCCATCCAACTCATACCCATATCCACTCATGCACACATCCCTAGGTGGTGTGCTCCACTATGAAGACTTATCCACTTCTTGCATAACCTTGTTCACACCTTGCACACATGTGAAGTGACTAGTGATGGTTTGACTTGGTCAAAGGGCACCCATTTGCACACATATTAAGGAGATCTCATGGATTTGATGAAGGCCCATTTGCACAAGTGTCAAGGGTGCCCCTTCTAGGGTGAGAAATTCAAGTTTGACTTGGTCAAAGTGGGAATAAATGCACATTCTTCAAGGGCACACTCATTCACTCTCATTTAGGGTGATTTCATGCATGGTGGATGTTTAAATGTGAACACAAAGCACAATTCTATGTGTTTGTTTCACTCAAAGTGGTCCACAAGGCACAAGTACCAAGGGTAGACTTGCTAAAAGATTATTTTAGAGTTTTCTTGGTCAAAGGGCTTCTAGAAAGAGCACTCAATCATTATACTTGGCATTGGCATACATTTCTAGAAGAACGCCCTCATAAATAAAGCTTTACACATGGAAAACCATTCATTTTCTTGGAATTTCGCCCTCAAATAATATTATTTTGGAGGTGGTTATTTGTAGGAAAATTCCCTCATCATGGAATTTTAGACTTGGCTTTCACGCACACCTATTGGAAATTCACACTACTTATTTGACTAAGCCTTTTATTATTATTTTGCACACGAGGAAGACAAATGTCATCCACATTTTGCCTTTGCATGAAGATAATGGTGGAAGAAGGTGACATGTGGCACTAGAATTATCTAGAACATTGTATCCAAGCACTTTTCTATAGGCTCTTGACATAATTCGCCCACTTAGGTAGTTGTTGTAAATATTTTAGTATTTTTTCTTGGATAAGCTCATAAAGAAATAATATTTATTTGAAGAGGAGTTAGATTGAAATCTATATAAGGATTTGCTCTCTCCATTTGTAAGATAGATTGGATTGGTGGAGAATAATGGCAAGAAGCTTGTCTCACCTTTGGAAAGCTATTGTGTAATCTTGTCTATTCTTTAATGTTTGTTCAAGGGTACAGTGAAATAGGGTTTGATATTGCGAGTCTTCATCGAGGAAGGAGCTATTACAAAGCAAGCAATGCAAGTGAGGTATGATTTGTGATCTATTTCATTTCTTTGTGAACTTTTAGGCTAGATCTATTGTATTGGGGGTGAATATCTTAAGGTTTTACTTCCTTACCCTAGGTTTAGTTTGAAAATTTAAGTTTGTAATAATTAGGTTAAGTTCTTTAGGATTAGCCTCCTCGTGACTCTTGCATAGTTCAGATTTTTTAGTTTGATGCTCACCAAGCAATCTTCCAAGATGTTTGGGGACTTCAAGCATCAAAGTTAAGATGGAAAATACTCAATCGTAGCTTAGACCCCATAGCCCAAGCAAGATATGCATTGGTTTCTCATTCATTCATCACCCAAACCCATGTTTTACATTTACATAATTTTCCCATCACAATTGTGGCTAGGTTCTCTTTACTCCCACTCCTACTACACGAAGTGAGCCTAGTTAACCTATAGGGAAGCCCCCCTTGACTAGGAAACTTTTCTTGTGTCTAAAGTGTAGGGGAGAGTTGGTGAGGTAACAATGGCCAATCTCCTGGGTTCCACAAGGCTGGCACCCATCTTTGGGACTTTGAGCTCAGGTGCTGGTTTGTGTGGTAACAAAGCTTAGCCATCATTCCTTGTGATTATTTTTTTGGTAGGCTTAGGGTTCCTTAGGGATACCTCCCTTGTGTTGGAGGAGAGTTGACCAAAAGTGCAAGGAGCTATCGTGGCGATAGTGGGTAGCGCTTCTTTAGTCCCCCCAACATCTTATTTGTGCTTTAGGATTTCTATCACTAAACGTAACAGCTTGGGTGGTAACACTATTAAATTGCAATTGCTGGCATTTTCTACCTCAACCAATCACTTATATCCCCTTATGAGAGCATGGAATCAATATTACACTTTGCAATTTTCTGACACAATTCTAAATTGTAGTCTAGATTCAAGTTTAGGAGCATAAGCTTGGGATACCAACTTTTGGTATCAGGCACTCCCTTGTTCTACTTTTCTTGCATAAATCTTTATGGTGAATATGGAATGACAATATAACTTGCCAAAGAGCTTGAAAATAACCTCTCTTAAGTCACAAGAGGAAGCTTATATACATGGAGGGTGGTAAGAAAACTTTAATGCACACATGAGTTAGATAGGTTTTGTTCCTCAAGGCATTTCTCTCTCTCTGGTTGTCGTCTTGCCTCTCAAAAGGAGTATATGTTAGGTGCAAGTCACTTGTCATAGCATAGCTACCCTTCTGTCCCAAGGAAACTGTATGCACATTTTATATCAGTTCACCTTTTTCTTTGAAAATGCAACGTATATTATATACCCGAGTTATAGTTGATAAGAGTTAGAGTTGCAACTTGTTCACAACAACCTTTCTTGATGAGGGTCTTGTTATCGCGCAATTTGTACTTTGATAGAAGTGAAAGGCAAATGAAGACAAATTGGTGAAACGAGAGACTATCCTATCACTGTCACCTCAATAGGATGTCTCTTTCTATTTATGGTGGTAGGCCCAGGGGAGACGTCCTCGGTGACCTGGGGTTTTGAGAAGGCAAAGGATAAAGGCCAAGTAAAAGGTTTCCATTCACAAGTCACCACCGATCAGAAAGTCCGGTTAAACAACCAATAAAGAAATAATAAACCAGAAGTGTACCTGCCTAAAACAAAGCAACATAAAACTATATTGGCAAGAGCACTTGCTGGTTAGTACTTCATATAATCAGAGACTTTCTCAACAAAATCAATTGACTAATATATTGATGAAGTAAACAAAGATGTATAGCAACAATAATCACAAGAGAATACTTCATAATTAATGCCTTAGAAAGCTTCATAATGAGCAAGAATAATTAATCATCGATGTCATAACACCAACATTCATCAGAAGCAAATAAGGCTATGCATTAGTCAATCTTTCAATCACTTTAAAGAAACTTTAAATGGTGCAAAATATGGCTGTAACTCAATTGAATAATAGCAGCAATAAGGTTAGTACATCAATCTAATCTAGGGTTAGTAGTTTGTTCAAAGATTTAGATGTTTAAAGGTTGTGATGAAAACACTCAAGCAAGAGGTCTTAGACTAGTGCTTTCATAGGGCAAATGGAGTCAACAAGTGGCTGCAAGAATTGAAGGAGCAAGATGATAATAATAGAGCCAAAGACGAGAGGAATTTGGTGGATGAAGTGTTGGTAAGCCAAGGCTTCAACCACCAAACCCTAGGGGAAAATGGCTACTAAGGTGTAGGTAACCCTAGACCTTAGTAGGTTTTCCTCCTTTAACTCAATGTTAAAGTAAAAAACGGCTAGGATGAAGAACAAATGCTAGGGTGTTGCAATGGAAAAGCCCTAGCAATGGGTCCTTGGCACAATCTAGTAGGTAGATAACAATTAGAACAAGGACAATAACATGTGCTTGATCCCTAGGGTTTGAGCTAGCAATTTCATAAATTAACAAAATGCAAAGTAAAACACCATAACCATTCAAGTAAGAGAAGAATTGCAGAATTTTACTCACATTCACCAAGTATCATCAAATCAAAACCCTAGTTGTAGATTTTCCACCAAGAAAAATGCTAATTTCACCAAAAATAGCCCTCCTTCAACAAGTGCGCACTAGAATTTCAGTCCAAAACCCTAATGAGGGCTGCAAATTTCAGACCTCACACAAGTGTGAGTGAAAGATGATGATAAAATGAGAGTTTTGGCTCTCTATTTATACAGTAGCATTGACCTTTAATTTTACTTTAAGTCAAAAAAGGCCGACATGGCCAGTTTACATCAAAAGTATTGTTTTACATTAAATGTCACAATTAAAACCCTAAATCAAGCACAAATGATGATGTCATGCCCTTTTAGGGTGACGTTAGGCCTTTTAGGGGAACGTTGGCCTCCTGGGGCAAAACGTTAGGCCTTCTTGGGCCTCAAGAACTTGCCACACGTGCCACTTGGCACACAACTGCCTCCCAAAAACTCCAAAAGCACTGGATGACGTCATGGGTGTCCTGGGTGACGTCATGGGCCTTCCAAGGCCTACATCTTGGTGGAAAGGGCACAACCCCCCTAGGTATGGGTTTGCCAAGCTGCCTCTGGTGGAACGTCCTCCTCTTTTTCCGGTGCATTCCTTTGATCTGTCTCTGTCCCCTGCTGGGGTCTCAACATCCATCTGGTGGGCTCTCAACCCCATGGAGGTTCGAACTAATCATCTCCCTATGTGTACCTGTCCATCAGGTATGGTCTTGTAACATCAACAGATACGCTCTCCATGGGCTCATAAATCACATGGATCATAGCAATGTCAATCACATCTAATCATCAAGTTATTAAACATGTGCATAAAACCTCCTTTACCCAGACAAGTGCTCAAAGACATTATACTAATCCACAAGCCAAGTTTGGAGGAAACGCTAGGACGTCCTATTGGGCTAATGCTCATTGGATGTGGGATGTTTCCGGGAGAAGTCAAACCTAGGTCATGTGAGTGGATTAGGTGGTAAGGGATGTCTGGGAAGGGGTGCAGTAATAGCAGGGAAATGTATGACTTACCTGTGGGTGCCTCTGTAGAGGGTGAGCTGCACTTGTCATGGATGCAAATGTTTCCAAGCCCATTCATGCCTTTTGTCTTTATTCTTATTGCTTTTTCTTTCAAGAAGCTAGTTAGGGGACACTGCCCTGGCATGGTGACCAGTAGTGGCAATGTTATCCACAAGCATTTCACGGAAATGAGAAGGCTGGCTTGTGATGAGACCCCCTTTCTCTTGGCTATGCCACCAAGAGCCACTACCCTGGCGTGGTGACCAGCTTCTGGTAGTCTCATACCGCTACATGCCCATGGACCTAATAGGCTGGCTCGTGATGAGACCCCCTATCCTTTAACTAGGTCTTGTTTTATTATTTTTATGGGTCCCTCTGTTTCTTGTTGAGAAGCTTTTTACTGCTTTCTCGGGGATCCTTGGGCGAAGCATCTCAAGGTTTCATTCTTTGGCTTCTATCTTTTACCAACTACTTTTACCCTCTAGGCCTTTAGCCCCTTCTTCCCACAAGGTAAGGTACAACCCTTAAATATTTGGCCAACCCCATGCCCAGACCAATGTAATGGGATGGATGAGCGGGAGAAAGATGGAAAGTGGTAAGTATGGTGGGAGTGGACGATGGCTTCTCATGAATCCCCCCAGTGGTAACTCAAACTCTATGGGTACCAGCTTACTAGGGCATCCTGTCATTTCCCTAGATATGGTCAAGTGGAGAGGTATAAGATCCAAGCACCCGTTAGAAGCAAAAAAGAATTGAATGGACATATTCAAAGGTTTTGAGGATCAAAGTGACACATACCATGATACCCAGACTCATTACCTCATGGAGCAAGACCCACCTCTGCTACGGGACTAGGCCGAGGTGATGGATGCTGCTGCTCCTGACAAAGTGGAGGCGCTGAAGAATGAAAAGATGGGCCCTCCAGGACCATGCTCAAGTCGATCTGGCTCTTGGTACTCCATGTCTAGGACCTGTGGGCCTTGAGACATAATCTCCTTAGTTATCCCTAAACTGGGGGATAACAGGCCCCTCTTAGGTGCTTCGATGATTCAACATGTTCTACTTTCCTTTGGAAAAAGCAACACACGATAGCCTCTCAAGGAGACAATTCCCAATTGGGAGAATTGAATTAAGGATGTAGAGTCTTTGCCCATTGGGGTACATGCTCATCTATTAGTATTGACTCTTCCTAGCTTAGTTCTCTCCTTGCCCCTTGGGGAAAATGCCCATATGTTACTCTTTATAGCTTTGTTTCACCCTTTTGATTATATCTCGTTTACATCATATCATGTACCTTGCATTCTAGATCCCATCAACTTAGGAAGTTATACAAAAATATTCCTAATTAGTTAACATATCCATTAATGCAGTCTCAACCTCGAGCTCCCACTAAGATTGTTGGTGATTACAGCTGCGTGAGACATCCTCCAGGATACAGACTGAGTGAGTCGACCTGAGAGAGAGCCCATGAGTTGGGTGTGCCCATGAGATGGGTGTGTGGTTCCTCTCTGAGACGAAGATGGAACATTGTGCCCCTGTGTGGGGTGAGGAAGCCCATGAGCTTGGTGTGTGGTTCCTCTCTGAGGCGAAGATGGAATGTTGTGTGCCCCTGTGTGGGGAAGCCCATGAGTTGGGTGTGTCGTTCTCTCTGAGACAGAGATGAAACAATGTATTGGTCTCCTCTGTGCAGAGAGTTGAGATGATGTGATACTCCAGATGATTCTCCTGTGAGACGCAATGAGAAAGAGATCTGCTGAGTTGGACGTGCCTGTGACTGAGCATAGGTGAACGTGATCCTAGTGGCTGAGCACTAGTGAGTGTGATTCTCCTGCGAGACACAGTGAGATAGAGATGTGGACATCCCTGTGGCTGAGCACAGATGGATGTGTCCCTAGTGGCTGAGCACTAGTGGGTGTGTGAGATCCCTTGCTATATTGTCCAAGAGTCAGACTTACCTGTAACCCTATTTGTGATGTAAAGGGTACAAGTCGACCCCACCATAAAGTGAAAGATAATTAATGTAAAATATAATTAATATGGTAATTATTAATTATATTGTGAGTTATTGAGGTCGGCCTTGTTGTGCCAATAGACACTACTTTTGATAGGCTCAGTCTAATATAAATAAAGGTAAATTCCCTATTGAGGAATCATAACACAAGTGTGAGTTTGGAAATTTCAGCAAGTACTTGTTCTTGGGTTGAAGTGCACACCTCTCTTGGGCGCTAGTCTTCTAGGGTTTGTGAGCACCCTTTTGTGTGCTAGGTTTATGTTGTGGGAGGTCTTTCTCTTGAAGAATATAACAAAGGATTGGTTGGGTTTTCTTCCCTTGTTGAGAAGGGTTTCCCAGGATACTTCTTGTGTAGTTGTGCAGGGTATTTCTTCTTGTGATCTTGGTTGCTGCAACAAATTGTTAATGGTGAAACTGCAATTGTCTATGGTTCAAATAAAATGCTAAAATTGGAATGAACTTCATGCTTGAGCCTAGCTTAATGAAAAATCAACATGGTTTCAGAGCATAGGTCTTGAAGAACCCCTGCACAAGCATTTAAAGCTAGCCATTCCTCCTTTTTTGCAGTTTCGTACATCCTCTAGGGTTTGCTACAATTCTGTACGACCCTCCTTCTATGAGGTGTTTCAGCCTCTAATACTTGGACGTTGAGGCTAATTTTGGCATAGAAGGGTACAACCTTCTCCAACGCACCTCCAGAGACTCTCATAGTGGAATTCCGAGCATTTTGAATTTTTAACCCTAGGGTTTTGCAATTTTCTACAGAATTTTGGTTTTAGGGTTCCTGTAGCTCATTGAAGGAACATTTCAGCTCACCAGTATTCTTGTGACACTCTTAAGGCTTATTGTTGGCAGTCATAAGCCCAACAAAACCTAAGGTTGCTAGTCTAACCTAGCCATTAGGTTTTCTAAGTTTAGTTGGCGAGAGTTTGTGAAGAAATCTAAAAATATGAAGAACAAAACCCTAGTGGAAGATAGGCTTGATGGATCAAGCAACTTCAACTCCTGGAAGTCAAGACTGCAGATCACCCTTGAAGAAGATGACCTTTTGAGTGTGATAAAAAAGACTTTACCAGAGACAGGTACTGATGAAGAGAAGGAAATAAGAAAGGAAGAAGATGTCAAGGCAAGGAAAATAATCATCTACTCAGTAAGAGATCATCTCCTACCTCGTATTGCCAACCTGAAGACAACTTATGAAATGTATGAAGCATTGAAGAATATGTTTGAGAGTGACAACACCCTCAGAGCCCTTACCTTAAAGGGCCAGCTTCAAAGTATCAAGATGACAAAAGGTGATACAGTTGCTACCTTCTTTATGAAGATATCAGAGATCAAAGATCAGCTAGGTGCCATTGGAGAAGACATATTTGACAGAGAACTTGTTTTGTTCACTCTCAACAATCTTCCAAAACACTGGGAACCTTTTCTTCAAAGCATCAGTGGAAGGGAAAAACTACCTACTTTTGATCGTCTGTGGACAGACTGTACCCAAGAAGAACTTAGTCTTAGAAATAGAGGAGTGGAAGACTCCCCTGATGGCAACCATGCTCCTGCACTTCATACAAAGAAAGGAGGAAGATTCAAAAGAAACTTCAGACAAACATTTAGAGATGAGAAGACTCCATCAGCTTCAGGTTATGATTAGAGATGAGATATTTCAGAGATCTAGTGCTTCAGATGTGACAAATATGGAGACTATGCAAGAAATTGTCCGACCAGGAAGAAAGGAAGACAATATGCTTCCACCGCTGACATTGATCCAGACCCACCTCAAAAGGATGAAGATAAGAGAGATGAGGATTACTTCCTCTAAACCAAATACAAGATTGAGCATGACTGCAGACCTAGGTAAATTGTTTGATTTAATCATTAAACCTATAGTTGATTGCATTATTAATAAGTGAAGGGTATTATCTCTAGTGTGGGAGCCCTCATGACTTGGACCATTATCCCTGGTATGGGAGTCCAAACCTTTATTGATTGATTATTATGCTAGAAGTCATAAAATACTGAAGAGTCAGTAGAGCACTTGAGAAGACATAAAATATCTAGCAAACAAGTAAAATAAGATATCTATCCTTCAGACTTCAGAGGGAGTTACTTGACTCAGAGGGGGTCAAACAAATTGAGAAGAAGGAAGAGACATTACCTTCTCCCCCTCAGCAGTTCAGAGGTAGACAATTATTGATCCAGTTGCTCTAGTTGATATCCCCCGAAACATTGTAGTAGGCCATGAAAGGCTTGTCTAAACTCGACAAACTCTGCAAGGGGCAGAGCAATATGCGATTGATGGAAGTGTCGACAAATTTAAAGCGAGATTTGTAGCCAGACGCTTCCCACAAACATAAGGTGTTGTCTATGATAAGACATTTGATCCAGTAGTCCGATACACTTCCATCCATAATCCATGTGTTGGAAACTACATTAGATGAATGTAAAGACAACCTTTCTCAATGGTGAGATCGAGGAAGAAGTTTACATCGAGCAGCCAGAAGGACTTGTGATATACGACGAGAAATCTCATGTGTACAGGTTGAAGAAAGCCCGATATGGACTAAAGCAGACACCTCATGCTTGGTACAAGAAGATGGATGGATTCTTGATGAGTTTGGGTTTCAACAAGAGTGTTGCTGATCCAAACTTATATTATTACATTGTTGGTGACGAGAACCAGATTTTGGTGACTTATTTAGGAAGCCTTGTTGATGGATAGAAGTAAGCTTTGACTTTTGATTTCGAGATGAAGGATCTAGGTATGATGCACTACTTCTTGGGATAAGAAGTATGACAGAGGATTGATGAGATTTTTTTTTTCCGAGTCAAGGAAAATATACAGTGGGGATATTAAAGAAGTTAAGTATGACAGAATGCAAATCCATGCCTACACCGATGGTGATGGATTTGAAGAAAATGAATGATGATGATTCAGACGAGATTGATCCAAAGCTGATTGGATCACTGATGTATTTGGTTAACACCAGACCCGATATATGCTATGCAGTGAATGTACTTAGAGTCAGCCGAGACAGACTCACTGGACAACAACGAAACATGTATTGAGATATCTACGAGGCATAGTTGGACATGGCCTGAGATATGCCTTCAGTGTAGACTTGAGTTTGCAGGGATATGCCGATTGGTCAAGGGAGCGCCGTGGACCAGAAGAGCACGTCTGGTTGTTTCTTTACCTTGGGATCTGCCATGGTTTCCTGGTGTTGCAGGAAACAAAGCTTTATGGCCTCGAGTATCACAGAAGCAGAGTATATAGCATTGAGTGTGGCAGTCCGCGAAGCAGTGTGGCTTCACAAGCTTCTGACATATTTATTTGATCATGAGATGGATCCTATTATTACTGTGATAACCAGAGCTGTGTGAAGCTCTTTGAGAACCCCGTGCTTCATCAAAACACATTGAGATAAAATATCATTATATCAGAGACATGATGCAGGGGAAAGCAGTACACGTGCAATGCCTTCCTACACATGAGCAGATTGCAGATATCTTGCCAAAACGAAGTTCGAGTACTTTCGTGAGAGACTTGGCCTGGTGAAGAATACCTCCCTAGCTCAGGAGTGTTGATGACTACAACCAAGACAAAGTTCGAGTACTTACGTGCTAGACTTGGCCTGATGGAGAATGCCTCCTTAATTGAGAGGGAGTGTTGATGATTACAACTGCGTGAGACATCCTCTAGGACACAGACTGAGTGAGTCGACTTGAGAGAGAGCCCATGCATTGGGTGTGTCCATGAGATGGGTGTGTGGTTCCTCTCTGAGACGGAGATGGAGCGTTGTGCCCCTGTGTGGGGTGAGGAAGCCCATGAGCTTGGTGTGTGGTTCCTCTCTGAGACGGAGATGGAATGTTGTGTGCCCTTGTGTGGGGAAGTCCATGAGTTGGGTGTGTCGTTCTCTCTGAGATGGAGATGAAACGATGTATTGGTCTCCTCTGTGCAGCGAGTTGAGATGATGTGATACTCCAGATGATTCTCCTATGAGACAAAGTGAGAAAGAGATTTGCTGAGTTGGACGTGCCTGTGGCTGAGCATAGGTGAACGTGATCCTAGTGGCTGAGCACTAATGAGTGTGATTCTCTTGTGAGATGCAGTGAGATAGATATGTGGACATCCCTGTGGCTGAGCACAGATGGATGTGCCCCTAGTGGCTGAGCACTAGTGGGTGTGTGAGATCCCTTGCTATATTGTCCAAGAGTCAGATTTACCTGTAACCCTATTTGTGATGTAAAGGGTACAAGTCGGCCCCACCATAAAGTGAAAGATAATTAATGTAAAAAATAATTAATATGGTAATTATTAATTATATTGTGAGTTATTGAGGTCGGCCTTGTTGTGCCAATAAACACTACTTTTGATAGGCTCAATCTAATATAAATAAAGGTAAATTCCCCATTGAGGAATCATAATACAAGTGTGAGTTTGGAAATTTCAGCAAGTACTTGTTCTTGGGTTGAAGTGCGCACCTCTCTTGGGCGCTAGTCTTCTAGGGTTTGTGAGCACCCTTTTGTGTGCTAGGTTTATGGTGTGGGAGGTCTTTTTCTTGAAGAATATAGCAAAGGATTGGTTGGGTTTTCTTCCCTTGTTGAGAAGGGTTTCCTAGGATACTTCTTGTGTACGTGTGCATGGTATTTCTTCTTGTGATCTTGGATGTTGCAACAAATTGTTAATGGTGAAATTGCAATTGTCTATGGTTCAAATAAAATGCTAAAATTGGAATGAACTTCATGCTTGAGCCTAGCTTAATGAAAAATCAACAAAGATAACGTTACAGAATCCACCCATATTGTATTATACCCAACTATTACAGAATCTTAAGGTAATGTTACAAGGTTCGCATGACTAGGTACCTAGGCACACCTATTTCCACCATTGTCGAAATACCAAAATGGGTCACTCTAGAATGGGTTATTACGACAATAGACATCTTTATATTCTTTTCTTAAGCAAGGAGGACTTCCAATGGATTTCTATTTCAAATGCCTTCTGCATGATAGAGAGTTCTACCCTTGTTTGAAGCACTCCACTCTCATAAGATTTTCTGACTACATTATCAGAAGATGCATTGCTCCATACAAAGACAAGAAATATAAAAATATACCAAACTATTAGATACTCAGTTAGAAAGGGAGTTTATCCACTAAGCAACAAAAAATGGCGACATTTTCCTGGAGAAGATTGTGTGTTGTAGACATTAATTATGTTCTTTCATAAGCTGATTTCGTACTTGTTATGTAATATGTGCTCATGGGCTATTGTAGTTTTAGACCTCGTGGAATTATGGCATTATCACATAAGGAATGTTGTGTCGGGAAGCTATGTCTATTCTAGGATTTGAAACCTGAAGGTGGGCGTTATGTAAAAAGCTTTATCTTCAAGATTATTTCTATCTCTTGGATAATCTTTATCCTCTGTGTCCAGTTAAGGCCTTGTTACCACCCAAACTGTACTTAATGATAAAATCCCTAATCTACAAAGTACAACTCAAGGTGCAACTGTTAGGACAGTCACCACTGTAACCTTAGTAATGAAGATTTTCCAGGTCCTAACAAGCTGCCAACTAGGTCTGTCTTTGACCTCAAGTTGGCTCTAAGTTTCAATTGTCAAACAAGGGTTTCTATTGTTTTATAACAGGAAACTATTCAATAACTTCTTTGCTGTTCCGTTACGGTTACATAGGCCAAATGGGTGCTCTAGCATGTAGTTTTGTCACAAGATGTTAGCACACGCATACCATAAGCTATATAACACACCTAAAGATCTTTTAGAGTTGAAATAATGCTGTTCTAAACACTAACATACATGAAAATGAACACAAGTATTTTTGGTCAACATGACCCTGGATAAAACCCACCCGGGGAAAACCAGTTTGAGATGAATGTATATATATGGTGTGGTTCAAGCATGAAATACAACAAGGAAGATAAATACAAAGGAACCTGATACTTTGCAAGCTCCTCACAAGCTTTGCAATGGTTCCTTGGGATATGCACCCCTAGAAGAGTGCACCCCCTCCTTCCTTGACTTTGCCTGAAGATCCTTTCGCCCTTGCTGTTTCCCTTTTCTGATTGAAGAACCCTTGCACACAATCTACCCTTTGCATGCACTCTCAACAACCCACAAACCAGATCCAAGGAAGCTCCACTCCAAATGCCACCTGCTAGCCTTGCGCTCTCCTCCTAGCAAATACACTCACAACAAATAACTGAGGCTCCAACTAGCCTTGCGCCCTCCATGAACATGTGTGCCCAAGCTTGCTGCTCTCTCCTCTGAATTCTCACTTCTCTACTCCTCACCAAACTCTCAAGGTGAACAAGTGAACAATTAGCCTCTCCTTTGCCCTTTGCGCCCTCCTTAAGGATGCATAAGGAAACCTAATAAATGAGTGGATGAGATCATCTCATCTCATCCTAAGTCAATGGTTGAGATAATCTCAAGTAAATTTCAACTCGAAACCCACTTTACTTAAGTTTCCATAGTTTCACTTTATGTCCCTTAATTCACCCACAAAGTGAATTAATTGTCATTTTAGGCTAAAATGACCAAATTTCACTTTTGACTTAAATCTCCTAAGTCAAAGTGAAATTAGACATAAAGTACATGGTACAAGGTACAAAGTACTTCCCACATATGTTTAGAAGCTCACAAACACAAGGGGACCACTTTCCAAGGTACCCAAATCTTAACACTCCCTCTTACCGAGGAAAGTGCCCTTCACCCCCAATCTCATCCCTGCAGTGGACATGGTTGCCTACTAGCAAATACTCGGTGAGTATGGCTGTACCCTGATCAATGAAAGTAGTTTCTGACACAGATCTGCTCAATATGCGTGATCTATAGATGGAAGTGTCTCTCCACCTATCCAAGATCACCTAGATCTTGGTATCAAACCAAAGATCTCCACCTTGGTCTCCCACCAAGGATTTCTACCTCCTGGCATCTCGCCAACGGTCACTACTCCTGGCATCTCACCAAGAGTCACTCTCTTGGCATCTCACCAAGAGTCTCTCCCTCTTGGTATCTCACCAAGAGCACCTTGATCTCGGCATCTCACCAAGATCCTCAACTTGGTCTCTCGCCGAGTGACTTCCACCTGAAGTGGATCCAGAACCTGATTAGCCTGTCTCCATAGCCAAGTGAGGCTCAAGCCTCTGTGGTGCCCTGCCACTCTTCCTCATCAATCTTTGATGCTCTGAAGCCCCTGCGCCAATCCTCTGTCTTGACAACTCTGAAACTGAAGGTGTCCTGGGTGGACCAGCCACCCCTGATGATGGTGTCCATGAAAACAGAGTCTGAGCTCCCTCTGAATCACTACTATGAGTCAATAGGTCCTCCTCAACTCTGTCTCCCCACCTGATGTTGGATGGTGTAACAATAGACAAAGTAGTCGCGAATGCACACTCTCTCGCAAACTGTTCATCAAATTGAAGCTCCTTTGTTGTCACTGCTGAAACATCTTGCAACTTCTTCTTCTTCTTGGGACACTGTCTTGCATAGTGACCCATCTCTCTATAAGAAAAACATCTCATTGAGCTCATATCTCTCTTTTGCCCACTGTTGCTCTCTCCTCCCTGTGGTGGGGCCCCAAACTTGGGACCCTGTCGACCTCTCGGCCAGTCTTCTTCTTTCCCTTTGTCCAAAGAGCAAGATCCTCATCACCCTGCACTGTCTGCTGCTGTCCAGAAGCCCCTGATACAAGTCTAGTCTCCTCCTGGACGAAGTCATCCCACATCCTCTCCCATGTGGGCATGACCTCCTTGGCAACAATGCCATGAAAGAATGGGCCCCATGGTTTGGGAAAGCTCTTTAAGGCTGTCCTCACCATAGAATTGGGTTCCACCACCTCTCCAACGACTCAAAGCTTGTCTCTGATCTGGGTATATCGACCAAGGAACTAAGTCACCGACTCACTCTTGAGCATGCGAATGCCCCTGAGTCAATCATGGAGAACCATCTTCCATCTCTCATTAGAGCCCTGATAAAGCTTACATAGAGATGCCCACATCTCATATGCATAAGCTTTCCCGGTCAAGTGGGGAATGATATGATCCCGCACTGCATCACATATGGTCCTCTTCCTGAACTTTGCTAACAAGACGACAACAGTAGCAGGGGGAACAGGAACAACTGCCTCAACTATGTCCCATAGTTCGAGGTCCTCCAAGACAAAGACGATCCTGGCCTTCCAAGGAGACCAGTTGCTAGCCCCAGCTAGCCTATCCTCCACACGCATTTGAGATGCTGACATGATTGCCAAACTGCACTCCAACTGATGCTCAAACTGCAAAGGAACGCTGCCTCACTCCTGTCAACATAGGTGTGAAAAGAGGCAAGCTCACTCCGACCTCACTCCTAGCAATATAGGTGTGAAAAGAGGTCGTGTCAAATCAGCCTCACTCCTACCCCGTAGGTGTGAAAAGAGACTGACGAAACTGTCCACAAATTGCTCTACAACCCTCTACAAAATTCTGCCAACAAGCTGCCACTAAACTCTGTCAATGGCTGTCCACAAAATCTGCCAAGAAGATGTCTAAAACAACCCACTCATATGCTGTCCAAAACTACTCAAAAATCAGCCACCAAAGCTTTGATACCATGAAGATTTTCCAGGTCCTAACAAGCTGCCAACTAGGTCTGTCGTTGACCTCAAGTTGGCTCTAAGTTTCCACTGTCAAACAAGGGTTTGTTGCTGTTTTATAACAACAAACTGTTCAGTAACTTCTTTGTTGTTCCGTTACGATTACATAGACCAAATGGGTCTTCTAGCATGCAGTTTTGTCACAAGATGTTAGCACATGCATACCATAAGCTATATAACACACCTAGAGATCTTTTAGAGCTGAAATAATGCTATTCTAAACACTAGCATACATGAAAATGAACACAGGTATTTTTGGTCAACATGACCCTGGATAAAACCCCCCTGCGGAAAACTAGTTTGAGATGAATGTATATATATGGTGTGCTTCAAGCATGAAATACAAGGAAGATAAATACAAAGGAACCTGATACTTTGCAAGCTCCTCACAAGCTTTGCAATGGTTTCTTGGGATATGCGCCCCTAGAAGAGTGCGCCCCCTCCTTCCTTGACTTTGCCTGAAGATCCTTGCGCCCTTGCTCTTTCCCTTTGCTGATTGAAGAACCCTTGCACACAATCTGCCCTTTGCATGCACTCTCAACAACCCACAAACCAGATCTAAGGAAGCTCCACTCCAAATGCTACTTGCTAGCCTTGCGCCTCCTCCTAGCAAATACACTCACAACAAATAACTGAGTCTCCAACTAGTCTTGTGCCCTCCATGAACATGTGCGCCCAAGCTTGCTGCTGTCTCCTCTGAATTCTCACTTCTTTACTCCTCACCAAACTCTCAAGGTGAACAAGTGAACAATTAGCCTCTCTTTTGCCCTTTGCGCCCTCCTTAAGGATGCATAAGGAAACCTGATAAATGAGTGGATGAGATCATCTCATCTCATCCTAAGTCAATGGTTGAGATCATCTCAAGTAAATCTCAACTCGAAACCCACTTTACTTAAGTTTCCATAGTTTCACTTTATGTCCCTTAATTCACCCACAAAGTGAATTAATTGTCATTTTAAGCTAAAATGACCAAATTTCACTTTTGACTTAAATCTCCTAAGTCAAAGTGAAAATTAGACATAAAGTACATGGTACAAGGTATAAAGTACTTCCCACATGTGTTTAGAAGCTCACAAACACAAGGGGATCACTTTCCAAGGTACCGAAATCTTAACAAGTAACCTATCCTCTTCACTTCAGGACGACTCTCCTTTGGCTCAAGGGGGGGTATCCTTAGTAGGATTTACTAAGACCAAGCAATGAGGCACAAGGTGAAGAAAGAGTAGCCTTAGTAAAACAAAATTTTGGGGTTTTTAGGGTTTAAAATAGGTGATGGAAGGAAGTAGAGATCAATGCCAAATCCAACAAGGGAAATGGAGTCAATGCGAATCAAAGAGGCTTGTGGAGCCAAGACGAAATCCTCTTAACAATTAGTCTACTTCATTCAAGGATTAGGGCTTAGGGATTAGAACCAAAGAGGAAGAGCAATCTGTTAGATTTCTGTACCTCAGAAGGTGTCTCAGCTATGCCTATGTGTCCTAGGCTACCTGATGGACACATTAAAAGGCCTAGATCAACCTTGTTTATCTTAGCCTAAGTCAGACTTAGGCAATCAACGAATAATTCTGTTTTGAGTGGATTGTGGGGGCCAGGCCTAGTGGGGCGCACCTCACGAGCTTGTTAGTGGAGTGTCGGGTCCAACTAAGTGGGGTGCACCTCTTTGGAGCCTTGGAGGTTGAATTGGAACACAATTCAAGGGAAGAAAGGTGGTTGATGGGAGGATAAAGGAAGGGGTTGAGGGTGAGAAGGACATATTCTCATTTGTGAGGTTGAACAAGTGAGAGGAAGAGGGCGCTTGGGCTAGTTTTGGACTGAGGAAGAGAGGAGCGACTTGGGAGAAGTCGACCAACAGGGTAAGGGAGATTTCTGGAGCTTGAGGCAGCAAGGATGAGGCCAAGGACAGGACGTACTAGGTTTCCAGCTTCAGGTCGTACCAGAACCAGATCGTACAACGCTGAAGGAGGGCGAGTTGGGGCCGTACGACCTCAACCAAAACAACAGGTACTCGACTCTACCTTCCAACATCAGAGAAGGCCGTACGAACAACCAGGAACATGCTGAATTTGTGGTTGTACAATGGCAACAATGTTGGTTGAGTTTGTTGGGTCAAACAACCAAGGAGAGCAGGTCGTACAGTCAAGGGAAAAGTTTAGTTGATGGATGTAAGAAATTTATGAGTTTAACTGCTGTAAATTATTCCCGTGAAAGCCCATAATAAAGCCCCTCTTTGCTGGTTTTCCCCACAATGGGGTTTCCAGGGTATTTCTGGTGTCCATGTTTATTATGTGCTTGGTTTTGTGTATGTTTCTGCTGTCAATTTTTTGATTTATAACTCCGCTGTAGGTTAGTTGCATAATTTCAGATTTTATATCAACAAATATAATTTATGGTTAAGTTAAATTATTGACAATAATTTCAGTGCCTGAGTTATAGGAAAATCAACATGGTATCAGAGCTCAGCCTTTGAGTACAAAAGGTGCCAAGTGACTTGTTGTGCAGACCGGGAAGGGTGAATCAACAAGTGGGACATTTGACCAGAAAAACTGGGTGAGCCAAAGGAGCTGACTATGGCTGGTGCAGGCTTAAGGTATGAGGACAGGCTGGAGGGCGCCTCAAACTTTAGTCCATGGAGGGAGCGAATGGGTTTGCTATTGGAGGAGCATGGTTTGTGGGAGTTTGTTGAAGGCAAGGTTGTACTCCTAACTGAAGTCTGATCCAACATAGCAAGCAACCTACTTCAAGAAGGATGTGAAGACAAGGCGAATAATTGTCGATGGAGTCAAAGACCACATTACTCCTCACCTATCTGGCAAGAAGACAACCAAGGATATGTGGGAGGCCCTAGTGAAGTTGTACTAGTCTGATAACTAGAGCAAGAAGATGTTGCGCAGAGAGAAGCTGAGAAGCACAAAGATGGCCAAGGGAGAGTCGGTGGTTACTTACCTCACAAAGTTCACTCAGATTAGAGATGAACTGGCAGTTGTGGGAGAGGCTGTGGACGAGACTGAGTTGGTAAGGACAACCTTGAATGGCTCTACCAAGCAGTGGGAAGTATTTTTTTGAGTGGTAGCTCGGGAGAAACTTCCTGATTGGGAGAGGTTATGGGATGACTTTACCTAGGAGGCGCTGAGAGTTGATGCCACTTAGGCTAGCCAACCGAAGAGTGAGGAGGAGGAGAATGTGGCTCTTCATGCGAAGAAGAGCAATGGAGTGGGAGGTTCCAGAGACATGGACAAAGTGAAATGCTTTGCATGTCACAAGACTGGCCACTATGCCATCCAGTGTCCCAAGAAGAAGAAGAAGAAGAAGAAGAAGAAGAAGGAGGCAAAGATGGCAGCCTCAACATATTACTGAAATAGATGAGTTTGCAGAGAAAGTCGAGGAGGAATTTTCTTTGGTTGCTTCTCTTTCGAGCAACAACAGATTGGTTGAGTTGGAGGACAATGGGACATGGTTCATGGACAATGGATCATCTCGCCATATGACGGGAATGAGGTCGCTGTTCCTTAGTGTTTCAAAGACGGGCTCAGACTGCCATGTGAGGAGTGGGGCGTGCACCATGCATGCAATGAAGGGGGTCGGATGCGTCAGATTCCAGCTAGAGTCAGGTGGTTCTCTGGAGGTGGATGAGGTGATGTTTGTACTAGAGTTGAGGGTAAATCTGCTCTCTATATCAACTCTGGAGGATATGGGGTATGTAGTGATGTTCGAGGATGGACATGTGCTCATATGTTTAGAGGGAGCGACCTTGGATGTAGTAGTGAGGCATGGCATCAAGGAGGGTGTGATGTATAGGGTGTTGGGACAACCTGTAGTTGGGTCCAAGGGGATCTTGGATCAGAAGTCCGTGCCAGTGGTTGAGTCTAGTGGACGAGTGGCTTCATCCAAGACTATCAACCGGTATGACCTGACACTGATGGATGGGCAGAGTAGAATATCAGATCAGAGTGTTGTGGAGGTAGCAAGGATGTCTTCCAGTTAAGAGGGAGCAACTACAACAACAACATATTTGATGGGATCAGAGATTGATCCAAGTGGAGACACCTTCCTCGCTAAGAGGGAGTGTTAGTTTTCTGTAGCTCAGAAGGTGTCTCAGCTATGCCTATGTGTCCTAGGCTAGCTAATGGACACATTAAAAGGCCTAGATCAACCTTGTTTATCTTAGCCTAAGTCAGACTTAGGAAATCAACAAATAATTCTGTTTTGAGTGGATTGTGGGGCCCAGGCCTAGTGGGGCACACCTCATGAGCTTGTTCGTGGAGTGTGGGGTCCAGCTAAAGGAGGTGCACCTCCTTGGAGCCTTGGAGGCTGAATTGGCACACAATTCAAGGCAAGAAAGGTGGCTGATGGGAGGATAAAGGAAGGGGCCGAGGGTGAGAAGGACACATTCTCATTTGTAAGGACAATTTGTAAGGGTAAGGACAAGTTTTGGAGCTTGAGGCAGCAAGGAGGAGGCCAAGGACAGGTCGTACCAGGCTGCCATCTTCAGAGTGTACCAGAACAAGATTGTACAGTGCTGAAGGAGGGAGAGTTAGGGCCGTATGGCCTCAACCAGAGCAGCCGGAACCCGGCTGTACCTTCCAGCAGCAGAGTAGGCCGTACTGAGGCCGTACGAACAACCAGGAACAGGCCGAATTTGTGGCTGTACAGTGGCAGCAGTGTTGGCTGAGTTTGCTGGGTCAAACAACCAAGGAGAGCAGGTTGTACAATCAAGGCAAAAGTTTAGTTAATGGCTGTAACAAATTTCTGAGTTTAACTGCTGTAATTTATTCCTCTGAAATCCCATAATAAAGCCCCTCTTTGCCGGTTTTCCCCACACGGGCTTCCAGGGTATTTTTGTTGTCCATGTTTATTATGTGCTTGGTTTTGTGTATGCTTCTGTTGTCAATTTTCTGATTTATAACTCAGCTGTAGGTTAGTTGCATAATTTCAGATTTTATATCAGCAAATATAATTTCTGGTTAAGTTAAATTATTGGCCATAATTTCAGTGCCTGAGTTATAGGAAAATCAACATAATCCCTCACTCAATCAAGATTAACAATGGAGATCAAGGTTCAACAAGAAGGGATCCTTATAGGAATAACCTTCACCAACAAGATAAACTATGGCTTGATAAACTTACTTAGTACTTCTTGCTAGGGTTCCAAGATGGATAGACAAAGCAAGTCAGCAAACAATCACCAAACCAACAAAGGAAAAAGGAAGGAATTACCCTAGAATGTCTTCCTTCCAAGTGGTAGATTTTACCCTTCAAGTGGATTGATCTAGTTAGCTTGTAGAAGACTTGGGCATTTCACCATTAATCCTTTATCACCAAATAAGAACCAAGATAGAGAAGCTTGAAGAATTGACAATAATCATCCACAGAGAAAGAACCTTTACACAACCATATGCTTCAAGAACGATATGTCAATTAAGCTCCAAGGAACGGAAGCTCCAAAAATCCAACCATGAGTGATAATGAGGAAGGACAACTCTTTATATAGAGAGATGCTCAACTTCCTTTACAATTAAATAATAATATATCATTTGAGATCCTTAGATCTAGCCTAGGGAGGGATAAAATAATGATTTTCTTCTGACTATCTAGTCAAAATACAATAAAAATGGGGTGGTCAAGCTACATGTACAGAGCCAAGTGAAGTAAACCCAAGAAAGAGGGATGTCTCCATGAAAGGGGGATGAAAGTGAGTCCAAGCCTCAAGGTGCAATGTCTAGCCTCCAAAGGCCTCCAAAGGGGTAATCCTCCTCAAAACATGCAAGTAAACCCTCCTAGGTCTCCTGAAAGGTGGACGTATGGGCCTCCAAGGTGAAATGTTCCTACAAATCTTGAGTAAGATCCTTCAAAAGGGGGTGGCCCCTCCAAATGAGCTCCAAAAACCATGTGTGAGGCTTTCAAGGTGCAACAATCTTCCTCAAATGTGCAATGCAAGTCTCCTAGGGCCCCTCCAATGTGGGCGCATGGATCTCCAAGGTGAAAAGGCTCAACAAGCAATGAATATAACCCTCAAAAGTGCACAGCTCCAACAGGCAATGTGTGATGTCTCCAAGGTGGAATACTACTCAAATCAAGTAAATCACCTGCTCAAGTCATGCGGAGGCCTAGTAAGCCCACAAGTGCCAAATAGGCTCCCAAATGCAACCTCCAGAGTCCAAGGTGGATGTCCCCTCAAATTAGTTGACCCATGCCTCAAATGTGCATTCAAGGTGAGAGATCCAAAAATTAGGATGTGGCATGGCATGAGAAGTCCTGGCACATGAAGAATAGCTCAAAACTGTTTTGATGAATGCCTTGGGAACCATGAACTGCCTCGAGATACATGAAGCTGCCTTGGGAACTGTGAAGATGCCCAAAAACTTGGATGAAGCCAATGCCATGCCCAAACCCTAGGGTACTTCAATAAAAAGACTATACATCATCAAGTGCCAGATCACATGATCAATCAATATGTCATAAAATCCTCTATCTCATCTAATCCATGAAATCCAGTGAATGCCCCAACTATCCAAGGCTCATAGTGATAAAATCACAAGGGGTAGTGAAGAAATTCACTAGTAGTACCCCTATGCCAAAATAAGGGGTAACAGGCCCCATCTTGCTATAAATATGCACTCATGTGTAATACCAATATAGTGTACAGTGTATGTACAGTTGAAAATAGTTGCTTCCTCTTCCCTCTCCCTTGCCATTTCCTTCGCTGTGTGCTCGTATCAGTTAAATATCCAAAAGGTTAATTATCTATGTAGATACTGATAAAAGGAAGACCTCACAATAGAAAACCTTTTCAGAAAAGGTATTCGGGGCTTGTAAGGTTGCGTACATTGTAGAAGAGAAGTTGAATCTATTCCTCATCTATTTCTTCTTTGTAACTTTGCTATTTAGTCATGGAAAGAAGTGCTTCAGAGATTTAATTTGGACTTGGATATTCTCCAGGTTCTTCAAAACCCAAAGGAGTTATTGGAGTCCTGGATAGTAATGGATGCAGAAAGGCAGCTAAAAAGGTTAATACAACAGAATTTTAAGCCATACATGAAAGGGAAAGGACTGTTTTGGTGCTTAGGAGGATTAGAAGTCAAGAAATTCTACTAGATAGTCATGTTATGAAGCTCATCTGATTCCCTCTTTCCATCATTTAAATGTGCAAATCAATCATGCGTTTTAAATTCTAGTTTCTATTTCAATATTCCTTCCTGTCATTGGCATGATCATTTGTTTTTTCCTGAACTATTCTAATCCTAACAAGGAAGCAGAGAGCAAGTAGTGATGAGCATTTGGCGATATTGTTCCTTTTCTTTTCTCTTAACTTCTTCTCCCTTCTGTGATTTCAGGACAAGTCCAGCAGAGTTCATTATACCTTATCAGAAGTATGTGAAAAGTTGCAAACAACCGTTGTCTATTGGAATGCGCTTCAAAATGAGATTTGAAACAGAGGATACTGCTGAGAGAAGGTTGGATAGAATTCCACCTAGCATAGAGCCATTGAATGTTCTTATAGGTAAAGAGACATTTGATAATGCAATTTGAAATGATCCAGAAACAATGCTGATGAAGGTAATATCTGAATTTACAGGTACACTGGCATGATAACTGCGATAGGCGATGCAGATCCTGCTAGATGGCCTGGTTCAAAATGGAGGTTACTGAAGGTGGTTTCAGGCTTCCATGGCTTCAGTATGATATTTGTTAAGATTTGAAGTTTATCCTGCATGATTTAGGAGAATTTTGTTTTTGGCTCTCAATGAAGTTGGTAAAAGGATGGACAAATCTATTGTCTTTTTCTTATTTGAACATGTCTGGGCTCAGAGAGTTTTGGATTAGAGGATCACCCTAAGCTTTAGTAGGATAAAAAAAAATGTGTTTAAACTTAAACATTATTAGGAATCATCCATCTCAAGCTATGATTTCCTATTTACAGGTTCTTGAATTAGATTGATGTTAAATATGTTGATTTGTGATGTTACAGCAAACGAGGATGTTTCAATGTGGAAGAAGTTAGAACTTGTGATTTTTAGGAGTGGGCAACATGATTGCTTTCCCACACCATTTAGAAAGATGTTCCTAGTAATTAGCCCTAACTGTTAACTGCATGCAATTCTGTAGAACGGAACTACTTGCAATCATTTTGTATGGACAATGCTGACAATACTTGACAAGCATTGCATGTTTCTTTTCCTCCTTGTCTTTTGGCAAAAACTTTCAATAAAAGTACAGAATTAGGTGCATGGCCGAAATTTGCTTCTCCTCCCTACCTTGGAAAGTAGGGAAAGCATCTTCAATTAATACCCTAGGTCATCTAATATGAGATAGTTCCTGAGAAGATCGGAATTAATGCATTCTGTTCTTGCTCTGCCATTTATAAAATGACGGAAATCTGTAAGATAAAAATCTCACTTAACACCGTCAAAGGTCCTACATCTTTCTGACCTTAGAAAGTATACTCTACTGTAGCCAAAGAACAAATGAGAAGGTCCAATTTGCCTTCTTGTAGAGTGTTAGTTCCCAAGAAAGGGCTGTTCTCTAGTGCACATGTCAATAAAAGGTGCCCGTCTACAACTTCCCTTTGCAAATCTGCACTTCCGAGAAATGTGGTTCATTTGTGACACCCTTTAATGCGAGTCTATGTTTGTTGGCCTGTCCTTGGTAGAAATTTGAAAACCAACCATCTAAGCACCCCTAGTTTAAAAAAACACCATACACAAGCTAATTCAAATGATATGAATTCTGAAAAGCCATCTATCTAGTTTTTGGTTCAGTAAGCTTCCTCCTTATATTGAACTTTTCTATGACATCAACTTTGGGCCCAATCCACTTAAACAATGAATGCATATCATAGTGAGTAATAGGCTTACTATTAGACCCCAGCTTGTCTCTCCAAATCGGGTCTTCACATCACTTGGTTGCATTGAATTAGTCTTTAGGCTCAGTAAAACAGACTAGACTCAAGTAAGCTACCTTGTGCTTTCTATCATAATTACAAAAGTTGCCAAGTTTGGCCTGGATAGTCAGTCAAACTTGGCTCTGTACAGAAAATGAATTGAACTGATGGACTCACATGCAGCAGGTTTGATTGGTGAGCCTGATGAGAAACTTGGTGCGCCTATAACTGAAACAGAAAAAAATTGCCTTTCTTCTCACATTTCCTTCAAACATCCAAGCCCAATGATTTACCCTTATCATATCTCATAGCTTGAAATAACTCTCCTTTGTCCAACAGTCGAGACAAAAAGTACGACTCATACTCTGGAATTTTATTAGGGACAATGTGGCTGTTAGACTTTGGAAATGTGTATAAAAGAAATCTTTTGTTTTGTCTTGATCATCGGTGATATTTACCAATGGGGTCCTTGAGTATACTGATTTCTCATAAGGCTGTTTTCTTTTCAGATAATTAAAGTACAACTTCATAGTGTCGTGACCATCCTTATCCCAATTAATCTGCACCTTGATCTTTGCCTCCCTTGAACTACGAAGCTAATGTTTGACTTCCTACATAGAAATTTGTTATTCAAGGTTACGCGATTCTTCTTCCAAATACTGCCACTTTTGGCACTATGGCTTCAAGCAATCATTTGCTTCCTGTTATCACCCAATCTAGCACTTGTGCAAAGCCTTCACAAGATGCTTGATAAGTGTAACATATGGAAGTAATTGCCACTGTCACCTAAGCAGTTACTTCCCTCGTTTTAGTGAAGGATTGAGATCCAACACAAGTGAGGCTTCCCTAGCAATCTCAAAGGATCCTATAGGAAGTCAAGTCAAGTCTATGGCCCCTTATCTTGGTTACTTGATTTGTACCACCAACTAGATCAAGGTTCAAGGTGAGGTCAAGGTGGTTAAAGCAAGACAAATTCAACGTGTGTGTGAGGGGTGTTTCCAAGACATTGAAAGATATCCACCACTACAAATAAATCAAATAAATGCCCTGAAACACTAGCTATCAAAGAAAAAGAAATGGCTGTAATGAAACTTGAATAAAGAGATCATTCACTTCAGCAATAACAAGTCTATGACTGCAGAAAATAAACAGTCCTAAACTAGTAAGAATGCAATGAAAGAGGCATTGAATGCAAGCTTAAAGATTATCAAACCAATAACTGATGTTTGCTGAAATGAAATAGCATTAAACTACTTTAAATAAATGCAAGATGCCAAGCCCTAATGGATGAAAATTGCAATAATGCAGCAATAAATGGTGTTAGAGAGGATTCTAGATTAAGAATGCAAGACGTTAGGCTAGGAATGGTAAATAAATGAAAATGCAATGCTACTAGACCTAAAACTAGCACAAGACGTCAAGGAGAGAGGGAGGTTTAGGGTATAAATCACTTGCAATGGGGAAAAGACTAGTGCCGTCTAGCTTCCTTGGGTATATGGAGTCTAACATGCAACTTCCATGGAGAGAAAATGCAAGGAAAAGGCTCAAAGGTTGAACCCTAGGGTAGTCCACTACAAACCCTAGGTATTGATCTTCTAGAAAATCAACTTAGGGTAGTCCACTAAAAACCCTAAGAGGTCGTTCTATGTCTTCTAAAGCCTTTGGCAAGTAATCTAGAAAGGATTTTTGTTGAAACCCTAGAGTAGTCCACTACAAACCCTAGAATATTAACCTATAAGAGCAAAACTAGGGTAGTCCACTACAAATCCTAATTAAACCCATATGTCCTTCTACAAGCTTTAAATGAATGATAGCATGGAAGATAATCCACTACAAATCTTTCTGAGAGTTTCAAAACAAGATTTATCCAAGAGAAACAAGATAACATGCAAAATCACCACTTTGATAAATCACTTACTTAATACATCAAGAATAAACCATGCGAGATTTGAAAAGAAAACTTACTAGTCAAATCGTGTGGCATGAAAGAAACCCTAGAAATGAAATCATCCACAAATAATTGCAAAGCATCCACTAGATCACTCTCCAAAAAGTGCATACAAGTATGCCATAGTGAGAGAGAAGTATAGAAGACAAATGTAGAAGTCATTCTCCACAAGATGAGTTATGATTTACAAGTGAGGAAGTGCTAGCCTATATATATGAGGAAACCCTAGCACTTTACATCTCTAGAAGACCCTAAAAATAAAATAATCCATGATACAAGGTGGATAGGTCTAGGCCAACCCCTAAAATAGCCTCCAACATGAAAATATAATGCTAAAACACCAAAACGTCTCCTCAAAGGTCACACATGTGGGTGTGAGAGTCTCCAAGGGAGGTGACGTCATCCTCCAAGGGGTACAAAGGCCTCTGAAGGCCACGTCTCTCCTCGAAAGGCATGGAGCATCGTCAAAGGGTCACATCCCCTCACCAAAGGTCATGTCTAATCGTCCATCAAGTGCCCACTCATCACTATTGTAACGTCCCCAGCCACCAACAGGCCAGGCAATGTCACTTCTTGGACATCTCTCCTTGCTCTGATACCAATTTGTAACGTCCCCAGCCACCAACAGGCTGGGCAACGTCACTTCTTGGATGTCTCTCCTTGCTCTGATACCAATCCGTGACATCCCTGACCTTAAACCCACAGGCCAGGCCATGCCACTGAATAACTTTCATGCTTTGATACCGTATATATTTACTTACATATCTATCTAATGCGAATTAAACAACTATAACATTCTGTTCATGCCACTATTCATGTAGAAATAACATTAAAACATACAGGCATTAAACATAGACAATTCTAACAACATTATAACTTGATTTCAAGATACACATCATACAAAGAACATAGATTTGGTACTTATCTTTTAATAGATGACCACCAACTGTGTGCAAACCTCCCACGAACCTCCCAGGCTTAGACCACGCTGCTCATCACGCTCAGCAGTGGGTCACCCCCGAGCTGGGACTAAACTCCATCGGGAAAGGGATTCCTAGGCTTGGCAAGGACAATAGGAAAGTCACACATATCAACAGGTAGGATTTTCTCCCAGGAGCTAGCTCACACTAACAGCCTACAACCTCTCACTCCCCACATGCCTGTCCCACCCTAGGAAGTGTGCCCCTTATTTGCTCAACAGTCCTTCGGTTGCCCCACTTCCCTTCCAGGGCTTCAACAACAGGCCGAACAAGAATACTCCGAGCACTGTAGCTGTCGTTGGGCTCCCTCTGGGAAAATCACTTCCCCAACAACCTCTCTCACCTGGAGAGAGTTGCTTACAAGCCTGACAACCTGCTTCTTCAGTCCATGGGCCTAACAGCCCGCCTCTTCAAACCCACAGGCCTGACAACCTGCTTCTTCCGCCCAACTCCTAAGTCAATTCAAGTAAGGGTGATGGTAACAACAAAGCTTGGTATGGAACATATACTGGCAACAAGCCACAATCAGTCAGGGAACTGTGTTGGCAGCAACAACAAACCGTTAAGGCACAGTACGACTCGGGCAAGGTATAGGTGCGCGATGCTTCACAGGAAAGGTACGGGGTAGCTCAACGGGCCTGTAGGTTCTAGCGTGCGTGAATGATGCAAGGGTCAACGATGAAGTAATGGCTCAGTGCGCGAATCAATGGTGAATGCAGACTTGCGAGAATCGTGAGGGTTGCGAGAAGGGTGAGGGACGCGAGGGTGGCGACGGTCGTGAGAATGGTGAGCGAACCCCCAACGAGCTGGCCTTCCTAGCTATAAGCTGTATGCGCCCAGGTTGACACATGTCTTCTTGAAGCTGCATGAGCTCCACTTAACTCTCGTTCCCTTTCCCTGGGAACTTAGGACAATACAAATTATGTCTACCTTAGCCTTTAGGAAATAATAATATAAAATTATCCCTTTAGAGGTAAGCCCTCTAGCTTAGCCCCTAATCCTAGACACTTAGCCCCTTCCCTTACCCTACATAGTGGAGCTTAGTGCCCCATAACTCTTTCGTTGTGGTCGATCTACACGCAACGATGTAATTTAATTAATGATATTAGTGTTTACATATACAAAAATAGGCTCACTGGCCTTAAGCATCTAGGCTCTTCGACCTAATAAACATATAAGTCTTCCAACTTATAGCACTTGGCTCACCAGCTTATAAACATAATTACAATTCAGCAGGGGCTCGGCCTTGGGGTGTTACAACTATCAATGCTAGGTTGGCCCAAGCAAACATCAAGTCACCTCAAGCATGACGTCATCACCAATATGTGGAATGTCCCAAGCCTCAAGCATGATATCATCATAGGAAGGAGTCTATAACCTCTCCAAAGAGGTGCCTCATCATCATCAAGGTCAATGCGGTCCATCCACACCATAATATCCTCAAAAGGGTGCAACATCCAAGTGTGTGGGCTTCCTACCCCCCGAGTGACATATCAAGTTGTATGCTCAATGTCCTAGCTCATCTGTGTAGTGTCCAAGGTCCAAAGGGTGTCGAAGGGTATCAAGGAACATGCTAAGTCATCACCTAGCCCAACACTCATCATCAAAGGTGCAACGTCCTCTGTATAGTGTGTTATCCCCTATCCTAGGGATAACTAAGGAGATCATGTCTCGAGGCCCACAGGTCATAGACATGGAGTGCCGAGAGCCGGATGACTTGAGCATGGCCCCAGAGGGCCCCTCTTTTCTTCAAGTGCAACCCATCTATCAACAACAACAATATCCATCCTGTTGTTGTCCTTATACACACCTACAAGCGTGAAAAAGTCTCCAATCCACTTGGTGTGTCTTTGGAGGCACAATGCCTAAGTCCAAACCCACTGTCACCTCGATTTGGATTTCTTCCGTCAAGGCTTACTCCTAGGGAAGTCAAGGGGGGTAGACCCTACTTACTATGTAAGTTTGATTAATGAATTCTAGGAGTTAATTTTAGTTTGTTAAGTTAGGGGGAGTCTAACCTATATGACAAGCAACAATGCAAATGCAAAGTTTTAATGACAATCAAAACCTTTCCTAAAGGACAACTAAGACTAGTGCCTAAAGATTGGGTAAAGGGGTCAGTTAAGTTTGTACACAAAGAATAGAATTAGATGAACTATTCAAAAAATAAAGAATACAATCTACACTTTAGATAATTACGGGATGAAGATATACAAATGAAATATAACAAGGATAAATTGCAATGAAACTTACAAATTAGATAACGACACAATATAGACAAAAGAACTAAAGAATGGTAAGACAACTATACAACAAGAAATCAACTTATGCCAATGAACATGAGATATCCACAATGAAAGATATAACTTGAAGTAACTTGCAAAATAACTAGGAAATGAAGCTAGTGTGCAACTTTAAGGCAGTGAAATGAACTTTGAAAAAGAGTTAATAAAATAGAATTAGTGTGCAACTTATGAAGCAAGAGGAAACTGCAAGTAAATTGCCCCAAAGAGATGGTGCGCAACTTAGAAGGTAGAGTGCTCAATTAGAGATGGTGTGCAACCTTAAAGATAGATAGACTTGAAAGTAGATGTGCCCAACTTGAAAGCAAAGTACTTGGAAATAAAGTTGCAAGTAAAATAAATCACATGAACATGTAAATGGCTTGAACAATGAAACTTGCACAACTAAAGATAATTGAAATGTAAAACACAAGTGTTGTGAAAGTGTTGTAGGTAAATTTTAGGAGAATTTTAGAGTCTCTCTTTGATTAAGGGGGATTAAGGTTTGATGATGCAAGCCTAGACTATGTGTCTACCCCTAGACTCTTACTGCTTTGGCCATAATGATTGTTGGGTGCTTAGGAAGAAGGGCAAACAAGGCCCTTCCCTAGCTCCACAGGTCAACCCAAAATACTTGGGCACTCAAGCAGGGGGACACCTAGTGCCGTGAAGTCGTCCCCGACTTAGCACCCCCTGTAGCCTCAACAAGCACCCTTTTTTGGTGGCAAAAGTTGTAACATTCTGGGTGCCTAATTAGACTAGATACATTCCTTCCAATCCTAAAGCTACAAGCTATGATTAATTTCAACTTAGAAAAATAGATTGCAAACTAAGATACAAGATTACTTCCAACTTAATGAGATATTAACAAATGAATACGAAAGATATTAACAAATTAAGCAATAAAGCAAGCCTTACGATATAGCATGGGTTGGCTAATAAGCCAAACCTCTTTTCTAGGTGTAGGCAAAATAAATCTTGAAAGTAAATAAAACTTGGAAAGTAAAAAGGAAAGCTCCTAGCCACTCAAACTTGTCTTAAGGACAAGTGGGGCAAACAATAATTAAAACAAACACTTTGCAACCTCAACAAAGGCA
>ML782476.1:410852-426353 GCA_009831015.1 Picea engelmannii | reverse complement strand
GATGGGCCCTCCAGGGCCATGCTCAGGTCAATCCTGCTCTCGGTACTCCATGTCTAGGACCTGTGGGCCTCGAGACATGATCTCCTAGTTATCCCTAAAAAGCGGGGATAACATCTGGCTCCAACTCGGGGACATGTGCTCACTGTAGAGCGCATGAGAACCTCATCGTCTCTTGAGGGATGTACTAAAGCGAAAAAAACACCAGTTGAAGGAGTTTTTGCAGGTGTATACATAAGTGTTCTAAGAGCCTAAAGGGTTACCACCTAAGAGCGAAGTTGAGCATGTGATATAATTGTTGCATGTCTCTGCATTTCCAAACATAGGATTATATAGACAACCCATCCTGGAAGTGGATGAAGTGAAGAAATAGTTGCAAAAACTATTGGAGTAAGCAGAAATTCAACCAAATGCCTTACCTTGTGGGTCACTTATCATCAAAATGCCCAAGAAGGATGGGACTTGGAGAATGTGTATTGACTATAGAGATCTGAATAAGATCACCCTCAAAAATCCATACCCGTTGCCCATGATCAATGACTTGCTAAATCAACTGCAACATGCCAAGTACTTCACCAAGATGGATCTCAAATTCGGATACCACCATGTACAAGTAAAAGAAGAAGACACCTGGAAGACTACCTTCAAGATGAGACAAGGCTTATATGAATGGTTGGTAATGCCTTTTGGTTTATGCATTGCATGAGCTACATTTATGCGTTTTGATGATGATGTATTGTGTCCCTTTCTAGAATCATTATAATAGTGTACTTGGATGATATATTGATTTTGATCTCTACTTGGGAATAACATATCTCATATCTCATGTAAGTGCTAGCGACCTTAAAAAAGCATCAACTACTGGCAAACCTTTAGGAATGTGAATTTTCCCAATAGTCTTAGGTGTACTTGGGTTACGTGATTAGTGGAGGGAAGCTCAAGATTGATCATGTGAATATAAAGGCTATCCTCAAGTGGGCAACTCCTAACAATGTTACTGAAGTTAGAAGCTTTGTGGGAGCAACATAGTACCCTCAAAAGTTTATAGCAGCCTATTACCCGCTAAAAATGCAAGGATTATTTTCTGTGTTGGATGGGGACCTGCTCCCCCCTCGAAAAATCCCCGTACCCGTTGTTCTAGCGTTTTGGGGACTTGGGGAACCCTAGGAAACTTCCCCAAACTATCGAGGATTTCATTGGGGACAAGAGGACTTGCTAGCCATCCCCAAGATGTTCTGATAGATTTCAGGGACGTTTTGGATCGATTTTGAGGATGTTCTAGGGATTTTAGAGAAGTTTTAAGCAAATTTTGGCGATATTTCAAGCATGTATCTTCACTTTTGACAATGGACATTGATGATTGGAAAATATGAACACTTTTCCCATCCATTTTTTTCATATTATACTGAATCTTTACAAGTTGTATCTCAAAAGATGAGTTTTGATTTGGGTTTTGGTGATTTAACTATTTTCTTTTCAGTAACAACATTACAGCTAACAAAGCCTCCATGTCAAAAAACTAGGAAATGCAACATCTCAAAGGGTTCATTCTTGTGGTTATTTCTCTTATTCTTCTCATTTTTTGGGTCATCTCAACTTTTACATGTACATTGGTGTTTGTTAACCCTTAGATTTTCACCCTCGAAAATCTTGAGGGTTGAGAGCCAACATGCATTAGTTTGGCTGGCATTCTGAGATTCTCCCAGAGTTTAGCACATTTGTTGAGTCAGAGGTTGGTTCCCATTAGTGACATGTATATGATCGTACATGGTTATTTTTGTTCAGAGTTAGAGCTAGCTTGTTTTCCTTTGCATTTTAGAGAGATGTCTACATGTAGTAGGTGTCCCTACGTTTTAGGAGACATGGTTTGAGAGGTTCACTTGACAGTTTGGAGCAGTTTTGAGCATACCGAGTTGGTCCTTGCATGATTCTATTCCCGATGACACTTTTTTGGGCGACATGCAAGAACTTTCTACTTTTAGTAGTTTGAGCTCCAGGCCCCAAATTCAGATTCTGAGCACACATTATGGATCCTTGAGACATTGAGTCTTTTGGACCTTTTCCAGGATGATTTGTCATAGATTTCTATTTCTAGCAGGTTGAGCACTAGGGCTTGTATGTCAATTCTGATTGCGGATTAGGAATACTCTAAAAAAACTCAATCCGATGAGTACAATATCATTGACATGTGAGCACATTCTATTTTTAACCATGTCTGTTTTTACACAGTTGACATGTGGCAGTGTTCTCCTAGTCATCCCGAGCATTTTTGGAGAGTTTGTATGAGTTTCGACGAGTTTTAAAGTTTTGGGATCGGACGACTATTTTTGGAAACTTCTATTTTTAATAGTGGTCGTCATCTCCAGTAGAGACAAGTGGCATGCTCAGATGGGTCATGTCCTGATGGAAGTCACGACCCAATGGTGCATACTCCCTCCTATACTCTGCAATGTCCTCTGCCTGAGTGGGTGGCCTCTGTGCTCACATGTGCGAGTAGGAGACTAGGGTCTACTACCTGCCCCTGAGTTCCCCTGTGTTGCATGTGGGGCTTGTGTGCCCGGGGTGCCCACTATGGCCAGTCTATCGGCCATCTGCGCCAAGGACTGAGTCATGGCCTACTGTCTGACTACCAGATTGCCGAGTACCTGCATGAAGGTTGCTTCTGGGTCCATGGGGGCCTTACCACTGCACTCTGGTCTCTCATCTCTGTCTCCTAACATCCTCTCCGCCTCAAGCTCAACCTCTCGCTCTGCCCTTCTCTCTGCTTCCCTATGTGCCTCTTCCTCTTTCTCTGAGCTGGGAGGAAAAGGGGGAAAATCAGATCTAGGTCTTCCCTCCTTGCATCTGTTGTAAGTGACATATTCGTCACCTACGTTCTCACGACCCCCTGGGTCCTCTGCTGCACTCATCGTCTTTAGTTAGAGGCTAGTAGGACTAAAGCTTTAATACCATTGTAATGTTCCTAACTTGGCTAGTCTAGGAAAACTCAGATAATCTGATGTATCTACTGCAGATAATTCATTGTTACAGCATATAAATGACTATATAGATGATAAATGAGACAAAAGACTACAAATCTTATATTATGATATCTCTGTGAGTACAATGCTGAATGCAGTTGAATAAAAATGAATCACTCGGTTAGATCAAATGACAAAACGATCCTAGCCGGAATACAATATCAAACTAAATGATAATACCCGATAATAGATGAACACTGCGGGATCAATGGATGAGATGGAACTATGGTAGCTCGCACGGTAACTGTTGAAAGTTCAGAAAGTTCGCCCTGGTGGCTAAACCTCTCGGAATGGCTTGGAAACTACCCCAAATGGTGCGCCTTGCTCTAGCTCACAGTCCTGGTGACTGATCGACCCCTCTGTTGGTGTGTCTAGACCTCGGATGTATCCCCCTGGGGGAATGCACACCTCTCACTGGAAAACTGCGCCCTAGTGATTCAATCGTCGGAATCGGTTGAGATGTGTCTCAAAATGATCGCCTTGGCCTACTGTGAAATGGGTCAGAAGGGTTTCCCTGGATCTGATCTGATGATCGCTCGGGAACCTCGAATGTGTCCGCCCAAAGTGTCGCACTCCCAAGTCTGGAAAATGCGCCCCTGATGATTCCTCGGTCGGAATTTGACGAGGAACTAGGTAAAAGATGCGCCTTGACTTCCTCTCAACTGGGTCAGAGGGGAATCTTTGAACTCTCCCTGGATGGGACAAGTCGATCCACTGAACCTCCTAAGAAGCTGCGCCCTCACCCTGAATAAGTGTGCCCTTGCTGTTACAACCTGTGTAACTGCTGCTAAAGAATGATGAAAGACCTGAATGATCTTCCCGGTGACTAGGGTGTGTCTCTCAACACCGAAATCAACCAACTGGTGTCTTCCTCCTGGAATCCATTGAACTATCTCTCCTGAGATGCGCTTCTCTCCTCAATGACAAGTCAAAATCTACATAATGATGAATTAAGTCGCTGACCCTTCTCTTATAGCTTCCCGAAACCCTAATTCACTGTTGACTTCTAATTTTAGCTCATCTGTTCTGTTTTTAACTCAAATTGGCTTAAGAGCGCTTTTAACCACTTTTAGCTCAATGTCACTTTTCGAACATAACACCTTTGACTAGAGTGACCTCTAGTAACCCTGTTTACCCCTTTCTAGTCATGGCTATAGTCTAACGGGGTGGTTTAGACCATTAAGCCTCCTCTCAGGAGCTCCTATTTGGAAAGGGACATTACAGTCCTCCCCTCCTGAAATTGCTTGTCCTCAAGCAATACCAATCCAGGGTGCTGCAACACCTGCTCGCTCTTCCAAGTAGCGTCCTCTACTGGAAGCCCTCCCCATCTGATCAAACACTCTTTGATGACCCTGCTCCTCAGTTTTCGCTCCCAGAACTCCAGTACCTCCTCCGAAACCAACTCCAACTGTCCCTCCTCATCCAATGGGGGAAGCTCCTCTAATGTGCTAATGAATTGTCCCACCGCCTTTTTGAGGCAAGATACGTGGAACACGTTATGAATCTTGTTCCCTCTGGAAGCTCTAACTCATAAGCAACCTCGCCTACTCGACGCATGATCCTGTAAGGGCCATAAAATCTGGGCTTGAGCTTCTCGGCCCCACTCTTCTTCAGAGATGACTATCTGTAAGGTTGGAGTCTCAAGAAAAATAGATCCCCAACTTTAAAGCTGCGCTCTATCCTGTGCCTGTCCGCATTCATCGTCTGCTGGTTCTGTACCGTCTGCAGGTTCTCTTTCAACAACTTGAGAATCTCTTGAATCTCTACGATCCAATCCTTGGCCTTGGGAGCTCTGCTCTCCTCGAAAACCAAGTCTACCAAAGTGGGAGCATCATATCCGTACAATGATCGGAAGGGTGTCATACCAATGGATATGTGGAAAGTGTTGTTGTAGCAATGCTCTCCTAAATGTAGCCACTTGACCCATGTTCTCTGTTGTCCACCTACATAGTTCCTCAAATATCCTTCAACCCACTTGTTGACGATCTCGGTCTGCCCATCTGTCTGAGGGTGATAGCTGGTGCTAGGTGTCAGCTCTGTCCCCACCAACCTAAACAACTCTCTCCAGAATGTCCCAATGAACCGACTGTCCCTGTCAGTGATGATGTTCCTCGACAACCCATGAAGTCTGAAGACCTCCCTGAAGAATAGCTCGACTACCTGAATTGCGCTGTACTCTGTCGGTATGGCATAGAAGTGAGCAAACTTGGTTAACCTGTTGACCACTACATAGATACAGTCCTTACCCTGGACCTTGGGTAGGCCTGTGATGAAGTCCATCAATATACTTTCCCATTTCTGCTCTGGAATGGGGAGTGGCTGAAGTAGCCCTGCTAGAAGAGTATGCTCTGACTTGTTCTGTTGGCAAGTCACACACTCACTGATGTGTCTCATAACGTCCTGTTTGAGGCCCTTCCATGAGAACCTCTCCCTGATTTGTTTGTAGGTTTTGAAAAACCCCTGATGGCCTGCTAGTGGTGAATCATGAACTGCTGTGAGGATCTTCTTCTCGAGCCTCGAATCTGGCACCAAGTAGACTCTGTCCTTGTAGAATATGACATCATCAATGACCCTATACCTGTCATCCTATCTTTGCCCATCCATAACCTCACAAGGGAATTTGTTCTTGGAATATTCCACCAACAAGTGGAATTTCCATTCTGCTGAAATCTCCATCAAAGAACATGCCACAGGTCTCCTCGATAGTGCATTGGCCACAATGTTCTTCTTCCCCTTGACATACTCTATGTCGAATGCTTGTACCTTCGTCACCCATTTCTGTTGGTGCTCTCTGAGGTCCTTCCGCTCAAGGAAATACTTCAAGCTGTTGTGATCTGTCTTGACCACGAATTTGTTGCCCACCAAATATTGTCTGAATTTGGTCAAGGCATGCATGATTGCCAACATTTCCTTGTCATAAATGGAGTGGAAATACTTCAAGCTGTTGTGATCTGTCTTGACCACGAATTTGTTGCCCACCAAATATTGTCTGAATTTGGTCAAGGCATGCATGATTGCCAACATTTCCTTGTCATAAATGGAGTACAACCTCTCAGGCTGACTGAGCTTCCTGCTCTCGAATACAATGGGGTGTCCTCCCTGCATCAAAACTGCCCCGATACCCTCGCCGGATGCGTCACACTCTAGTACAAATGGTAAGGTGAAGTCTGGTAATGCTAACACTAGACAAGTGCCCATGACTTCCTTCATGTCATCAAAGGCTTTCTGTGACTCCTCGGTCCAGATGAAAGCCCCATGCTTGGTAAGATCCGTCAGTGGTGCTCCAAGCTAAGAAAAACCCCTGACAAACTACCTGTAATAACTGCACAGCCTGAAGAAACTCCTCAACTCTCACATTCTTGGGCGTTGTCCAATCCAGAATGGCCCTAATCTTCTCCTGGTGCACCTGTACCCCTTGTGCATTGATGATGTGGCCTAGTAAAGTAGCTCTGTCATACAGAACTCACACTTGGACTCTTTGGCGTATAATGATTGTGCCTCCATGATGCTCAATACCTCATCTAGGTGCCTCATATGCTCCTTGCATGTCTTGTTGTAGACCAAGATGTCATCGAAGAAAACCAAGACTGATTTCCTCAACTGATCCCTGAATGTGGTTCATGCAAGACTGGAATGTAGTTGGTGCATTGGTTAGCCCAAATGGCATAACCAGGAACTCAAAATGTCCAAAGTGACATCGAAATGTCGTCTTCTCTATGTCCTGCTCTCGGATGCTGATCCAATGATACCTAGAGCGTAGATCAATCTTTGAGAAGAAAACTGCCCCATGCAGTTCATCCATCAACTCGTCAATGGGCGGGATAAGATACCGGTTCTTGATGGTTTTCTTGTTCAAGGCCCAATAATCAATGCACATCCTCATGGTGCCATTCTTCTTCAGAACTAAGACAATTGAAGAGGCAAATGGGTTGTTGCTTGGTCTGATGTGTCCCATCGCTAGCAATTCCTTGATTGTTTTTTCTATCTCATCCTTGAACCTCCTAGGATGATGATAGCGAGGTGTGATCATAGGTTTGGCCTCCTCCAACTCAATGGTGTGCTCAAACCCCCTGTCAGGTGGTCTCCCTGGTGGAATCGACCCAAAAACCTGTTGATGTCGTCCCAACAAATTCCTGATCTCTGTATGATACTATTGTCGACCCTCTGAATCCTTCTGCGTAGTGATCAAGCACTCTGCGACATATGCTTCCTCCCCATGTCTGAATATCTTCTCCATCCTCTTGGTTGAAACTGTCTTGGGTGCTCTTGTCGACATACCTCTCAGAACAACCTTCTTCCCGTCACTGTCTCTGAACCCCATCTCCAAGGTTTGGTAATTGGTGGTGATTTTTCCCAAGGTGATCATCCATTGGACTCCCAACACCACACCTGTGTCAGATAGGTCAACCACATAAAATGTGTCTCTCACTGTGTAATTGCCTAACTTTATCTCCAAGTCCGGAACTCTGTCTAGACACTCCACTGTTTGGCCATCTGCTACTGCAACATCAAACCCCTTAGTCTGAAGTGCCCGTATCGATACCAATGAAGCGTCAATGAAGCTGTGGGTGGCCCCATCATCTATCAGAGAGATTTCCCATTGCGCCTGAATACTCCCTCTGATCCGGAGGGTATCATACCTGGGAACACCAGAAAGGGTCGCTATGACTCCTCCCTTTGTTGGTAGCTTGCTCAGGAGGCTGTGGAACTACTGGTGGGTGGGCTCCTATCGGTGTCGGTGGTCTACGGGGGGGCTGCTCCTCTGCCTGTGCTAACTCCTCCTCTGAGCTAGTGGATCCACTTTCCTGCTCCTCTTCACTGTCCACACTGTCTGCTTCCACCTCAATATAATGAATCTCTCCCTTGCTCATGCACGTGTGCCCTGGGACCCAGGGGTCTCTGCAGTTGAAGCAAAGCTTCTTCCTCATAAGCTCTCGCCTCGTCTCATCATCCAACTTCTCTTTGGAATGGCTTCCTGTCTCCATCCTTCTGTGGTACGAAGGGTTTGGAAAAGGATTTAGTCTTTGGCACTGAGTCTGCCAAATCTTGAGTGCGTAGGATGGCATCCTGCAAGGTGTGAGGCCTGTATGCCTTCACCCATCCTCTCAAAGGCTCTGTGAATAACATGATCAACCTGGGCTTTGATATATCTGTCACTGCCACTGCTACCCATTGAAACTCCGTGATGAACGCCTTTGCTGTGCCAGTTTGTCTCAACTGGGCTAGATCCCTGAAGTGGATCTCGAGATCCCTCCTGTCAAACCTGTCCATGAGTCTCTATGTGAACTCCCTGTAGGAGGTGATGCGACTGTGATCCAACGTCACTAGTCCATGATGCCACCACTTGTGTGCCTTACCCTCCAAGTGTAGGGTAGCGAAACTGATGGCCTCTGTCTTGGTCATCTGGTTGAGCTTGCAGTATGTGTCTAGCTTTTGTACCCAAGCTTTGGCGGTGCATTTGGATGATCCGTCAAAAGAAGGTATGGTGAGTTTACCAACTTTCCGGATGAAATCAATATTATGCCCCTGCTGCTGCTGCTGTCCTCTCTGTGGCTCTCTGGGGCGGTTCCTGAGTCTGAGTCCACAATATTCGACCAGGGTCATGTCCTGATGGAAGTCACGGCCCAATGCTGCATACTCCCTCCTATACTCTGCAATGTCCTCCGCCTGAGTGGGTGGCCTCTGTGCTATTGGTTGCTGTGATTCTACTGGAGGTGCCCTCTGGAAACTGGTGAACAATGGCCTAGGAATCCTACTCGAAGAGGTGTATGTGTGAGTAGGAGACTCGAGGTCTACTGCTTGCTCCTGAGTTCGCCTATGTTGCATGTGGGGCTTGTGTGCCTGGGGTGCCCACTATGGCTAGTCTATCGACCATCTGCGCCAAGGACTGAGTCATGGCCTGCTGAATGACTACCAGATTGTTGAGTACCTGCGTGAAGGCTACTTCTGGGTTCATGGGGGCCTTACCACTGCCCTCTGATCTATCATATCTATTTACTAACATCCTCTCCGCCTCACGCTCAACCTCTCGCTCTGCCCTTCTCTCTGCTTCCCTATGTGCCTCTTCCTCTTCCTCTGAGCTAGGAGGAAAAGGGGGAAAATCAGATCTAGGTCTTCCCTCCTTGCATTTGTTGTAAGTGACATATTTGTCCCTACATGCTCACGACCCCCTGGGTCCTTTGCTGCACTCATCGTCTTTAGTCACATGCCGACAAGACTAAAGCTCTGATACCACTGTAATGTTTCTGACTTGGCTAGTCTAGGAAAACTCAGATAATCTGATGTATCTACTGTAGATAATTCATTGTTATAGCATATAAATGACTATATAGATGATGAACGAGAAAAAAGACTACTAATCTTATATTATGATATCTCAATGACTACAATGCCGAATGTGGCTGAATAAAAATGAATCACTCGGCTAGATCAAATGACAAAAGGATCTTAGCCGGAATACAATAAGCAAACTAAATGATAATACCCGATAATAGATGAGCACTACGGGATCAATGGATGAGCTGGAAGTATGGCAACTCGCACGGTAACTGCTGATTGTCCGGAAAGTTTGCCCTGGTGGCTAAACCTCTCGGAATGGCCTGGAAACTATCCCAAATGCTGCGTCTTGCTCTAGCTCTCAGTCCTGGTGACTGGCCGACCCCTCTGCTGGTGTGTCTAGACCCCGGATGGATCCCCTTGGGGGAATGCACCCCTCTGTCACTGGAAAACTACGCCCTAGTGATTCCACCGTCAGAATCGGCTGAGATGTGTCTCAAAATGATTGCCTTGGCCTACTGTGAAATGGGTCGGAAGGGTTTCCTTGGATCTGATCTGATGATCCCTCGGGAACCCTGAATGTGTTTGCCCAAAGTGTCGGACTCCCAAGTCTGGAAAATGCACCCTAGATGATTCCTCCGTCGAAATCCGACGAGGAACTAGGCAAAAGATGCGCCTTGCCTTCCTCTCAACTGGGTCGGAGGGAAATCTTTGAACTCTCCCTAGATGGGACAAGTCGATCCACTGAACCTCCTAAGAAGCTGTGCCCTCAACCTGAATAAGTGCGCCCTTTTTGTTGGAACCTGGGTAACTGCTGTTGAAGAATGATGGAAGACTTGGATGATCTTTCCGGTGACTAGGGCGTGTCTCTCAACACCAAAATCAATTAACTGGTGTCTTCCTCCTGGAATCCATTGAACTATCTCTCTTGAGATGCGCCTCTCTCCTCAATGACAAGTCAAAATCTACATAATGATGAATTAGGTTGCTGACCCTTCTCTTATAGCTGCCCGAAACCCTAATTCACTGTTGACCTCTAATTTTAGGTCATCTGTTTTATTTTTAGCTCAAATTGGCTTAAAAGCGCTTTTAACCACTTTTAGCTCAATGTCACTTTCCGAACATAACACCTTTTGACTGGAGTGACCTCTAGTAACCCTCTTTGGAGCTCCTATTTGGAAAGGGACATTACACAAAGCATCTGGAAGGTTCATTCAAGGCTTTTATCTTTTACCCAACATCAATCCCTCTGGGCCTTCAACCCCTTCTTCCCATAAATGAGGGACAACCCCTTCTTGGGTCAATACACCCTAAAATCCCAATAGATAAGGAAATGGAGGGGAACAATGATGGAAAGTGGTAAGTATGGTTGGGAACGGTACAATGGCTCTTTAAGGGAGTTCCTAGTAGCGAACCCATCTCCAATGAAGACCACTTACTAGGGCACATTGTCAACCACCAAGGTGAAACAGGGCAAAAGACATAATGTCCAAGCATATATCATGAAATCTAGAGCAATCTAAAATACAACATACTCAAATGGCTTAAATATTGAAATGATGCTCACTGTAATACTGACTTGTACCTCATGGAGCAAGGCCCACTGCCTTCCAGAAACCAGCTGATGTGGTGGATGCCATTTGGAAATCTGTGACCATCTATGGTGGTGATAGGGCTCTCCAACTTTGCAAAAGGGTACTGCTGGTCATGTAGTCTCTCGACACTCCATATCTGCAACCTGAGGGCCTCGAGACATAATCTCCTTAGTTATCCACAAAATGGGGATAACAAACCCTCTCCAAACCTAACTTGTCAAATCGCATAACGTCTTTGAGCATTTGTTTGAGGTTAAGGGGGTTTTGATGCACATGTTCGGGTAATTTAATTATTAGATGTGATTTACATGCTATGATCCTTGTGACTTATGAACCCTTGGAGGGCGTACTTGTTGTCTCTGCAGGACCTTGCCCGGTGGACAGGTACAGATGAGGGATTGATTAGCCCGGACCTTCATGGGGGCTCAAAGCCCACAGATGGACGCTGAAACCCCAACCAGGGGGTAAGAAGAGACTAAAAGCATGCAACAAACGAAGAAAGGACGTTTCCTTTGGGGGCACTGTGGAAGGCCTAGACCTAGGTTTCATGCTCTTCCCACTTGAACGTTGGCCTTGGGAGGCCTTCGACTTCACCTTAGTAGCCCCATGATGTTACCCAGGGATAGTGTTTGACATGGAGAGATGTTGGGCTGCAGTTGTGGCACATGTGGCATGGAGGAGGGCCTTTTGGAGGCCCAACATTTTGCTAGATGACCTCAACGTATCATGGAGGAGGCCTAACGTCACCCTAGGAAGGATGACGTCCCCTCTTTAGGCTTTTAATTTTGAAAATTGATTTAATTTTGAATTTTTAGAGCAAACTGACATGTAGGCTCTGTTTTATGAAAAGACACAACTGTTGGATTAATTAGCTAGGATTTCCCATATAAATATGGTTGGCTAAGTTCATTTTTTCATCATAACTAATCACACAGAAGTGGTGGACTGAAATTTTCGCGCTCATTAAGGGTCATTGGCTGAAATAATTAGTGCACATCTCTTGGGAGAGCTTTATGGTGGTGTATTTTGGCATTTTTCATGGTGGAATGGTCTTCAACTAGGGTTTGACTTGATTATTCTTGGTGAAGTAAGTAGAAAATCTGAATTTTATTTATGTAATGGATGTTTGTGGTAAAATTTACTCGTTTCATGTCTAAGATTATGGAATTGCTTGTTTAAACCCTAGGGGAGAAACAACAAATGCTTCTTTCTCCCTACAACTCTTCTACTAGCTTGATCTTGCCAATTATACATTTTTTTGGAGTGAATATTAGAGCCCTAAAGTGCTAGCTCTTTAGCAACCTCACTCTAATCACCAATTGCTTTTCTTTCAAAAAAGCTAAGGAAGGAAGGTATGCCAGGGCCTAGAAGTGCCTATTCTCTAGCAAGACCTCCCTTAAAGACTTAGATGCTTGAGGCCTTTAAGTGCCAACACCTCTTGCATCTACTTCTTCCCTTAGATGAGTATTATCATTATTTTATTTCCCAAGTGATATTGTTACTATTATTGACTCCATAAAACCCTAAAGGCATTGATTTCTATACTCTTGTGGATGAATGGATCAAAACAAACTTTCAAACTATCTTCTTAAAACTTTCACTAACACTAACAGCCATATTGCTGCTCCAGCCTTTATTTTGCAGTGCTAACAAACACACTAACCTAAAAAACTACCCAGAAATTTGCGCTAGCCTAGGTGCTACCACCCAAGGCACTAATCTTCCCTTTGGTATCATTCCAAGTGCAAAATTCTGAAGGTTATTGAAGGCTGTTGTAATTGCTGTTACAGCCATCATTGCAGCCCCTTAACAGCCCTTAAACTGTCCATAAAACCACCCAGCACTTGTACTAGGCAAACTACTGTCATTATATGCTAAAGTGTTTGTTTAATTGCCTAATTTAAGTACTTCTCTGAAGTGGTTTTGCTGTTGTCATCATCACTTGGTTTACTGCTGTACAAGTGTTTTGACAGCCCATTAAAGTCACTTGTTGACTTGTTTTAAATCCTGAAATTGTAAGTGACAAAATGCTATCAAATTGCAAAAGTCTTTATATCATTCTTGTCATTATAACTTGCAATTCTCGGACATATTGCTGCTGCTATACATTTATCTTTTCATTCATAAGAATGTTGTGGTAGCATATCTTCCAGTTTGAAGTCATTAATTTGAAACATTGATATCATTGGTTATTACTAATGTTTGATGTTTCATTGGTAAGGGGCAGGTACCATTCATCTTGAATTTCTCCTTAACTCCAAACAATACCACGTGACTTCTTCCTTTTGAGTGACCTAGAGAAAGGGGTGGGTTTTACCTTTGTCTTATCTCCCTTCATCAACCAACTAGGTCTTGGGACGTCTCCCTTGGTGTGAGTTTCTTCTCCTCCTAAATAGAAAGAGGTATCCTATTGGGGTGACAGTGATAGGACTACCTCCATGTTACGTCAATCTAGGCCTACTTGCCTTTAGGCTTTGGGCAAGTATAGATTGTGCGATAACAATACATATTTCTTCAGTTGTCACAGAGAATCATTGATACATTTTACAGAGTTCTCGCAGAGCAGTTTCAACTTTACAGACACAGATATTCATGTGGTTTTTGACATCCCATAGGGGGATCCCATCCCCTTGAGTTGCCATTGTTAACCCCTAGATTTTCACCCTTAAAAATCTTGAGGGTTAAGAGGCAACATGCATTATTTTGGATGGCATTATGAGATTCTCCTAGAGTTTAGCACTTGTGTTGACTCAGAGGTTGGTTCCCATTAGAGACAAGTACATGATTGATACATGGTTGTTTTTGTTCAGAGTTAGAGCTAGCTTGTTTTTCCTTTGCATTTGAGAGAGATGTCTACATGCAACAAATGTCCCTACTTTTTAGCATACATGGTTTGAGAGGTTCACTTGACAGTTTGGAGCGGTTTTGAGCATACAGGGTTGGTCCTTGCATGATTCTATGCCCAATGACACTTTTCCAGGCGACATGCAAGAACTTTCTATTTTTAGCAGTTTGAGCTCCAGGGCCCAGATTTAGATTTTGAGCGCACATTGTGGATCCTTGAGACATTTTGAGTCTTTTGGACCTTTTCCAAGATGATTTGTCACATATTTCTATTTTTAGCAGGTTGAGCACCAGGGATCGCATGTCAATTCTGATTGTGGATTTGGAATCCTCTCGAAAAACTGAATTCGATGAGTATGATATTATTGACATGCGAGCACGTCCTATTTTTAGCAATGTCTATTTTTAGATAGTTGACATGTGGTGGTGTTCTCCTAGTCATCCTGAGCTTTTTCGGAGAGTTTGGATGAGTTTTGGCGAGTTTTAAATTTTTGGGACTGAACGACTATTTTTGGAAACTTCAGTTTTTAGCAGTGGTCGTCATCTCCAGCAGTGACAAGTGGTAGGCTCAGATTTCGACATGTTGTAGAGTTTCAGTGTGATGTGGCATCTACATGGCTTCATTTGACAAGGGTACATTTTCCAAGGCATAAGCATTAATTGAGAATTAATTAAAGTAAAGAGGGTGCATAGGATGAGGTGGCACTTCCCTGGAAAAAGTTTAGCTGGTCTAGGCTAACTTTTCTCACAAACTTTTCCTCACCTATCACCTTTTTCACTTTCCATGCATTGGTTTCTCAAAATTCTCCCTAAATTGCTTTTGAACGCTAATTTCCTAAAATTTAGGAGAATCCCTAAAAAATAGGTCGAAAATGCTTTTGTGGCTAACTCACTAATTACTTGGCCAAATTTAGCGTTTGAGCATGTGTTGGATTTCTAATTTTGTCCTCCATGCATCTTTGCCATTATGAAGCACCCAAAAGCATTGATTTATCCTCATTCTCTCCCTCTACTTCTTCAAGTGTGCCCTCTTCTTTCTCCTCTCTTCTACCATGTGTGGCGCATTAAAGAGAGTGACACCCACTCTTTCTCTTTTCATGTGATCTCCAACTCACTTTCATTCCTATTCTTAACCCCTCCAATCCACGTATACATCTATTCTAAGCCTCCTCTCTTAAGCGTGGGTTTATTTTTGGTTTCCTCATATTGCAAGTGTGCCTTCCCTTGAAATTGGTGCACATCTCCTTTCTTATGCGCATGCTAGTCCTCACACTCACTCTCCTATCCTATAAGCATGCGCTTGGTTTGTATTTCACTCCACTTCTTTCCTATTCCTCTTACATTCCTCTCCTATTTCCCTCTCTCCTATGTGCATCCTCTCAAAAGCTATGTGCATCTCCTCCTCTTGCCATGCATGTAACCCCCCACATGTGGATTTACCTTACCTTTTCTCTCTAGTTTACTCCATGCGCATGCGTCTTCATCCCTCACGTAGCTTTTCTTATCCGTGCGCATGTTTTCTTTTCTCCCTCATGCATACATACTCCTATACTTTCCTCCTATAGCCCCCTATGCGCCATGGTTACCTCTTCTTGTGGATGTGTTCCCTTGGATCTATATATTGGATGGTCGGCATGAGTTAGTGTCGGATTTTTGTGGCAGCAACACATTCTTTCTATTCTCTCTCTCTTCTCTCGTATTCTATAGGCTAGCTACTTTCTCTTGAGCAAGGGTGATCATTGTACCGGTTGTGGACATCATAATTGTGG
>ML782476.1:365394-378503 GCA_009831015.1 Picea engelmannii | reverse complement strand
CTATTTATTTTTTTTTTCAATTTTGTGTTTTTCATATATATATAAAAAAAAATTGGGTTGTTTTTTTAACATTTTAAAAGTGTTTTTGGTCATAAATTTAGTTTTTTTCCTTTTATTTATTTATTTATTTTTAATTTTTCGAGTTTTTTTAGTTTTATATATCATTATTGTTTTTAGTTTTTTTCCTCTTTAGTTTTTTAAGTTTTTCTTTATTTTATTTTTTTAATATAAATTTGCTTTTAAATTTTTTTATTAATCTCAATTGTTTTCTTTTCCTTAGTTTTTTTAGTTTTTTATTTATAAAAATAAAACAAAATTATATTTTTTTTTGTTAAATATTAAAAAATAGTGTTATTTAATTACAATTATTTTTTATGTATTGAAGTAAAGGTAAACAATTTGTTAAAAATGATGTTTTCCACTATATTTTAAAAGTATATTTCAAAAATATTTTTAAGATTGAAAGAAGTATGAAAAAATAACTAAAAAGCGCCGTTGAAAAAAAAATTTAAAAAATTTGAAAATAGATGAAAAATAAGCATTAAAAAAAAATATTGTGGAAATATTATGGATCATAAAATTTAAAATATCAAAATACCACCCGAAAAGGGAGGGGGTGCTACCAGTAGCACCATGTTTAAAAACGAGGTAAAAAATGTGACCCTTGAAAAAATAAGAACTCGACAAAGTTTTCCTTAAGTTGGTAATATTGTTTGGACATGGATTTAATTGTATATAGATATTCATAGTTGTCTCCTTGTGAAATTCCTTTATGTTTTGTTTATATAATGAATCAAAAGAAAATGAATGAATTTTGGGTATAAAATGTTCTTTTTGTTGCTATTTTTATATTTGCATATGAATTTTATAATATATTGCTATTAGAGGTTAAATCTAGCTTAATAGTTGGTTGATGAGGTTAAAAAACCTCATTGGTGGTGTTGGATAGCCAAGTGAGGAATCTAGGAACACTACAAAGTGGTATCAAAGCCCAACTTACAACCACAACCAGTGGTTGTATTGTGAAGAAAATCATAGTGTTTAGAACCCTCAACTAGGGTTCAAGGAAATTTTTATAAGCATCCATGATGTTGAGCTAATGGAATTGATTTCCACACTAGATTAATATTATTGGCTATTAGTGGGTTATAAAAAATCTCATTATGAATCCTCGAGGTTCACAATACAACTCTAAGATATGGGTACACAACCTCTAAGACTCATGAACCCAATCCTAGGAGTGGATATTTCTATAGATGTTTAGATGGACCAAGTTTCAAATCGTAGGGAATGCATTCTCATTTCATTTATATAAGATGGAAAAAATCAATAGACACGAGTACTACTGTGGAATATATGGAAAAAATCAATAGACACAAGTATTGTTGTGGAATATATGCTTGTAGATGTATGGAAAATTAAAAAAAGGGCGTGGCTCAAGCCATCTTGAGAGAAATTGGGACCAAGCTACAAGAAATTGTCGAAACTTGTATAAATGCACAAATATGTTCGTCACATAAGTTGAAATATCTTGGATGTGTGGTGGATGTTAGACAAATTAAATGCTAGGCAGTTTTAGGAAGAAGTCATAACATACTTCACAACTGAGTGTGATCGTTGATAGTGTTTGGGCATTTGGAAAAACATAGTATGGATTTGGGGTGGATTGTGCATGCTGAAGTTCATAATGATATGCATGAATCCACCCCGTAGTTCTTGAATTCTATAAATTTCACAGTGGTAATAAATAATTGAATGGTGGGTGACTCTCTTGTTTGAGGAGGAATCAATGGATGCAACATAGGAGAATCAATGGTGGAGTAATATCCTTAGAATTCATCCTTCACATACCTTGATACATGTCCTTTTCCCATGGATGGATTGATGGAACGCAGAGACCCAGATTGATGATCCAAATTTGCAAATTCAGAACTGATTTCTCAAAAGATTGGCAAATAGTCATTTTCAAAGGCCATGATCATGCTTACTATAAGAAGCTCCATAGATGAGGAAATTTCAAAGGCCGTGATCATACTTACTATTAGAAGATCCATTGAAGATCCATTGATGAGGAAATTTGGACAATAAGGGTTATGGCAAGGCATGAGAAAATCCACAAGGGTGTTTGGACAGATAGAGTTTTGAGTCAAGTTGGAAAAATGGGACCAAATCCACTATTCTGGAACACATTTTGGCCATTTTGGAATTGTATTTGAAGGAAACATGACCTATATTAGCAATTGATTTTTTTTTTCTCCTAATTGACATTTCATATTTTTGATAATTTGTACAACTTTTTCTTGTCTTTACAATTTGAAAGATAGTGATTTTTGTTAGATGTTTAACCTTGGACAAATGTCAAAAGTGAAAAGTTGACATTTCCATATTGATTTAGGAAATGATTTGAATAAGGTTGCCGAATATTCACAATCAAAATTATTATCAATACCATCAATACAAGTTTTCCCATTTTTTGTCATTTTTTCTTTTACACGTGGCAACGATTTTTGATTGCACCATCCAAAAAAAATTGAGCAATATTAGTGAACTTATGGGAGACAATTTTTTGGCTCCAAACTAAGAATTGAGCATTAGTATAGTTATTGGAAAGTTATTCGATAGGAGAATAGATTTCATGTAACTCAGTATCCAGAGTTGTTCAACCTCAGTATCCAGAAAGGTACTTCTGGTTGTTCAACCAAAAAATTAGAAGAGCATTTTTTTTTTAATCTATGTGATAATCTCTAAAGTGATTTGAACTTCAAAGTAAGGGAAATGCGATGGAACAAGGTGTATAATGAGTCATAAATAAGCCTAGAATGGATTGTATATCTTGTTTAATGGGCCACCCAAGGAAGAACACTAGCTTATTTGAAAAAGAAAACTAATTGTCATCAATGAAAGGGTATGGCTTGTACATGTACATGTATTGAAGGATTATGATCATGAGAAACACTAAGGATGTTAGTTCCTTAGAAAGAATGCGTGTAATGTATTGATGATAATTAACATATACAATCTGAATAAAAAAGAAGAGAGATCAAAGATCTTAGCTATTGAAGTTGGTTATTGTATGCAAGGAAATATTTAGTAGAGGTATGAGAGACAGTCGTTGATATAGCGTGACAAACTTATGAATAAAAGAAGGGTATAAGTCCTTAACCCTTGGAGTTGAGGAAAGGAAACCAAGTCATGAAGGCTGCAGAGCATGAAAGACATCATGTTTGCATATGTAAAAGATCAAGGAAGGCGTAGATGGTAGAGGAAATCAATTAAGATGAAGAGGGTATGTGCCTCGTATGAGATGGGTGAACCATTTTATTGGATAAAATTTGTGTATGCTTGGAAGAGTTGTAGGATATGAAGCATACACTTATGTGTAAAGGATTTAAAGCACTGATTATGAATTTTTTTAAGGATCTATACCTATCTTAAAAAGTGGAAGCCTAGGCGAATAATTCTTAAAATGACAACTTTAAAATGTTTTATGATTTTTTTGTAAAAATATTCAAATTTCTCAGGATTTTATATTAGTTTTTATAAAATTTTATTGATTTTTAAAGTAAATTAATTTTATCCTATAAAATTTGGGTGGATTGTTTTTAGAAAAAAACAAAAATGGAAATTGACAATTGTTTTTTGGAAAAAACATGCAAAATTAGCCACTAAATATTTCCTTTCTTGTTATACATGAGTTTGGATTGCTTTGGGTGGGTAGAACAAGCTACCAGGAATTAGATGAAGTTTGGAAACAATATGAGATTATGTGAAATAAGTGATGAACTTAAATCCACTTGAGAGCTCCTATCAAGGAAATGGGGCTCTCCATGGTGTGGAATTATCTTGTAAGACAAAGTATGAGATAGAGTGAAGTTTGGTTTAGAATTCTCCAAGGAATGAAGGGAAAATTCCATAGTTGGATAAAGCTTAAGGGTAGGATGAGATAAAGGCAAAGATGCATAATTCTAGAGGCAGTGAAAATAGCATAACCGATGCAAATATTTGGAGAAGGGGACAACAATAAAATCCAGGCCTTGCTATGAATGCATTGAGGATAATGAGGGGGATTTTCTCACCCTAAAACTCTACTCTATTTGTAGCCTTTTTATTCTTTTAAAGTAGCAAGTATAGTTTATGTGTATGAAACTTGGTGAGAGAATATCATAACTAATGATTGATTGTGTGAATGGTAGAGGCCATGGAGTAGATCAATGATGTTGTGGAATTCCATGCTATGCAGAGGAATTGGAAGGGATACTTCATTGACTTTTATTTTGCTACATTGTTTATATTTCTCTCGATTGGGAAAGTTGCGTGTAAATAGTTAAGGCACAAGAATGCTAATAAATGCAAGAGATAAAATAGCTGAAATGCATACGCACTAGTGGACATATTAAAATATAATATGTGGTAGAGTGCATATAGTTATGCTTGAGCATATATGTGATATTTCATATTGGCTAAGAGCGGTATGTTGTTACATATGTTGCTATGCATATAATGAACGTGGCATGATTTCTAATGTGGTTGTTGATTGTTGTATGGTTAAGAATGGTTGATGATGTTGTTGCCTATGATAGTCAACCTCACAAGGAAACATTAAAAACAAGAGGATGCTTTTCAATAGGTTTTTGAAGGGATCATGTGAGTTCCCATGAGGCAACAACTGATTAGACAACATATGAGATGTTGATGAAAACCATACATATATAAAGTGGTCATGTCAATATTGCATGAATATTGAAGGAAATTTGGGTAAGCATTCCTTCAATTATGCTTTGATATCATAGATGATATGTTTATGAGATATGAATGCATATATGTGAGTGATACTCAGGTAATGGCGTGGTAAATACAGGAAGTCGTAGACATGTAAAGGTTGTTAGAATCTTTTAATGCATTCATACAATAGTATGTCATGTGGAGCTGGTTAAGAGGAAGTAACTAGAGTGGATGGGTATCTATACTCATGTTTTGGAAATGGATACCAAGTGAGACAGTCATGTGTGGGGCCATGTTATTGTCAAACTTTGGGAAGCCTATATCACTCTTTAAGTATCAAATGGTATACCTTCTTGTGTTGACATCTATATTATAACCTTCTTTCCAACATTTAAAACACTAAAGAGCATGAAGAATTTCTCGAGGAACTGTTGAGCAGAGAAAGGAAAGACCTTTTAATATGCACGAGGGACTATTTAATAGAGAAAAGGTATATTCCTAGTGTTGTGTTTGGGATGAAGAGGAAGGTTTCTATATGGTTGAACAAGTCTTGAGGAGGTGGCTAGGTGATGTATCGAGGCATTGGTTCAATGTTCCAATTTTTCATGGTAGATCACATGAGTTAGCATTATGGTATTTTGAATCAATGCAAGGATGCATTGAGTGAATGTAAATGTATATACTGGCACACATATTTGATTGCATTGTGTGAATGCTTTTTATGCTAGTAATGCATATATAGTGAATTATATTTCATTAGATTTAATATGGTGACAATTAAAAGTGATTGGATGATTTGTATGACATAATGATGAGATCGTTTCATGGATTGTTGGTGAATGTTTCAATGAAAGGGTTTTATGCATGAATACTCACATTTTGTTTGACTAAATAGGATCTCTATCATGGAGGAAATATTGTAGGTAGAATGCCTTTGATATGACAATGAATGTAAGCCCATAATGAAGATTGGTTGCTAATACATGTAATATATGGAAATGAGTGTAAGCCCATAATGAAGATTGGTTGCTATTGGATGCAAGGGCCAAATATTATGAGAAGGATCTCATAGTTGTGAAATCTGATTTATGTATGAAAAATATTTAAAATTTTGATTTTTTTTTTTATGATGGACATCTCATGGTAATTTTATGTGTATGATACAAGTGAGATGATGGATCTATCTAGTAAGCATATATGATGGATACTATAAGCTAAAAAACAGAGAGAAAATGTTATTGTGATGACATTGGAACATTGGAATATTTCTTGATTTCCTTAAGCTATTGTTTATTATAGGTTGCTAGTGGACCAACTCATAGTAAGACTCTACAATTACGTGCTCTTCTTGCATATGAAATCCTTGGAAAGATGGATCGCTTGAGGGATTTCTTAGTAGAGAAGGGGGTGTCTAAGTTTGGAACGATGAGTGTGGAAAGGAAGAGGAAAATTAAATGAATCCATTGTGAGAGATTCATGTTATGTGCTAGCCGAGATTAAGAAGGAATTATATATTTAAGTGTGTTAGAGAAGGTAGTGGGATGAAACTTACTTGTGGCATCCTTGTGGAGTAGAGATATATTCATACATATAACTATTGGTTTTATTTGAATACTTTATCTTGTGTTATGAATATATATCCTTAAGTTATGAATTACAATTTTTGTGGATGGGTTGATTTCTACATAGAAATGGCTATGATATACATGCTTACCTTGATGATTGTTGTAAGTATATGATGAAATGCTAAGGCCTTGGAAGCTTCTCAAGGAAACACAAGGAATTATGGGAAATTGTTGTCCAAGATAGTCATCAAATCCAAGTTGCAATTAAGACAATAGCATTGTGGATGTAGCTAAAGAATAGAGATGTGGAAATGTGGTCCCATTGTTGAAAATAAATAACACCAAGGATGGTGTTATTTCAAGGGGGAGGGGATTGTAATATGCTGGTTTTGACAACTAATTTGTTATGTAATAAAGCATGTATTATTTATATGAGGTGGGTTATGATATATGATCCAAGACAAGCGGGATGAGATATAATGATCCCATGTTGTGAATATTTGAAATTTATTGTAAATATTCCTAGTACGAAGCTCAAGGCCAAGGCCCAACTAGTGATCACATAGAATTCCAAGTGGTGGGTATATTTTCCATGATATTTTCCTATATAAATAAAAGCATGTATGATAAGAAAAAATACATTATAATATGAATCCACCAAAATGGTTGCTTGAGGAAGCAACAACGAGACCGTTATACCACAAGATGGGAAGATGAAAGGGGGTTGTTGGATGATTTGTCCCTGTCATTGTCATTTGGAAGTATTTCCATTTATTTCCCATGCTTCCTTACAAGTTGTCCCATCAATATTTGACTTGTGTACATGTGCTAAGTAAAAGTTTCATATCCTTGGGAAGAGAGTAGATCTCATGCAAGAAAATGTCTTCCATTTTTTTTTCATGCATTTTATTTACCATTCTATTATTCAACCATTCTTAGGCAAAGAGAGGGGAAAATCAACCATATTGTGTAAATGTTCTCCTCTCGTTTTCTTGGATGTTATAGCTGATTTTAACCATATTTTCCCATGTGATTATGGTTGATAGGAGCCCATAAAAGTTGGGAAAACTTTCTGTTGGAAATGTGAAAGAAAATGAGATGGTTTCATAGAACTATGCCTAGAATGTCCTGAATGGTTAAGGCGACACCTTCTAATTTGCATCCTTGTTATTGTTGCTTATTGACTATTTGAGACCAAGTGTATTATGTTCTAGGTTATTACCATAAGGAATACACATATTGGACTCTTTTTGTAAACACTAAAGAACATTGGAAGAGAAGAGTACTCCAAAGTACTCTTGAGTATAGAAAGAGCACGTCTTCCTTATGTTGTGTGTTGTAGTGGAAGAGAGTGCCATGGATGGTCTTATGGCTAGATGAGGGCCTAAAGAGATTTGTATCAAGTACATGGCTTGTTATGAGGGAAATGGGTTGGGATAAGTGATATTAGAGCCTCGTGTGATATTTATTCACCTTGCTGGTATCATGGTTTGGCTTGGGGGTGGAATCCATAACTAATTCCTATGAATGGGAGGAAAATGACTCCTCAACGATCAATTTGGTGGAAATGGATGTAATTGCAAATAATTATTCATAGTTGTCACATTATGAGATGATTTTGTGTTTTTTCTAATGCATTGAACCAAATGGAAATGAATGGATAATACATATTCAATGTTCTTTCGATTGCTATTTTATATTTGCATATGAATTCTATAATATATTGTTGTTAGGGGTTAAATATAGATTCATATATGATTGATGAGGCCAAGAAACCTTGCTAATGGTGTTGGACGACCAAGGGAGGGATCTAGGTGCACTACAAATTCAATTTCCCATATATTTTACCCTAGGGACAACCTTTAACCCTTGGAATACCTCTTGAATTCTTTACTATTTTTAAGAAGGAAGGCCAAGACACTATATCCAATATAATTTTTTTCAATAAGAGGATAAATTCTAGGTTAAAATTGATAGGTTTAATAGTTCCCATGTTGTCCAAGATGTCTTAACCATTCTCAGATACTTTTTCCTATGGAACCTCTTGGAAACCATGTCAAGTGCTCCGAGATCCAACTTTTAATTTCCCCAAATTCACAGATTCCCCTCAAGAAAAATTCCCTTCTCTAAGTAAACTAACATATCTTCCAGACCTTGTTATGGAGAAATAAATATCTTCTCTAAAACATTTGCCAGAGGCAAGACCCTATCATGGTTATATAGTCCCTTTTTGTTAATATCCCCCATCTCCTAAACTCTCAAATTTTCCTCCATAACTTATTTATCAATGGTAGAAAGAAATATTATGCTACTTGTCCATAGACATGGCAATGGACACACTTAAAAAATGAATTTTTATATAATCCAACATTTGAGTATGGACCATATTACCAACCACAATCTTCATACTATCTAATTTCCCTCAACTGATGTCAAATTCTAGTAGAATACAAGTTGTTGTTTTGTATAGACGGAACTTGAAATACATGTCTATATCCAATGATTTCCTTAGAGAATCCCCAATCTCCTTCAACACTTTTTGTCTTCCTTAGAATGAAATATGAAACTAGTTGAACCTCTAGTTAAAATATGAAACACATGTCCATGCCCTAAAATAAGATACCTTACCTTTTGATCCTACTCAAATACATAATTCTATAAGATCTCATGACCATGCAATTTACCTATTAGATCCTTTCAAGAAAAATCCAAAGCTTGTTCTACCCCGAGATCTTCACCTAGAACCATTCTTACATTGAATTTTTTTTTCGTTTCACCACATTCCTTGATATTTTCTTCTTTTGTGTCTCAAATCCAAGAAATCACTGGCTAGCTACCATTTTCTCATAACCGAGAGTTTCAAGACTCAATCCTATGCATATGAAACTTGATCCTCTAAGATCTCCTTTACATATGGACTGAAAGTCTGCTCATTCAAATATTTCTCTGAGGGTTTACCACCATAAACTTCCAAGGAACCATTACTAGATGTTATCACCTAAAAACTACTCACTTGTGACATTTCCACAAGTCTTATCAAAATATACCATTATCAACATGTTTATCCTCCTTTTCACCTCATTTTCCACCATTATTTGATCTCTAGAAGCTGTTGATTCAAGGCCATATTTTGACCAAAAAGGGGAAACACAAATATTACCCCTAAAATCTATGCTACCAACACACATAATACCCCCAAAAGTTACATAGCTCTACTAAATAACCAATTTTGAATGTTTCTAGCTCGAATTTGCCAAAAAGGGAAAGTAGTTATATGTGGACATTTCTAAACCCTAATTTCTATTCTTAGCCTTGTTTGTTCATCTCTAGAAACTAATTGACGACCATGTCAATGGGGTTTAACCACTATTTTCCCTATAAATAAAGTCTTGAGGTCACACCATCCATAATCCATCCATTCATAGTAATGACATTTTCCCAAAATCACACCATAAATCTTAAAGACCTCTCTCCCCTAATAGTGAATTTCATTTCTAGGTACCTTGCTCACACACTATGCAAGGTATCATACATACACCAAGGAATCCAAGGATACATCCCAAGGAGGGGGACATGGAGCCCTTAAGTCTTCAAAAAATCTTCTTCATAGGTGTATCTTTGGCGTATCTATTTGGCATGGAGACATTCTTTTATTCTTTTTAAGCTCTTGTTCATGTTATGGTTTTATTTCTTGCTTTGTTCATTTATTTTGATGAATAATGTGAGATTGATAATGGTAGACATGGATTTGAGTTAGGGTTTCTAATTCCCAAACTCTTTATTGTCTGTGTTTGATATACAACCATCGAGTTAGTGATTTTTGCTCACCATTGTCACAAATTGCACACAATAGATTGTCAACTCCACTAAGGAAAATACCGATTTTTTCTTCCCTAGTTTTGGGTGTGTGTCTCATCCCCCCTAATCCCTTCACTCATAGTGAAAATAAGATATTTTAATTTCTAATATTTTTATTTTATGTTTCTACAAGAGTCTTCAGATGGAAAACCTTCATTTCTGCCTTAGGAACATGCCCACAACTTCCCCGATTCTTTTCCGGACCATCACATCTTTGGACCTTTTTTATGCACTCATTTAGTGTAGGTTTTACCCCAAAAATATGCACTCATTTAGTGCACTTTTGGATTTTTTTTTGTAGTCATTCAATGTAGAAACAACTATTTTGGGGGCATGGAAAACATGGCACTTTTTTGCATGGGTCATGGAATTTAATTTTTTTGACATTTCTAGTTTTGTCTTGGCCTAAGAATTATTCTTATAGGATTTGTTTATCCTTTTAGGGTACTAATTTTGCGTTTGTAGTGCATTCTCTAAGAGATAATGTAGGTTGATAAAATAAATAAACCCTATCGTGGAAAACATGGTACTTTTTTGCATGGGTCATGGAATTGATTGTTTTTGACATTTCTAGTTTTGGCTTGGCCTAAGAAGTATTCTGATAGAGTTTATTTATCCTTTTAGGGTACTAATGTTGTGTTTGTAATGCATTCTTTAAGAGATAATGTAGGTTGATAAAATACTCCCTTGGGTGCTCAGTAACTTACGCTTTTACATTCTCTTTTGGTTGCATTGTGTCTTTCTATTTCAGTATGCTTAGGATAGAACCCTAGCTTTCTTGAGTAGCCCTTAGATGTGTTTCATTCACAATATATTTGGACAAAGAAAATCCTCCTTTGTTGCATTTGTACTTGTCCTAGGGTTTGGGGTTTTGTGTAAAGTTCTAGTCTTTTCTTTTTCATCTTGCTAGTTACGTTTTTTCTAGCTTTCAACCCTTGAGTTTTTCTATTAGAGTAGGTATTTTGTTTCATATTGAAAAGTATTTCAAGCTATAGAAAATATTCTCCTTTTCTTCTTATTACTTAACTTGTTTATTTTGTGTTTTTCACTTTGAAATTTCATGCTTATTTAATCCTAGTTCTTATTACTTAACTTGTTTATTTTGTGTTTTTCACTTTGAAATTTCATGCTTATTTAATCCTAGTTCTTAGCTAGGTTGAAGTAACAAATTTCATTTGTAGATCTGAATTGTTTCATTCTGCTTTATCCTTTTAAAATTTATTAATATAATGCATTTTTTTCATTTACTTGAGTATTTGTCCTAGTTGTTAGCTTGTTTTTCAATTTTGGATCTCATCTATTGGAAGTACTTCTTTTTATAAGCATTTTATTTGGAAGTTGATCACACCACTTGTGCACCCACTTCACACCTTAATTATATGCTTGGTTCATGAACCCAAGCTCAACCTTAAAATTAACCACTTAATTTAACACGCTTAATCGCCCCTTGGGGCCAAAATAATCTTGTAGTTAAGTTAGGGTTGCGGGGATAGGCATCCAAATAACTTGCCACAACCATTTGACATCTGAAACATAGTGGTTGTATTTTTATCAAACTTGAAATCCTTTCTGCTGGATACGATCAAGACCCATTTAGAAATAGGTGCACTCTTCGAAGTAGATAATGAAAAGGTTGGGGCTGAAGGTTTTATTGAGACTCCTACATCTTTCAATACTAAATATCCATCGACCATTTGATTTCAACTTGAAAGAAAGGAAACCTATTGAAAATATCTATGAAGAGGTAGCTCAATGACTATTCTACTAAGTTTCTTACATGTGTTGCTCTTGTTGGAGGGAGGGCCCCTGAGAAAATTTTCTATGGGCCATTGGGACTTCATCACCCTTTGTTTCCTAGTTATAAATATCTCATTCATTCCTTTCTCATATGCATAGGGGACTTTATCACCTCTATTGCTAGGTGTTTGGAAGGCCCCTTTTCCACAGTTTAGGCTTGTTTGAGCGCTCTTAGTTTATCTCTTAGGATATATTCTTTTTCTTTGATAGGGAAAATATATTCAATTAGGACACCTTTATTTTGACTCAAACACACTTGAAACCACTTGTTGCACTACTTGATAATGTACTTTTATCGTTTCATCATTTTGATTGCTTGATTGCTTACTTTGGTGACTTTAGCCTTTGATATATTGATTTCCTATTAACAAAGTTATCAACTTAGCGAGAACTCTCTAGAGTTCTCATTTTTCAAAGGTTGCATTTTTTACCCCTGTTTCAAAAATGGTACTACCGGTAGCACCCCTTTTTTGCAGGGTGGTTAAAATTGCGACTTTCTTGAAATCATTGCCTTGACAACCAATACTATTAAAATTGTATTGCAGAAAATTGACCCTCAAATCGAAAAGTGATGCTACCGATAACACCCTTCTTATTTTTGGAGTTAAAATTGCGACTTAATTGAAACAATAGCCCTGATCAATGGTACTGCCATGAACAAAGAACTTTAAATTAGCTTGTAAATCGAAAAGTGATATTTTATTTATTAATCAATTTTATTTTGTTTTTTAAATTTATATTAAAAAAATAAATTGAAAAAAGAAACTCCACATATATGTTTCGTTTTTTCTTTAAAGAAAAAAACACATATTTTTCTATTTATTTTTTTTGAAAGAAAAAAGAAACACGTTTTTAGAAAAATAAAAAAAAACACATTTTCTATAAAAGACATATTTTTTAATGAAAAAATACCTTTTTGAAATGAACAATAGCCTTGTTTAATGAAAATACACATTTAAAAAAATGAAAAACACAATTTTAAATGAAATTATTATTTTTAATTAAAAAGAACACAATTTTCTTTTGAAAAATGTAAAAATAAAACACCAAAAAAACAACATAAAACATTAATTATTTAAAACCAAAACTTTGGAAACCAAAATTAATAAAAGACCAACATTAATATAAAAAGAGGCCAAAGGGGTTGGATCCAGTGGTGGAAAACAA
>ML782476.1:349059-365294 GCA_009831015.1 Picea engelmannii | reverse complement strand
TGGTTGTATTGTGAAGAAAATCATAGTGTTTAGAACCCTCAACTAGGGTTCAAGGAAATTTTTATAAGCATCCATGATGTTGAGCTAATGGAATTGATTTCCACACTAGATTAATATTATTGGCTATTAGTGGGTTATAAAAAATCTCATTATGAATCCTCGAGGTTCACAATACAACTCTAAGATATGGGTACACAACCTCTAAGACTCATGAACCCAATCCTAGGAGTGGATATTTCTATAGATGTTTAGATGGACCAAGTTTCAAATCGTAGGGAATGCATTCTCATTTCATTTATATAAGATGGAAAAAATCAATAGACACGAGTACTACTGTGGAATATATGGAAAAAATCAATAGACACAAGTATTGTTGTGGAATATATGCTTGTAGATGTATGGAAAATTAAAAAAAGGGCGTGGCTCAAGCCATCTTGAGAGAAATTGGGACCAAGCTACAAGAAATTGTCGAAACTTGTATAAATGCACAAATATGTTCGTCACATAAGTTGAAATATCTTGGATGTGTGGTGGATGTTAGACAAATTAAATGCTAGGCAGTTTTAGGAAGAAGTCATAACATACTTCACAACTGAGTGTGATCGTTGATAGTGTTTGGGCATTTGGAAAAACATAGTATGGATTTGGGGTGGATTGTGCATGCTGAAGTTCATAATGATATGCATGAATCCACCCCGTAGTTCTTGAATTCTATAAATTTCACAGTGGTAATAAATAATTGAATGGTGGGTGACTCTCTTGTTTGAGGAGGAATCAATGGATGCAACATAGGAGAATCAATGGTGGAGTAATATCCTTAGAATTCATCCTTCACATACCTTGATACATGTCCTTTTCCCATGGATGGATTGATGGAACGCAGAGACCCAGATTGATGATCCAAATTTGCAAATTCAGAACTGATTTCTCAAAAGATTGGCAAATAGTCATTTTCAAAGGCCATGATCATGCTTACTATAAGAAGCTCCATAGATGAGGAAATTTCAAAGGCCGTGATCATACTTACTATTAGAAGATCCATTGAAGATCCATTGATGAGGAAATTTGGACAATAAGGGTTATGGCAAGGCATGAGAAAATCCACAAGGGTGTTTGGACAGATAGAGTTTTGAGTCAAGTTGGAAAAATGGGACCAAATCCACTATTCTGGAACACATTTTGGCCATTTTGGAATTGTATTTGAAGGAAACATGACCTATATTAGCAATTGATTTTTTTTTTCTCCTAATTGACATTTCATATTTTTGATAATTTGTACAACTTTTTCTTGTCTTTACAATTTGAAAGATAGTGATTTTTGTTAGATGTTTAACCTTGGACAAATGTCAAAAGTGAAAAGTTGACATTTCCATATTGATTTAGGAAATGATTTGAATAAGGTTGCCGAATATTCACAATCAAAATTATTATCAATACCATCAATACAAGTTTTCCCATTTTTTGTCATTTTTTCTTTTACACGTGGCAACGATTTTTGATTGCACCATCCAAAAAAAATTGAGCAATATTAGTGAACTTATGGGAGACAATTTTTTGGCTCCAAACTAAGAATTGAGCATTAGTATAGTTATTGGAAAGTTATTCGATAGGAGAATAGATTTCATGTAACTCAGTATCCAGAGTTGTTCAACCTCAGTATCCAGAAAGGTACTTCTGGTTGTTCAACCAAAAAATTAGAAGAGCATTTTTTTTTTAATCTATGTGATAATCTCTAAAGTGATTTGAACTTCAAAGTAAGGGAAATGCGATGGAACAAGGTGTATAATGAGTCATAAATAAGCCTAGAATGGATTGTATATCTTGTTTAATGGGCCACCCAAGGAAGAACACTAGCTTATTTGAAAAAGAAAACTAATTGTCATCAATGAAAGGGTATGGCTTGTACATGTACATGTATTGAAGGATTATGATCATGAGAAACACTAAGGATGTTAGTTCCTTAGAAAGAATGCGTGTAATGTATTGATGATAATTAACATATACAATCTGAATAAAAAAGAAGAGAGATCAAAGATCTTAGCTATTGAAGTTGGTTATTGTATGCAAGGAAATATTTAGTAGAGGTATGAGAGACAGTCGTTGATATAGCGTGACAAACTTATGAATAAAAGAAGGGTATAAGTCCTTAACCCTTGGAGTTGAGGAAAGGAAACCAAGTCATGAAGGCTGCAGAGCATGAAAGACATCATGTTTGCATATGTAAAAGATCAAGGAAGGCGTAGATGGTAGAGGAAATCAATTAAGATGAAGAGGGTATGTGCCTCGTATGAGATGGGTGAACCATTTTATTGGATAAAATTTGTGTATGCTTGGAAGAGTTGTAGGATATGAAGCATACACTTATGTGTAAAGGATTTAAAGCACTGATTATGAATTTTTTTAAGGATCTATACCTATCTTAAAAAGTGGAAGCCTAGGCGAATAATTCTTAAAATGACAACTTTAAAATGTTTTATGATTTTTTTGTAAAAATATTCAAATTTCTCAGGATTTTATATTAGTTTTTATAAAATTTTATTGATTTTTAAAGTAAATTAATTTTATCCTATAAAATTTGGGTGGATTGTTTTTAGAAAAAAACAAAAATGGAAATTGACAATTGTTTTTTGGAAAAAACATGCAAAATTAGCCACTAAATATTTCCTTTCTTGTTATACATGAGTTTGGATTGCTTTGGGTGGGTAGAACAAGCTACCAGGAATTAGATGAAGTTTGGAAACAATATGAGATTATGTGAAATAAGTGATGAACTTAAATCCACTTGAGAGCTCCTATCAAGGAAATGGGGCTCTCCATGGTGTGGAATTATCTTGTAAGACAAAGTATGAGATAGAGTGAAGTTTGGTTTAGAATTCTCCAAGGAATGAAGGGAAAATTCCATAGTTGGATAAAGCTTAAGGGTAGGATGAGATAAAGGCAAAGATGCATAATTCTAGAGGCAGTGAAAATAGCATAACCGATGCAAATATTTGGAGAAGGGGACAACAATAAAATCCAGGCCTTGCTATGAATGCATTGAGGATAATGAGGGGGATTTTCTCACCCTAAAACTCTACTCTATTTGTAGCCTTTTTATTCTTTTAAAGTAGCAAGTATAGTTTATGTGTATGAAACTTGGTGAGAGAATATCATAACTAATGATTGATTGTGTGAATGGTAGAGGCCATGGAGTAGATCAATGATGTTGTGGAATTCCATGCTATGCAGAGGAATTGGAAGGGATACTTCATTGACTTTTATTTTGCTACATTGTTTATATTTCTCTCGATTGGGAAAGTTGCGTGTAAATAGTTAAGGCACAAGAATGCTAATAAATGCAAGAGATAAAATAGCTGAAATGCATACGCACTAGTGGACATATTAAAATATAATATGTGGTAGAGTGCATATAGTTATGCTTGAGCATATATGTGATATTTCATATTGGCTAAGAGCGGTATGTTGTTACATATGTTGCTATGCATATAATGAACGTGGCATGATTTCTAATGTGGTTGTTGATTGTTGTATGGTTAAGAATGGTTGATGATGTTGTTGCCTATGATAGTCAACCTCACAAGGAAACATTAAAAACAAGAGGATGCTTTTCAATAGGTTTTTGAAGGGATCATGTGAGTTCCCATGAGGCAACAACTGATTAGACAACATATGAGATGTTGATGAAAACCATACATATATAAAGTGGTCATGTCAATATTGCATGAATATTGAAGGAAATTTGGGTAAGCATTCCTTCAATTATGCTTTGATATCATAGATGATATGTTTATGAGATATGAATGCATATATGTGAGTGATACTCAGGTAATGGCGTGGTAAATACAGGAAGTCGTAGACATGTAAAGGTTGTTAGAATCTTTTAATGCATTCATACAATAGTATGTCATGTGGAGCTGGTTAAGAGGAAGTAACTAGAGTGGATGGGTATCTATACTCATGTTTTGGAAATGGATACCAAGTGAGACAGTCATGTGTGGGGCCATGTTATTGTCAAACTTTGGGAAGCCTATATCACTCTTTAAGTATCAAATGGTATACCTTCTTGTGTTGACATCTATATTATAACCTTCTTTCCAACATTTAAAACACTAAAGAGCATGAAGAATTTCTCGAGGAACTGTTGAGCAGAGAAAGGAAAGACCTTTTAATATGCACGAGGGACTATTTAATAGAGAAAAGGTATATTCCTAGTGTTGTGTTTGGGATGAAGAGGAAGGTTTCTATATGGTTGAACAAGTCTTGAGGAGGTGGCTAGGTGATGTATCGAGGCATTGGTTCAATGTTCCAATTTTTCATGGTAGATCACATGAGTTAGCATTATGGTATTTTGAATCAATGCAAGGATGCATTGAGTGAATGTAAATGTATATACTGGCACACATATTTGATTGCATTGTGTGAATGCTTTTTATGCTAGTAATGCATATATAGTGAATTATATTTCATTAGATTTAATATGGTGACAATTAAAAGTGATTGGATGATTTGTATGACATAATGATGAGATCGTTTCATGGATTGTTGGTGAATGTTTCAATGAAAGGGTTTTATGCATGAATACTCACATTTTGTTTGACTAAATAGGATCTCTATCATGGAGGAAATATTGTAGGTAGAATGCCTTTGATATGACAATGAATGTAAGCCCATAATGAAGATTGGTTGCTAATACATGTAATATATGGAAATGAGTGTAAGCCCATAATGAAGATTGGTTGCTATTGGATGCAAGGGCCAAATATTATGAGAAGGATCTCATAGTTGTGAAATCTGATTTATGTATGAAAAATATTTAAAATTTTGATTTTTTTTTTTATGATGGACATCTCATGGTAATTTTATGTGTATGATACAAGTGAGATGATGGATCTATCTAGTAAGCATATATGATGGATACTATAAGCTAAAAAACAGAGAGAAAATGTTATTGTGATGACATTGGAACATTGGAATATTTCTTGATTTCCTTAAGCTATTGTTTATTATAGGTTGCTAGTGGACCAACTCATAGTAAGACTCTACAATTACGTGCTCTTCTTGCATATGAAATCCTTGGAAAGATGGATCGCTTGAGGGATTTCTTAGTAGAGAAGGGGGTGTCTAAGTTTGGAACGATGAGTGTGGAAAGGAAGAGGAAAATTAAATGAATCCATTGTGAGAGATTCATGTTATGTGCTAGCCGAGATTAAGAAGGAATTATATATTTAAGTGTGTTAGAGAAGGTAGTGGGATGAAACTTACTTGTGGCATCCTTGTGGAGTAGAGATATATTCATACATATAACTATTGGTTTTATTTGAATACTTTATCTTGTGTTATGAATATATATCCTTAAGTTATGAATTACAATTTTTGTGGATGGGTTGATTTCTACATAGAAATGGCTATGATATACATGCTTACCTTGATGATTGTTGTAAGTATATGATGAAATGCTAAGGCCTTGGAAGCTTCTCAAGGAAACACAAGGAATTATGGGAAATTGTTGTCCAAGATAGTCATCAAATCCAAGTTGCAATTAAGACAATAGCATTGTGGATGTAGCTAAAGAATAGAGATGTGGAAATGTGGTCCCATTGTTGAAAATAAATAACACCAAGGATGGTGTTATTTCAAGGGGGAGGGGATTGTAATATGCTGGTTTTGACAACTAATTTGTTATGTAATAAAGCATGTATTATTTATATGAGGTGGGTTATGATATATGATCCAAGACAAGCGGGATGAGATATAATGATCCCATGTTGTGAATATTTGAAATTTATTGTAAATATTCCTAGTACGAAGCTCAAGGCCAAGGCCCAACTAGTGATCACATAGAATTCCAAGTGGTGGGTATATTTTCCATGATATTTTCCTATATAAATAAAAGCATGTATGATAAGAAAAAATACATTATAATATGAATCCACCAAAATGGTTGCTTGAGGAAGCAACAACGAGACCGTTATACCACAAGATGGGAAGATGAAAGGGGGTTGTTGGATGATTTGTCCCTGTCATTGTCATTTGGAAGTATTTCCATTTATTTCCCATGCTTCCTTACAAGTTGTCCCATCAATATTTGACTTGTGTACATGTGCTAAGTAAAAGTTTCATATCCTTGGGAAGAGAGTAGATCTCATGCAAGAAAATGTCTTCCATTTTTTTTTCATGCATTTTATTTACCATTCTATTATTCAACCATTCTTAGGCAAAGAGAGGGGAAAATCAACCATATTGTGTAAATGTTCTCCTCTCGTTTTCTTGGATGTTATAGCTGATTTTAACCATATTTTCCCATGTGATTATGGTTGATAGGAGCCCATAAAAGTTGGGAAAACTTTCTGTTGGAAATGTGAAAGAAAATGAGATGGTTTCATAGAACTATGCCTAGAATGTCCTGAATGGTTAAGGCGACACCTTCTAATTTGCATCCTTGTTATTGTTGCTTATTGACTATTTGAGACCAAGTGTATTATGTTCTAGGTTATTACCATAAGGAATACACATATTGGACTCTTTTTGTAAACACTAAAGAACATTGGAAGAGAAGAGTACTCCAAAGTACTCTTGAGTATAGAAAGAGCACGTCTTCCTTATGTTGTGTGTTGTAGTGGAAGAGAGTGCCATGGATGGTCTTATGGCTAGATGAGGGCCTAAAGAGATTTGTATCAAGTACATGGCTTGTTATGAGGGAAATGGGTTGGGATAAGTGATATTAGAGCCTCGTGTGATATTTATTCACCTTGCTGGTATCATGGTTTGGCTTGGGGGTGGAATCCATAACTAATTCCTATGAATGGGAGGAAAATGACTCCTCAACGATCAATTTGGTGGAAATGGATGTAATTGCAAATAATTATTCATAGTTGTCACATTATGAGATGATTTTGTGTTTTTTCTAATGCATTGAACCAAATGGAAATGAATGGATAATACATATTCAATGTTCTTTCGATTGCTATTTTATATTTGCATATGAATTCTATAATATATTGTTGTTAGGGGTTAAATATAGATTCATATATGATTGATGAGGCCAAGAAACCTTGCTAATGGTGTTGGACGACCAAGGGAGGGATCTAGGTGCACTACAAATTCAATTTCCCATATATTTTACCCTAGGGACAACCTTTAACCCTTGGAATACCTCTTGAATTCTTTACTATTTTTAAGAAGGAAGGCCAAGACACTATATCCAATATAATTTTTTTCAATAAGAGGATAAATTCTAGGTTAAAATTGATAGGTTTAATAGTTCCCATGTTGTCCAAGATGTCTTAACCATTCTCAGATACTTTTTCCTATGGAACCTCTTGGAAACCATGTCAAGTGCTCCGAGATCCAACTTTTAATTTCCCCAAATTCACAGATTCCCCTCAAGAAAAATTCCCTTCTCTAAGTAAACTAACATATCTTCCAGACCTTGTTATGGAGAAATAAATATCTTCTCTAAAACATTTGCCAGAGGCAAGACCCTATCATGGTTATATAGTCCCTTTTTGTTAATATCCCCCATCTCCTAAACTCTCAAATTTTCCTCCATAACTTATTTATCAATGGTAGAAAGAAATATTATGCTACTTGTCCATAGACATGGCAATGGACACACTTAAAAAATGAATTTTTATATAATCCAACATTTGAGTATGGACCATATTACCAACCACAATCTTCATACTATCTAATTTCCCTCAACTGATGTCAAATTCTAGTAGAATACAAGTTGTTGTTTTGTATAGACGGAACTTGAAATACATGTCTATATCCAATGATTTCCTTAGAGAATCCCCAATCTCCTTCAACACTTTTTGTCTTCCTTAGAATGAAATATGAAACTAGTTGAACCTCTAGTTAAAATATGAAACACATGTCCATGCCCTAAAATAAGATACCTTACCTTTTGATCCTACTCAAATACATAATTCTATAAGATCTCATGACCATGCAATTTACCTATTAGATCCTTTCAAGAAAAATCCAAAGCTTGTTCTACCCCGAGATCTTCACCTAGAACCATTCTTACATTGAATTTTTTTTTCGTTTCACCACATTCCTTGATATTTTCTTCTTTTGTGTCTCAAATCCAAGAAATCACTGGCTAGCTACCATTTTCTCATAACCGAGAGTTTCAAGACTCAATCCTATGCATATGAAACTTGATCCTCTAAGATCTCCTTTACATATGGACTGAAAGTCTGCTCATTCAAATATTTCTCTGAGGGTTTACCACCATAAACTTCCAAGGAACCATTACTAGATGTTATCACCTAAAAACTACTCACTTGTGACATTTCCACAAGTCTTATCAAAATATACCATTATCAACATGTTTATCCTCCTTTTCACCTCATTTTCCACCATTATTTGATCTCTAGAAGCTGTTGATTCAAGGCCATATTTTGACCAAAAAGGGGAAACACAAATATTACCCCTAAAATCTATGCTACCAACACACATAATACCCCCAAAAGTTACATAGCTCTACTAAATAACCAATTTTGAATGTTTCTAGCTCGAATTTGCCAAAAAGGGAAAGTAGTTATATGTGGACATTTCTAAACCCTAATTTCTATTCTTAGCCTTGTTTGTTCATCTCTAGAAACTAATTGACGACCATGTCAATGGGGTTTAACCACTATTTTCCCTATAAATAAAGTCTTGAGGTCACACCATCCATAATCCATCCATTCATAGTAATGACATTTTCCCAAAATCACACCATAAATCTTAAAGACCTCTCTCCCCTAATAGTGAATTTCATTTCTAGGTACCTTGCTCACACACTATGCAAGGTATCATACATACACCAAGGAATCCAAGGATACATCCCAAGGAGGGGGACATGGAGCCCTTAAGTCTTCAAAAAATCTTCTTCATAGGTGTATCTTTGGCGTATCTATTTGGCATGGAGACATTCTTTTATTCTTTTTAAGCTCTTGTTCATGTTATGGTTTTATTTCTTGCTTTGTTCATTTATTTTGATGAATAATGTGAGATTGATAATGGTAGACATGGATTTGAGTTAGGGTTTCTAATTCCCAAACTCTTTATTGTCTGTGTTTGATATACAACCATCGAGTTAGTGATTTTTGCTCACCATTGTCACAAATTGCACACAATAGATTGTCAACTCCACTAAGGAAAATACCGATTTTTTCTTCCCTAGTTTTGGGTGTGTGTCTCATCCCCCCTAATCCCTTCACTCATAGTGAAAATAAGATATTTTAATTTCTAATATTTTTATTTTATGTTTCTACAAGAGTCTTCAGATGGAAAACCTTCATTTCTGCCTTAGGAACATGCCCACAACTTCCCCGATTCTTTTCCGGACCATCACATCTTTGGACCTTTTTTATGCACTCATTTAGTGTAGGTTTTACCCCAAAAATATGCACTCATTTAGTGCACTTTTGGATTTTTTTTTGTAGTCATTCAATGTAGAAACAACTATTTTGGGGGCATGGAAAACATGGCACTTTTTTGCATGGGTCATGGAATTTAATTTTTTTGACATTTCTAGTTTTGTCTTGGCCTAAGAATTATTCTTATAGGATTTGTTTATCCTTTTAGGGTACTAATTTTGCGTTTGTAGTGCATTCTCTAAGAGATAATGTAGGTTGATAAAATAAATAAACCCTATCGTGGAAAACATGGTACTTTTTTGCATGGGTCATGGAATTGATTGTTTTTGACATTTCTAGTTTTGGCTTGGCCTAAGAAGTATTCTGATAGAGTTTATTTATCCTTTTAGGGTACTAATGTTGTGTTTGTAATGCATTCTTTAAGAGATAATGTAGGTTGATAAAATACTCCCTTGGGTGCTCAGTAACTTACGCTTTTACATTCTCTTTTGGTTGCATTGTGTCTTTCTATTTCAGTATGCTTAGGATAGAACCCTAGCTTTCTTGAGTAGCCCTTAGATGTGTTTCATTCACAATATATTTGGACAAAGAAAATCCTCCTTTGTTGCATTTGTACTTGTCCTAGGGTTTGGGGTTTTGTGTAAAGTTCTAGTCTTTTCTTTTTCATCTTGCTAGTTACGTTTTTTCTAGCTTTCAACCCTTGAGTTTTTCTATTAGAGTAGGTATTTTGTTTCATATTGAAAAGTATTTCAAGCTATAGAAAATATTCTCCTTTTCTTCTTATTACTTAACTTGTTTATTTTGTGTTTTTCACTTTGAAATTTCATGCTTATTTAATCCTAGTTCTTATTACTTAACTTGTTTATTTTGTGTTTTTCACTTTGAAATTTCATGCTTATTTAATCCTAGTTCTTAGCTAGGTTGAAGTAACAAATTTCATTTGTAGATCTGAATTGTTTCATTCTGCTTTATCCTTTTAAAATTTATTAATATAATGCATTTTTTTCATTTACTTGAGTATTTGTCCTAGTTGTTAGCTTGTTTTTCAATTTTGGATCTCATCTATTGGAAGTACTTCTTTTTATAAGCATTTTATTTGGAAGTTGATCACACCACTTGTGCACCCACTTCACACCTTAATTATATGCTTGGTTCATGAACCCAAGCTCAACCTTAAAATTAACCACTTAATTTAACACGCTTAATCGCCCCTTGGGGCCAAAATAATCTTGTAGTTAAGTTAGGGTTGCGGGGATAGGCATCCAAATAACTTGCCACAACCATTTGACATCTGAAACATAGTGGTTGTATTTTTATCAAACTTGAAATCCTTTCTGCTGGATACGATCAAGACCCATTTAGAAATAGGTGCACTCTTCGAAGTAGATAATGAAAAGGTTGGGGCTGAAGGTTTTATTGAGACTCCTACATCTTTCAATACTAAATATCCATCGACCATTTGATTTCAACTTGAAAGAAAGGAAACCTATTGAAAATATCTATGAAGAGGTAGCTCAATGACTATTCTACTAAGTTTCTTACATGTGTTGCTCTTGTTGGAGGGAGGGCCCCTGAGAAAATTTTCTATGGGCCATTGGGACTTCATCACCCTTTGTTTCCTAGTTATAAATATCTCATTCATTCCTTTCTCATATGCATAGGGGACTTTATCACCTCTATTGCTAGGTGTTTGGAAGGCCCCTTTTCCACAGTTTAGGCTTGTTTGAGCGCTCTTAGTTTATCTCTTAGGATATATTCTTTTTCTTTGATAGGGAAAATATATTCAATTAGGACACCTTTATTTTGACTCAAACACACTTGAAACCACTTGTTGCACTACTTGATAATGTACTTTTATCGTTTCATCATTTTGATTGCTTGATTGCTTACTTTGGTGACTTTAGCCTTTGATATATTGATTTCCTATTAACAAAGTTATCAACTTAGCGAGAACTCTCTAGAGTTCTCATTTTTCAAAGGTTGCATTTTTTACCCCTGTTTCAAAAATGGTACTACCGGTAGCACCCCTTTTTTGCAGGGTGGTTAAAATTGCGACTTTCTTGAAATCATTGCCTTGACAACCAATACTATTAAAATTGTATTGCAGAAAATTGACCCTCAAATCGAAAAGTGATGCTACCGATAACACCCTTCTTATTTTTGGAGTTAAAATTGCGACTTAATTGAAACAATAGCCCTGATCAATGGTACTGCCATGAACAAAGAACTTTAAATTAGCTTGTAAATCGAAAAGTGATATTTTATTTATTAATCAATTTTATTTTGTTTTTTAAATTTATATTAAAAAAATAAATTGAAAAAAGAAACTCCACATATATGTTTCGTTTTTTCTTTAAAGAAAAAAACACATATTTTTCTATTTATTTTTTTTGAAAGAAAAAAGAAACACGTTTTTAGAAAAATAAAAAAAAACACATTTTCTATAAAAGACATATTTTTTAATGAAAAAATACCTTTTTGAAATGAACAATAGCCTTGTTTAATGAAAATACACATTTAAAAAAATGAAAAACACAATTTTAAATGAAATTATTATTTTTAATTAAAAAGAACACAATTTTCTTTTGAAAAATGTAAAAATAAAACACCAAAAAAACAACATAAAACATTAATTATTTAAAACCAAAACTTTGGAAACCAAAATTAATAAAAGACCAACATTAATATAAAAAGAGGCCAAAGGGGTTGGATCCAGTGGTGGAAAACAAGGAGTTTTTCACCATTGGGCAAGGTTCAATTGCAATGAGGGCCACTTAACCTGAAGACATGGGGACACCTTGAGGTAGTGGTCAAACGTGTAGTTGCACCCAAAGATATTATATTAAATGATATTGTGACCCATGCAGACATAAGTGGATCAAAGCCCACCCCCATGTCCTTCAACAATGAAACCCCCAGATGGGGTGTCAGGGGATTGAGACTCATCGTTGGATGTGAATATCCAACATGCAGATGACCAGACGATAGATGAAATGACCAACTCTAGGATTCAAGATACTAACACAACAAACGAGGTGTCAACTCAGCCATGCAAGTGTCCCTCCACATAAACATGTTCTGATTGTCATAATGAGCCTGATGTCGCTCATTTGGGACCAACCTTCACCTATCCCAATGACCATTATTCACACGACCACCACCTCGGGCTCCAAGCCTTTGGTATCTAATTGCAATAACAAGATGAAGAGGAACAATATGCATGACATATTCCAAGCATGCGACCTTTAGTACAAATGGTACCATTCCCATTTAATTTCGTAGTTAAGGGACCACATAGGTGGTATGCATCAATTAAGGAACATATCCAACGCGATTTTCGAACTCACTAGAATGATTATAGACGGAATATACATGATTAAGCCATCATAATGCCTTAGGAATTCAAACACTTGATGCAAAATTAATAGAGAGGCTATGGCTTGAGCTAACCTTCATGACAAGCAACATAACATTTGGTCCGTTAACTTGTGGAGAATAGCCTAGGTCTTGGAGTTAATTCAACATCCAATAAGCATCATGGTTCCTCGCAGAGTACATCAAGAGCTATCACAGAGGTGGAGGTTCTCCCTTTGAAACTTCCTCTAGTCGCAAAGATGAGAGAACTCCCACCACTAGAGTCCAACAAGAAGCTCGAGCAACAACATCAATTTTCCAAGAGGGTATCCCACAACATATCTGGCAACGAATAAAAGAAGTTGAAGGAAACATTCAAACAAAATACAGTCTTACTCCAACACGGGAAGTGGACAAGGGAATCATCAATTGGGTGCCCAACATTGGAAGCTCTCGTGGCCAGGAGTCAAAATACTGGCGCATGATAGAGCTTTACTCACACATGAAGATGCTTTTGGGGCAAATTTTGCAAACTAGGGAAGAAGCATAGAGCACCATCCAACTCCAGCTTGATGGATTCCACCTCCTCCTTCACAAAATCCCGACATGTCTTCCGCCCGCTAGTTCAACAACAACAACCCAGATCAATAGGCAAGTAACGATAGCTCTTCAACATGAGCCACCGACCCTTATCTCAATGGAATAGCCAATATGGTCTTCTTTCAAATTTTGTTAAAACGAAGAGAAGGAATGCTTTAGAGATAGATTCTAGTTACTCTCGGTCTAATCTATACTATGCTTATTTAGTAAGATCAAGTCTATTTAAAAACATTGATCAAGCTGTCTAAATTGATAAACTTTTCCTCTGCTACTGGTTTGGTTTCCTAAGTGGTATACTAGTAGCTGAGATTTTTTATATAAATCCTTTGATGATAGAATGATTTTTTTTCCTGTGTATTTACAAAAAAAAACTTTAATATAAAAAAGCAAACTTAAAAAAAAATATAAATAAATAAATAATTAAAAAAAAATAAAAATAAATAAATGCATCAAATTAATTTTTTTTTTTAAAATTAGATGAAAAGGAAAACTTAAAAAAATAAAAAATCAAACTAAAAAAAATAAATTGCATCACATGTAAAAGAATTAAAACAAAAAATAGTGGGAGCGGGGAGGGCGATGCCGGACATTTCCCTCCCCACCCCCACTCATTTTTTAAAAAATATTTTTACATTTGATGCATTTTTTTAATATATATTTTTTGAAAGTTTGTTTTTTCAATCTAATTTTAAATACGATTTATCTTATAGCTACGATTAGCACAGATGATTGATTAACACAGTAACCTTATAGCACAGTTCAATTAGCGGGGTTCAAGAGACGTGACACGGGTTGTTTTTATGTTTTTAGTTTGATTTTTAAACATTTTTCAAAAAACAAATTGCATTATTTTTTAATAAAAAATTGTGTTTTTTTTTTTCATTTAAAAATTTGTGTTTTTCATTTAAAAAAATCAAATGTGTTTTTTCAATTTTTCATTAAAAATAATGGTTTTTTCATTAAAAAAAAATATGTTTTTAATAAAAAAATGTGTTTCTTTTTCTTTTAAAAAAAAATCAAATAGAAAAATGTGTTTTTTTTGCTTTAAAGAAAAAACAAAATATGTATGTGGAGTTTCTTTTTTCATTTTTTTTAAATGTAAATTTAAAAATAAAATAAAATTGATTAATAAATAAAATACCACTTTTTGATTTACAAGCTAATTTGAAGTTCTTTGTTCGTGGTAGTATCAATGATTGATGATACTATTTCAATAAAGTCACAATTTTAACTCCAAAAATAAGAAGGGTGCTGTCGGTAGCATGACTTTTTGATTTGAGGGTCAATTTTCTGCAATGTAAATTTAACAGTATTGATTGTCAAGGTAATGAATTCAAGCAAGTCACAATTTTAACCACCCTGCAAAAATGGCTGCTACCGGTAGCACCATTTTTTGAAATGGGGATGATTTTGGTATTTTTGACACAAAATATGAGTTTTTTGCACCAGAGTTCTTGTTAAGCCAGTAACTTTGTTTATTATGATAGATATTTGCACCTAGAAACCATTGCACCCCCGTGAAGGCTCTCTTGTAGGCTCCAGAGCTTACATGCCTTGAGTATTCCTGGACTTGTTTTATCTCCTACTCAACCAGCTAGGGTGAACCATCCTAGTCCACCTTTGGGCTCATCACCCTCAGATTCATGATGTTCATCTTCTTTGGATTTTGAACTCTCATCGTCTTTTAGGCTAGTTATTTTAGTTGTTCTCGAAACTAGTCTCCCTTCGACTAGTTTAGCTTCTTCTAACCCAAGTACCACATTGGTTATCACCATGGCGGGAACTATTGAGGATGGTAACCAAGCCTCTTTTCCTTACATGGTGGGGTTGAATATCCTTGATTTGAAAAAACTCATTAATGATCCTATCCGACATGATGCCACTTGTCTAGCTATGGCAACCAAGTTACCCTCAGATATCTTTAAATTTGAGGGTCATGCTGGAGATGACCTTTCCAATCACATTTTGTCTTTCCACCTTTGGTACTCCTCTAATAGAATCACAGAGAAATCAATTAGAATGAGTTTATTTCAATGCACTCTCATGAGTGTTTCTTCCAAATGGTATATTGATCAACCAACCTGTTTCGATCGAATATTTGAGTCCATATCCAAATATATTTTTATCCTTTTTCAATTTTCAATTCACCATGATGTAGGAATTGAGATTCTAACCAACTTCCATTAAAATACCACCACCCATATAAATTAAAATACCACCACCCATATAATAGATCACAATTATATTTAAGAGAACATCTTTAAGATGGTTAAGAGTTATATTTCACAATTATAGATAAAAACAACATTGCATTAATTAAAGGAGACAATTAACATAGAAAAACAACTCTCGATACACATCAAATAACAAAGGTCATGCACACTCTATACAAGTTAAATTGAAGGGAGACATTGCATTAATTAAAGGAGACAATGAACATAGAAAAGCAATTCTAGAAACCAATAGTTTACATGTTTTTCATTAATAGTTATGTTTTTTTAGTTATAAGTTTATTATGCATTTTGTAATATGGAATAAGCTATGTTATCTAAAATTAGATAGTATCCTAGTTTTGGTCCCTAAGTAAAATTATAAGTAAAATTATATATTAAGTATTTTTAGTTATAATTTTTAAATAATATAATATTATAGTTATGTTTTTTTTTAGTTATAAGTTTAATCATGCATTTTGTAATATGGAATAAGCTATGTTATGTAAAATTAGATAGTATTCTAGTTTTGGTCCCTAAGTAAAATTATGTACTAAGTATTTTAGTTATAATTTTTAAATAATATAATATTTTAGTATTTGCAATTTGTTTTCAAATTATACATATCACATAAAATATATAAAGGACCTTAATTTTTAAATAATATAAAATTTTAGTATTTTTAATTTATTTTTAAATTATA
>ML782476.1:293903-348672 GCA_009831015.1 Picea engelmannii | reverse complement strand
ACATATATATATATATATATATATATATATATATATATATATATATATATATATATATATATATATATGTATAATATAATATTTTTTATATTATAAATGCTATTTAAAAAATACATAAATTATTATAAATATTATTTAAAAATCAATAAAAAATTCCAATTATATTTTTTATAACTTAAAATTTCACATCTAAAATAAAATGCATCTATCGTACATTATTTATCAAAAAGGTTGAAATATCATATTTTTTAAAACAATATTTTGTATAACTTAAATTTTCAAAAACTCTAGTTACTTGTAAAAAGAAATGCATCTCTCGTACATTATTTGCCAAAAATGTTGAAATATCATGTTTTTAAAATAAAAAATATTTAATAGTGAAATATTATGTGTCTTATTTTGATACATTATTTATTAAAAATGTTGAAATATCATGTTTTTAAAGAAATATTTAATAATATTTATTATGTGTTATAAATATGGAATAGACATAAAATAATTGAATAATAAATTGATGATGTTGATGATAAGTTTTAAGAGAAGCTTTCCAAAATCATTATACTTTTATTGAGTTAAGAAGTTAGGAAGGTTGGTAGTGTGACAAATATTTTGAAAATGAGATCTAATATAGGTATAGGCTGGACAATTTAAGAGAAAGTGATTTTCATCTTTAACCTTCTTAAATAGATAATTTTGATCTTCTAGATTAGGGTTTGATTACATCCTTATAATATCTTAATTTTCTTTTCTCCTTTAATTCTTTATCACACCACATTTTCTCCTTAAATTTTGTTTTGAGTTTTCTGCAAAATGGTGTCTTCCATGATTCCCCAATAGTTTAGCTAAGATCTCTCTTGAGTAAATGGTAATTTCCATATTGTTTAACTTGTTCTTATACATTTTAAATTATATTGTTTTTTTAAATAGTTTTTTCTAATAAATTTCATATTAATTTTATGAAAAAACTTTAATTTTATATAATTAATTTAAATTTTAATCATTAGATTTTTATAAAAAATTTAACATCTCAATAAAATCAAATAGATGAAAAACAATTTATATTATTAAAAAACAAATTATATTTTGTAAAGAAAAAATGAAAGTTATACATTTACTAGCATAGCACATAATTGTGGTTGATCAACGCCGAAAGACTTATAAGATGAAAAGAATCCTTAAAAAAATATATTAAATTTTATTATTGATTAACAAATAAACAGTTGAGTTTCATTTATTTGGTGTTAATATTTTAATTTATGTTAATCACTTAAGTGACAATCACTTAGCTATCAAAGTAACTTTTAAATATAATTAGGTAAATGTAAAAAAGTAAACACATAAGCGGATGTCTTTATAATAGCTAGGAAGTTAATGATTGACATCACAGCCATTTACCATATTTAATCCTGTCCATAGAAAACTTATTAAGCACTAAACCCCTATTAAATCTGCCCATTATCAATAGATATACGCCTTTCGGCATAATTAAATAACTACTAATCTCAAAAATTAATTTGAGAAACTATCTGAAACTAGAAAGGTAATTAGATTCTAATCTCTTGTTCCCCTTGGAATTAGGATAATCTTATTTAATATCACACATTCATGTTACCCTTGGCATTAGGATAATCTTATGTAATATCGCCCATTCAGATGCGATGAACAACACTTAAAAAAAGAGTAACTAAACAAAGTAACTGCTAAAAATTCTCTCGACTGTCACAAGACATCCATCGATTGTTAAAGGGCCATTTTATAATGAAATTTGTAGGGTTATGAACATGAAAATAATATTCATCTTATCCGATCAGGATAAGCTCAGTTGACAATTCTGATATATATAAATATATATAAATGCAGTGGTCTCCACCGGTTACATAAAATACAATACCTCCGCAACTTATTCGAGGACATACATTTAGCTTTTGCTGTAGCTGATGTAGAGGCGAGAGTACAGATTCAGGGCTGATTCACTAAACGGCAATGTTTTCTGATTTCTCCGCCACTGCCAGTGAGAGGATTGTTCTCCGACAGAATAGTGAGAGCTCTGGAGAATTGAGCGAAGAAATAGTTGCCGTCTTGGCCCATTTTGGTGGCGTAAGGCCCAGTTCGGGGATCCGACAGCAAGCGCTGATCGATGAGAAGGAGTCCCTTGTGTTTCATCAAGATTTTGAAATAATTGTTGTCCAATTTCATGGGCGTCACGCGATCGTTGCGTGCGTAGACGACGTCGTTGGGGTCCGGATTGGGGGTCGGGCATCGGCCTTTCAGGTACACAGCGTACTCGGGATCGAGACTCGGGTCGACCTCGGGGTAAAGCCTCTCAACCAGATTCACACAGTGGGTTCTGCCCACACTATGTGCTCCTGCACCAACAATTAATCACAATTACTATGCTACAACCATTATTTATTTCTTTTATTTATTTATTTGAATGTATAGATATGAAACCTAGAAGGGCTACGGCTCCTTCCGCATCGATGCCCGCAGAGGCAAAGGCGGAGAGAAGAGTTGAGATGCTGTCGTTATGCAGTGGAGTGTATCTGTCCACCACTGCTGCACTGCTTTTTCTGCTGTCTCGCCTCCCTGTTTTCACAGCGATGCGTGGCCCTCCTAGCTGCGCAACATTAATTGTCAATGAATAGGAAGAAGACGTAAGAAAATATTATTGCTGGATATTGGCTAAGCACCCACCATTACAGCTCCCTCTCTTGCGGCGAGAGCAATAATGTCAGCACACGACACCACTCCAGGACACTCCGCCTCGACGGCCTTCTTAATGGTGTCGATATACTTGAAGTTTCGCATTCCGAAGTTTCGTTCCGATTGTTTCTCCGACTCTACATCTCCACTTTTGTCTAACAGAATGGAGGCATCGCACGACTGCAATATACTTCCCCAATGATTAAACTCTACTTCAAATTTCAAAATACAATGTAATAAGGCCAGTAATGGAATTTATAAATTGGGTACCTGGACTATGCAGTCGTGGAAGATGAGTCTGATCCATGAAACGGCAGTGTTGCCGTGCTGCTCATAGAGATTGTAGACCTGCTCCTTCACTATGTCCTCTGCTCTCTGGCACGACGTTGCATAGTAATTTTCCTTCAGTCCCGCAATTTGTTGTGCACAGCAGCAGAAGAAGAACAGGCTGAGTGAACCCAAAAGGAGGCCTGATCTTGCCAATGTTGCCATTGACGGAGGCTGCAAACTGATGTACTTGGCCAAATCTATATTAATCTCTAATGTACTTGTACTGTACTTGGCCAAATCTATATTAATCTCTAATGTACTTGTACTGTACTTGGCCAGTATGGGCTCTATTTAAAACGATACGAGTTGTGTAGATACAGTGCAGCGAATTATCTCGTACAGATCAGATGCTGAGCTGCCATTATTGATTGGTGCAGAGCATGCGTGCCGCCCCCTCTCACTCAGATAGTATCCAGCCTTGCAGACTTATTTGACCGAAACCAGTAAGTGACATCACAGTTCCGACCAGAAAATCTGAATGTCCTGTAGCATTTCCCATAGGGAACATCACATGGATATTTTATCAAGTAAAATTTTTGGAACCCTGAGATACCCCATTTAGATCGGCTCACTTTTTCTTGTTTCTGTGCCTTATTTCTTCCTTCCCTGTGCTACACATCATTCAGTTTGTTGCTTCCTTCCAAGTTCCGTGTGCTACACATCATTCCTATTTCTTCTGGTGGAGGCCACTTCGTGCATATCCTCCAGCTCATATTCATTTCTATCTTGACTTCAATTAATTAGCATCTGGTACACTGAGACGTATGTCAAACATCATTTGATTTGAAACTCTTTGTGGGCCATTTTTCTGCAGTGGCTCTTGGGATTAGTCGGTACAACTGTTAGGATCTCTTGCAAACTAGCAAGAAGAAAAAGAAGAAAAAGTAGTAAGCTAACTTAGGAGCAATCTTCTGAGTTCTGTTTTTAGGCAAAAAAATGGGTTTGAATTTGGTCAAATTTTCAGGGGTAGTCTAAGTTTTGCATGGATCAATGTTCCATGCATTTCAGAGCCTTACCCCAGAGGTTATGCTCCATTTTAAACCAATCCAGATCGCTTAGAGTTCTGAATTGGTTGGAAATTTAAAAAGAACAGCAGGAAAGCCTACCCTAAAAGTTACTCCTGAGGAAAGATTGCTCAAGAGTTAGCCCAATAGATAATTTTTTAATGGTATGTGTTTAATAAATGGGTTAAATGTGAGGTTATTGTAAATGGAGTTGTCCTTGTTAGGCCCTACAAACAAAACACCCAAAGACATTTGTAAAGTAATTGCAAGGTAGGTACCCATGGTTGCAATAGAAAGCATCATAATTTATAAAATATGTATAAAAGTGTCAAGAAAATGTAGATGATGGTTGGGAGGAATTGTTTGTTTGTGTTGGGGTAAAAATCTAGCTTTAATGGAAATGATATATCATTTCTCCTACATTTCATTTCAATTTTATGTTATATTTTTTTATACAATTAAAGATTATAATACTTTATTATTTAAAAAGAAACATATTTTGTTATTATTTAAAAAAATAAACATATATTTTGTTATTATCTAAAAAAAAATAAACATATTTTGTTATTATATAAAAAGGTAATGAAAATAAACATATTTTGTTATTATCTAAAAAAATAAACATATTTTGTTATTATCTAAAAAAATGTAAAAAGGTAAAAAAAATAAACATATTTTCTTATTATCTTTTTTTTTGTTTGTTAATTTGTGCGGGATCGCACCCTGCCTGAGCCACACCAACCCTTAACATGGTTGGATTTTTTGTCCCCGCGGGTTTAGAACCGGTGACTTTAACATCACGGAGTGGCTTAACAACACACTCCGTCACCGACTGTCCTACACCTCGGGGACATTTTCTTATTATCTAAAAAATAAACATATTTTGTAATTATTTAAAAAAAATAAACATATTTTGTTATTATATAAAAAGGTAAAGGAGAAATATTTATATAAATATATAACAACATCACCCCACCCCACATAATGTAACTGTTTTAAAAGTTTAACATAAATTCTGTTATATTCATATTAATAAATGGATATTAATATCAACCTAACAACATAAATTGTAGTTTAGTTGTTTTTATTTTTAGATTAGTCACTTTACAACCAAAATTAATGAAAATCAATGAATCTATGATTAAAATAGGTCTAAAAACTAGAACAATTAGACAATTCCTATTAAATATCAATGTAATTGCACCGTTAAATCAATGCACCTATTTATTTATCTTATTCATTTAGGCAATGCTATTAGCAATCCTCAAATGTTACAATTACTTTCACAACTTGGGTGACAACTCCACCCCCCCATTGCAGCAATCCTCAAATGTTACAATTACTTTCACAACTTGGGTGACAACTCCACCCCCCCATTGCAGCAGGTAGACCAAAGAACCAACACCATGTAAGTCAAGTCACTTTGAATCCTTTCTTGGAATCCTATTCCTAAATAGTTTTATTCCCATAATCATCTTCCAACCCCCAACAAAGAGTAATTAAGAGCCATAAATAGACTTAGGGAAAAATTAAAATTTGTTTAGAATTAATTAGGTCGTACAATAAACAATAGTCAAGTTAACCTCAACCCCCTTTGGCTATAAACTCTATATAGACTTTCATAACAATATTTCATAAAATAAACCATTATTTCCCATTTTTCCTACCTCACAAGGTTCTAAGACAATAGACTAAATTGTCCTCATTTAAAAAAGTACTTCCTTAAAGCATGATTTCCACAACAATGTTATTATTCATTATGACTTCTCCCAAAATCTAATCTAGGTTAGTATGGGTCCCAAGATTAACATCCTACAACTCAATGTTTTTCAACAATAATGTTAGTTTGACAAAACCATAATGCTTTCTAAGACTAAGCAACACAAGTCTCATTTCCATAACATTACACAATCATTTAAAAAACATAAATATAACATTATAATACATCATGGTAACCAAATAAGTTAGATATAAATTATTCTAAGCCAAATCATTACATAACATGTTCTAAGAAATGTCATGTTAATGATAACCATAAATGCATTTAATTAAGTGGAATTAAAGCATAGTCCTCCAAAATATAACCACATCATCAATAGAATAATATTATCTCACAATGTTCGTAATAAGAAATGAATCAACCAAATTGTAACTAGGTGATCAAATACATAAGACACAAAATTCATTAAAGACCATTCTTAAACCAAGTATGTTGTAGTCCCAAGATATCATAGAGTCTCACTAGTATTCTCAAAAGGGATATTACATTCATCTCCCCACATAAATAACGTCAATTCTAGTGTTCAAATCCCAATCAAATAATATAGTAATGGCAAATGAAACTTACACACATAAGCACAATTACCATATTCAATCTTTAGATTATAATGAACGTAACATAGTAAAGTGTAACACATAAATAATCATAATACAACATGGAGACTATCAATGTAACATTAACTTATAATCATCACAATCAATGCCAAGTCAAGGATGCTAAGTTCAAAATAGGCGTTAAATTAAAAATGGAATGTTACAATCCCTTCCCCTTCAGAGTAATTTCATTTTCAAATTTAAGTTATATCTCCCAATTTGCATTAAGAAAACATCATTCACACACACACAAACAAACAAAAAAGCTACTCATGCTCAACTATCCAAGTAGAAAAATCAATATAATGTTAATCCATACATTTTCAAATGTCATCATCTATCCCATACATTAATAAAACAATCATCTCATCAAAATTTATATAAAATTAGTTTGATAATCATTCCATACCAATCATAAATCAATAAGGGTATAAGTTATCATCCTAACAAGAACCAAAACACCATAATAACACCAATCAATCAATTTTTCTATCAACCTAATGCCACATCATTACTTAAACAATATCATCAACCATAATAAATTAAACATCAACACACAAGTGTCAATTGTGTTGTAAACCAAACAACAAGTAATATAATCAAGCACTTAGAGTTGAGCATCAACATATTAGTGTCAATCATATAGTACCAGAAACAACAAACAATATCACCGCACAAAAATAATTGAGTATCAATAGGTGTGTGTCACATTTAGTCGTTCACGCTACATAAAAATCATCGAACTATTATCATTAAAACATGTCAACCATACAACTAAAAATCATTATCATAGTGGTGAGCCAAAGAATTACAACAATACGAAGCACTGTATATTGCATATGCATGTGTAAAGAATTCAAACATTGTTGAAATTGTTTTCTCTTAATTTATGAATGATATGGAACATTAATGGAATTAAATGTTGAAGAGTAAATCACATATTTGCAAAAAGTAAATCTAGTATAATGAAATCAAGTAAATTGACTCTTTATCCAACCACATGATCATGGAATGTTTGAAGAGGAATCACACACCACTCATGTAGGAAAGATATGTTATAGAAAGTAGAAAATATAATTTACAACGTGTTATTTAAACCAACACATTGATTCTCCAACCAATCACATGGTTGTGGCATGTTGGAATAGAAATCCAGATGTAATTGCAACTAGGTAATGAATGCACAATGGATTATTCAACCACGAAACATTCAGTTGAAGTCTTCCTGAATTCATAAACAAATGTACTCGTAGAAAAAAATAAAATGACAAACAATATACAACAAGAGATTGAAAGAAAAATACAACTATGAATGAAATAAATAAAAAATAATATAATCTATGAATAAGGGTTATTCAACCACCAATTGTAGCTTTGTAGTGGGACCTTACTCTAAAGAAATTAAGGTGTTGAATTCATCAAAACAAAACACTATTCAAAACAAGCAAGTTAAAACAAAACTATGGTTTTTCATTCGTTAAAGAATTCATAATTATAATGCATCAATTGAAATAAAACTAGCTCCATCTCTTGCTATATCTATTGGATCTATTTACTAACCCATCCTGCAATAAACATTGATAGATCAAAGAGAGAATATAACTCTTAACTTCAAAATTAAACCCTTAAATTCTAAAGATACGAAAACATTCACATTGAACAACACAAGAATATAGAGATAAAAACCCTTAAGGTAGCATAACACCATCAATTACTCCTTATGGAAGGAATCACTTCACAAGCTATGCTTTCTACAAAACAATACATCCAACACACCTCTAATAAAATGATACTCATGTATATTTATACTCTATCATGAGTATTCCTAGGGGTCTATGCTAACAACCCCTTATTATTATATTATTTACTTTTAATTACATAGTGGGTCTATTTACTACCTATCAACTACCAAGTAGGCCTATTCCATTATTATGACCACATTACATTCATTATCCCCTTGGGTATCTCCATAGGTACCCCATATTATCCTCCCTACATACAATGCATTCCACTCCCCTTGGCATGTTTCATCCTCAAAATGTGGGATGCAATAGTATAATATGACATGCTAAGAAATGTAGGCAACTAGTACCATGAACAAGCATCCATCCATCCTAGTGAAACATGGACATGGGATCCAATTGTGACCTTTCCTCCTCGATGTAGATTCTAGTTTCTCCTTCGGATCAATGTCTTTTTCATTCTACCTTGATATCTCCATGCATTTATTTTAGTCTTCTGTGTGCCCCCATGCTGGTTTCCTTTCTAGTTCCATGCTGGGCCATAGTATGTTTGTTGATGCTCATGCCCTTTCTAGTTCCATGTTGAGCCGTAGTAAGATTTTTGACACTCATTCCCTTTCCTTGATTACTTTTGTTTCTATATGTGGTATGGGTGGAAACACAAACAACCTTAACTATCGATTTTTCTTTCTGTGACTCTTAAACATGTGGTTCTTTAGCTTCTTCTTCCTTTTTATTCCCTTCCTTTGGATTTTCTTCAATTGCTTTTGTAGGATCTTATTATGATTCAAACCTGGACTCTTCATGTGATGTGTCATTAGGTAATATGATTTCTTTATCTACAAGGACTTTGTTAGGTTCCTCCTTGGACCCTTTTTGCTTAAAAGAGATATATCCTGCAATGCAATTTTATTTTTCTTGTACCAAAGCTTCAATAATTTTTATTTTCACATTCATATTAACTATACGAGTCCATCCAAGAATAATATTCACATCATACATATCTATAGCATGAAAATATGAATGCAACACATATTTATCCGTAGTAATATTCAAATCTTTAAAATTTGAACATTTTCACTCTCAACCAATGTGATTTGAATATTGTTTGTGGAAACTTGCAGTTTTTTAGGCAAGTTAACATTGATGAAATTGTGTTTTCAACTAGAGTTAATAGAAACAATGAGTCTCTCTTCTTGAATACCTCCATGAACCTGAAATATGAAGTTTTCACATGAAAATAAATCCACAGTTCTCTTATTATTCTTCTTCACAATATGAGACCACTTGTATGAAAATGCTAAATTGCATATTCTTGATCTAAAAGTTCCTTCATCTTGTCATGGTTAAGTGAATGTCATCATATGACTACATCGTTCTAAAAAATTATGAAAAGAAATTTTCAACTTCTTTCCCCATACTGATTTCATTTATTTTATTTGTTCTTCAATACTAGGACCACCATATTTTCCTATAAAAGACATATTGCTTATGAAAACCCAAAAATAGAACTAGGGTTTTAAGAAAATCACTTACTTTTCAATGTAGCTCCTCTATGTAGTTAGGGTTTAAGGTGCTTAATGTAAAATGATCGTAACTTCTACTATACTTCTTGGATTGGCTATTATCACCGATTATGAAAAGTTGTGTCTTTTATGGATCTACTAGCACTAGTTTGACTTAGATCTATGCATTCTATCGAAATATATCCAATCTGCAAACTGCATGACTATCATTGGAAAAATCATAAAAAAAATGATTTTAAATCAACAATAACTCCACTTCCCGGACTCCGTTTTGGACATTTTGTTATTTGAAAATGGGTATTTTTTTAGAGGAACTTAGATATACAAAAAAATTCTTTAAATTTAATACAAAAGTTTCAAAAACTGACCTAAATATTATCATCCTCTTTTTTTTTAAAATTTTATTAAAAACCTACCAAAGAAGAAAAATTATCCCACTTTGTGCCTAGGAAAGAGATTTGATACCACTCATAGCAAAATTTGATAGATCAAATAGAGAATATAGATTTAAATTCATAAATAAACCATTAAGACTCAAATATAACAAAACATTCACCATGAACCACACAAGAATATAAAGAGAATAACCCTTTAGGTAGGGTAACGTCATCAATTACTCCTTAAGGAAGGAATCACTCCACAAGGCACTCTTGGTATAAAACAATACATCCAACAAGCCTCCAATACAATAATACTCATGTTTATTTATACTTTCTCATGAGTATTCCTAGGGGTATATGCCAATTACCTCTTATTATTTTTGAAGACATACTTATATTGAGAGGGGGGAGTCAATCAATATAAGCATTTTTTTACTTTTTCAAACATTCATCAACCATAAAAAAACAATCACATATGAGATCTATTAATTGCAGAACATGGAACACAAGATTTACGTGGAAACCCTTTCCGGAGAAAACCACAAAAGTTCTCTTTATAACTCATTGTAGGCACTGACTTACTGTTACAAATATTTTTAGGCACCAACCTACTCTTACATATCTTTGTAGACACCAATCTATTGGTGATAGCAATCGCCACCGCAAAGACCAACTTATCAAGAGACACCAATCTATTTATTTGAGTGGCACCAACCTACTCTTACACATCTTAGTAGACACCAATCTACAGGAGACACCAATCCCCACCGCTAAGCACCAACTTAGCAAGAGACACCAATCTCTTTGTGTGAGATGCATCAACCTTCATCAAGTCTTCTTGCTATTTTTTCCTTCACTAGGTCTACTTGCTACTTCTTCCTTCACCATTTCTACTCACTGTTTCTGCCTTCACTAGGTCTTCTTACTACTTCTGCCTTTACCAAGTCTAACCAAAATTTGAATTTCCAAATGGTAACTTTCTCAAAGCTTGTTTTTTTGGGTCTCTTCCCAGGAATGAAATTGTACATCATACCACCTATCCAATTTTGCAAATTTGATTATGAAATTGTTACACGAGGTACTTTTGTATGTATCCTCTGCTCTCTAAATTTTTCACAGTTTGAAGAGTCCCATAAAAGAAGTTATAGTGAAAATGCCAAGCTGACCTGTTTGAAACTGATCTTAGGACCATTCAAAAACCCTAAATTCAATAGAGAATATCTCATAAAGTACATAAAACCAATATCTAAAATTTGTACCACATGTACACCACAATCACTCCTTTATCTCTGCAAAATTTCAAGGTCTGAAACATACTAGAAAATAATTTATAGCAAAAGTTCCACGATGACCTGTTTGAAACTGATTTCAGGAGCAATCAGGAACCCTAACTTCCACAAGGAATATCTCCAAAAGTATACAAAAAAAACATGTGAAATTTATATCACATGTACACCAAGATCTCTCCTTGTTCTTTGCAAATTTTCCAGGCCTAAAATATCCTACAAAATAAGTTATAGCGAAAGTTACAAGCTAACATGTTTGAAATTGATTTCAGGGTCATTCAGGAACCTTAACTTCCATGGGAAATATTGTCGAAAGTATTGTAATTTCCCCACTATAATCCCTTGTTTAATTAATTCTTAATGTATATAATGTGTGTCCATGACTGAGCAATGTATATGTGAATTGTATTTGTGAATTTTAATAGTAAAATATGATGACAATTGTTGGGGGATATGGATAGAGATGGGGGATGAATTAATCCACAAGAGAGGGGAGGGTATAAGAGAATGCCTAATAGAGGGGTCCAAGGGGAAATTACCCATGTCTATTAATTCAACCCACATTCCTAAATTTTATTATCAATATGTATTAAACTTCTAATTTTCCCTTGAGAATAAAAGAACCCAATCGTTGAATGCATGTAAGGGAGTGGGTGTGAGAAGTCACATCCCATAGTTATTAGGAGCATGGGGGATACATAAAAATATCTTATGGATGGGTTTAATTCAAGGAAGAATCCAAAGAGAAGAAATTCATATGGTTAGTTACAACAGTTTTTTGATAGTCAAGTTTTTGCATGAAAAAGAAGCAGAGAGCATAAAAGAAGAGCTTGGAGTTGGGGAAACCATGGAGGGTGAATTCTGGATCATATTTGAAGCAAAAGAATGAATATATAGGTTGTTAGGCCTAAAGATGGAACTCATTTGTGACTCTCACTATAACAACAAGTGTTTGTTGTTGTTTGTTGGCAGTTTTCCTGGCAGTGAGTTTGCTTGAGTTTTCCAGTAGAGAGATTCCTAGTTACCTGTGCCAGAGAGACTGTGATAAATGATTGGGATTCCCGATGGATTGAGAGTAGTGAATGGGTACATTTATTGGGTTGGGAAGGTCGAGAGGAAGAGAGCTAGTGGAAAATCGAGATAGTTGTAGGAGAATACCAATGGGTTGTGGGATTTTCTTAGCTGTGAGTGGGCAGTGAGAGACCACCCTATTTTGTGGATTACTAGCCCCATCCAGGGGTTGACTTGATTTTGAGATTCATAACACCAATTCTATGGTTTGGTGGAACATATATCCCAAGTAGTGGGTTGCACAACTATTTAAAAAGTATAAGTGTTTTATCTATTTTCTGTCTTACATTGAGTTTTAATTGTTGTACATGAACTCTGTGTATGAGATTGATTTATATGTTGATGTAATGGGATATTAGATGCATTCATGTGTGATTTTAGTACGTTGTATAAGCACTTAATTAATGGTATCAAACAACAATTAAATATGAGTATAATTCATAGATGGTAAGCTATAGGAATTTAGTTAGCAGATAATTTTTTTTATATGTGTTTTCCACACAGTAATGATCCTTAGTTCATCTGGGGTTTGTTACAAGTATAGAGAACCATAATTTGAAATTTGTTCCACATGTACACCAAGATCGTTCCTCTATCATTGCAAAGTTTCAAGGTATGAAACATCCCAAAACATAATTATAGCAAAATTTCCAAGATGACTTGTTTGAAACTGGTTTCGGGAGCATTCATGAACCCTAACTTCCACAGGGCATATCTACCAAATTATAGAAAACCAACATCTGAAATTTGTACCACATGTACATCAATATCACTCCTCTGTCTGTTCCAAATTTCAAGGTCTAAAACTTCCTAGAAAAAAATTATTATGAAAATTGCAAGATGACCTGAAACTGATTTCACAATTCCATCTTTGCTAATCCATTTTTCAAAAAAACACTTTCTCTCAATAATTTCTCTTTTTATAGTTTTTCATAACCATTCATGAATGGAACTGTCCCTTAATTAGATAATTAATTTCCAATACCATGGGAAAATACCCCAAATACCATGGGAAAATACCTCAAACCAAGGGAAAATACCCCAAACCAAGGGAAAATACCCCAAACCCATGGGTTTGAAACCACCATTTCACTTTTTACCTTTTTAACATAATTTTATACCTATATATATAAATCAATATTGGAAATGATGTGTGTATTGTAATGCCATAATATGACATCAATGACATCATTAATCCTTTGATATCAATGACAAACATTCCAACAATTTTTCCCTTTGTCATTGATGGCAATCCTACAACGAAACACATAGTCCACCATGCATATAAAGAATTATCCCACTGTCTGTGAATCTTTCCTTGTCTACAACTCTCCCCCTTTGACCTCAATGAAAAAGGGATGCTCCCCCTGAGCTTGTGTTTCTCCTTAAGCACTTAGTGATGACATGGATATTACTCCCAATTTCTTCCTGAGATATTCAAATGTCTCTTTGGGAAGTGGTTTTGTGAAAATATCCACAATTTGTTCTTTGGTGACAGTATATTCCAACTTAACATTATGTTCTGCTACTTATTCTCTTAAGAAGTGATACTTGATTGGAATATTCTTTTCTTTTAATGCATAATATGATTCTTTGAAATATTTATTGCACTTGTGTTGTCACAAATTATTGAGATTGGGTTATCATATTCTATATTAATATCTTTTAAAGTATGCTTCATCCAAAGAACTCGTGTGCAACATGTTGTTGCTACTATAAACTCGACCTTTGTTGTGGATAGAGAAACTGCAGATTGTTTCTTGCTCAACCAAGATACTAGATTGTCTCCAAGAAAGAATGCTCATCCACTTGTACTTTTCCTATCATCAACACCATCTTCCCAATCCGCATTTGTATATGTTGTCAGAGTAAAATATTCACCTCTTGAGTACCACACGCTGAAATCCAAGGTGCCCTTTAGATATCATAATATTCTTTTCATTTCTTGCACATGAGTTTCTTTTGGTTCAACTTGAAACCATGCAACCAATCCTACTACTTTCATAATGTTTGACCTTGATGCTTTCAGATACAATAGGTTTCCAATCATTGATATGTATAATGTTTGATTGTATTCCAGAGATCCATCATCTTTTCTTAATTTACAACCTATGACCATGGATGTGTTGACTAGTGCACAATATTCCATACTAAAATTCTTCAACATTTCCTTGATATACTTGGTTTGTGAAATGAATATGCCTTTGTCGAATTAAGAAATTTGTAAACCAAGAAAGAATGACAATTTACTAAGCATAGATATCTCAAATTCCTTTTCATTTATATTGCAAACTTTTGTCACATTTTTTTCATATTGCCTACAAAAATGATTTCATCTACATAAACCACAAAAATCAATTGATTTTCTCCTACTGTGTTGATGTAGAGATTACTATCAACGATTTCCTTTTTGAAGCCTTATTGTTGTAGATATTTGTCAAGTCTTAAATACCAGGCTCTAGGAGCTTGTTTGATCCCATAGAGTACTTTCTTCAATCTGCATACATGATCCTTACTTTCTGATAATAAGAATCCTTTGGGTTGTTCATTCTATACTTATTCCTCTAAATTCCCATTGAGAAAGGCAAAGTTGACATCCATTTGATAGACTTTGAAGTTCTTGAAACACACGAATGCCAAAAACATTATGATAGTTTCTAGTCTTGCAACTAGGGAAAAGGTTTCTTTTAAATCAATGCCTTCAACTTGAGCATAGAATTTACAAAACAATCTTGCGTTGTTTCTTATTACATGTCCATATTTATTCAACTTGTTCCTAATAACCCACTCGCTGGCAATCACATTTTTATCTTTTAGTCTTGGAACAAGTTCCCATGTCTCTTTCTTGTCAATTTGATTAATCTCTTCTTCCATGGAATCAATCCAATGCTTGCCTTCAATAGCTTTTTTAAAGTTATTAGGATCTATTTTAGACAACAAAGAGAAGTTTTCATGTTCTGGTGTAGTTGTCAATCTTATTCTAATCTAAACTCTCATATCTTTATCACCAAGAATTAATTTTTTTAAATGATTCTTTTGGACAAATCTAGATGGTGTCTTTGTATCTTGATGTTTAGATTCTTATTCTTCATTTTTTTCTCCTTATTCTTCTTCTTCTTTACATATTGGATCCTTTGTTTGAACAAGTGCTTTCACCTTCTAACTCCCTTCTTCATCCACTTTCACATTGACACTCTCTATGTTCTTGTCCAACACTTTATTGTAACATCAATAAGCCTTGGTTCTTGATGAATAACCAAGAAACATACCTTCACCATTTATAGAGTCAATGTTTTCCAAGTCCTCATCATCTCTCTTTATGTAGCAATTGCTTCTGAAAACTTTGAAGTATTTAACTGTTGTTGGTCTTGATCCGGATTATTTTCGACACAAAATGAGAGCGGAGATAGAATAAAGAAATGCATAGAGGTATTGCAGATATCCAATAATATAACATAAATGTATCAGGGATGCAACCATAAACACAGGGATACATTAATACACAATTTCTATTAATGAAATAAATGTATGGAGATTGTAAAAATACAGAGTGAAAGACTCGCTAGAATGGTGACAGCTTATCTCTGAGAAGAGATGTGATAGTACTCACATTCGCAAGAAGATGATTACAATGAGGATATGAAGGCATTTTTACAATAAACAGGAATGCCAAAAACCCTATACATCCAAAAATCTAACCCTAGGAGATGAAGCGCCAAAATTCATGTGGGCCTCGTTTGGGTAAGTTAGTACATCAACTTCCCGGGGTCGTAACTTATGCATACGATCTCCGTTTTAGGCGTATGATAGCCCGTTGGAAAGGTATCATCGAGGAGATTCATTTTGGGGGCTCAATAATGCCTCTATATATAATTGAGAAGCTCTATCCCAAAAAACCTTCATTTAGGCCTTCAAAATGACCCCAGAAGTTAAAAACTGCTAAAAATAGTAAATTGCCAAAATTGCCAGAAAATTGTTTTGAGCCAGTTGGAAAAGGTGGGTGGCCATTGATATACAACTAGATCAATCCTCCCTCCTTAGGAAGCAATGGTATCCATTGCGTTGAGTGCCTGGGGGAGAGGAAAAAGCGTTTGCTGAATTTGAATCTTGGTGAGCTGCTTGCCTTGCTGGAGATGTCACATTGCTCGATTTGTGGAAGGCTATCACGAGCATGTGGCTGGAAGGGTGGGCCCTTTTTAACCAATTTGGATACATGATATTCTTTTGTGCAGAAGGAATTCTTACACTTTGCTACAATCTTGTTGACCTGCTTCTGTTGGATAGAAGGTGCTTGGGCCGAGGATGTAGTGGTTACAATATCCCTTTGTTCACCTTTTGAAGCGATTGTGAAGAAGCTGAATTTTGTAGTATGAGATACTACCTTGTGACACTTTTTAGGTGGAACAATAGTTGGAACTACCTCTGGTATTTTGTAGAGATGACCCACCAGAGAAACAATGACACTGCGGGGTCAAGACTCATAAACAACATGGCGCTTCCACATATATGGTTGGCCCAAGAGAACATCACAGACATCCAATGGGGAAACATCACATAATACCTCATCCTTGAAGGGATGGATGCCATATGACAATCGACACTACTGGCTGACATGAAGATCTTTTCCTTGGCGAAGCCACCTGATGTTGTATGGCTGCGGGTTAGGTGCTATCGACAATCCCAACTGTTTGATGACCTATGCTGAGATGAGGTTCTTCTGGCTTCTGCTATCAACAATAAAATGCAGCGGGGTCCCCTTCACCCACATCTGTGAATGAAAAAGGTGCTCCCCGTCTTCAGGATCTGTTGGTTCTTCTGGTTGAATTGCCGCGGTCGCGACAATAGCAGTGGGGTCTGCTTCAATGATCTGTCTTTTACTAGTGTTTTCATAATCAGATTCTGAATCAGGGTTCGGCTCCTTGTCTTTGATCTCGGCCACCAATGACTGTTTTGAGCGACATTCATTGGTGTTGTGCCAGGGGATTTTGTGGAAATCACAACATTTTCCGGTGTCCTTTGTCTTTCTGTGAGCCTTCTTTTCCTGTGGCTTGGACTGGTTTTCGAGAGACTGTTTGTTAGGGCCGTCATTGTCATACTTTGGTTGTTGTAGATTTGCAGACCCAAACTCTTGTTTGTTCTGGTGCTTAATTTTGTGCTCAATTTTAACAACATATCGATAAGCAACACCGAGTGATGAGATGTCCAGAAAATCCATTTCAGTTTGGATGTATCTATGTAGAGCCCCAAGGTATTTCAGAACCAAATGTCGTTCGGAGTCTTTGATACCTAGCTTGGTGTGCAAGGTATGGAAGGTATTGATGAACTCCAGAATTGCTTGGCCTCTCTCTTGCCGCAGTGTGGTCCATCTCATGTACTGGTCCTCATAGTTGCCAATAGGGTAATACTGTTCCTTTACCGCATCCACAAAAAAATCCCAAGTGGGCTCAACCCCATATATTCCAGACTCCTTTGTGGAACTTTGCTCCTAGTAAGTTTCCCACCAATGTTTGACTTGGGGAGAGATTTAAAGAGTGCGAAGGTGATCTTTTCTCTGTCGGAAAAATTGTGAACAGAGAAATAATCTTCTAGCAGATTTAACCATTTGTTTAGCGCATCCGCATCGATCCGACCTTCAAATATAGGAATATCAAAATTGACCCGTACATTAAAAGGCGAGGTGCCTCCAAAGAGGCCGCTTGATGAATATGCGGCTATTGCTATCGACAGGAATTGAAGGATGTGGGAAAAATTCTCCATCATTTCATCCCTTTGTCGCGTGAGAGATTGCTCAAGCAACAGACTGATAGGATCGTCTGCTCCATCGTTTTTATTTTATTCCACCATTGAGGGTTTCTTGGGTGTTCGAGAGTGATTTTCCTAAAGAGAGACAAGCATGAGACCCAACTTGATATACTCGGACCTCATCGGGGACATGCACTGAAAAACGATCAAGAGCAGCCTGCTCTGATACCACTGATCCAGATTATTTTCGGCACAAAATGAGAGCGGAGATATAATAAATAAATGCACAGAGATATCATGAATATCCAATAATATAACATAAATGTATTAGTGATGCAACCATAAACACAAGGATACAGTAATACACGATTTCTATTATTGAAATAAATGTATAGAAACTGTAAAAATACAGAGTGAAAGACTCGCTAGAATGGTGGAAGCTTATCTCTGAGTAGAGATGTGAGGGCTACTCGCATTCGAAAGAACATGATTATAATGAGGCTTTGAAGGTATTTTTACAATAAACAGGAATGCAAAAAACCCTAGACATCCAAAAGCCTAACCCTAGGAGATGAAGCGCCAAAAGTCATGTGGGCCCCGTTTGGGTAAGTTAGTACATCAACTTCCCGGGGTCGTAACTTATGCATACAATCTCCGTTTTAGGCGTATGATAGCTCGTTGGAAAGGTATCGTCAAGGAGATTCATTTTGGTGGGGCTCAATAATGCCTTCATCTATCATTGAGAAGATTTATCCCAAAAAACCTTCATTTAGGCCCTCAAAATGGTCCTGAAAGTTAAAAACTGCTAAAAATAGTAAATTGCCAAAATTGCCAGAAAACTGTTTTGAGCCAGTTGGAAAAGGTGGGTGGCCACTGATATTCACCTACATCAATCCTCCCTCAAGAAGCAGTGGTATCCATTGCGTTGAGTGCTTGGGGGAGAGGAAAAATCATTTTTTGAATCTGAATCTTGGTGAGCTGCTTGCCTTGCTAGAGACGTCGCGCTGCTCGATTTTTGGAAGGTTATCACAAACATGTGGCTGAAAGGGTTGGATCTTTTTAAACAGTCTGGATACATTAGATTCTTTTGTGTAGAAGGAATCTTTACACTTGGCTACAATATTTTCGACTTGCTTCTGTTGGATAGAAGGTGCTTGGGTCGAGGATGTAGTGGTTGCAGTATCCTTTTGTTCACCTTTTGAACAGATTATGAAGAAGTTGAATTTTGTAGTATGAGATACTACCTTGCGGTACTTTGTAGGTGGAACAGTAGTCGAAACTACCTCTGGTATTCTCTAGAAATGACCCCCCAAAGAAACAATGACACTGCGAGGTCGAGACTCATAAACAACATGGCGCTTCCACATTTATGGTTGGCCCAGGAGAACATCACAGACATCCAGTGGGGCCATATAACATAATACCTCATCCTTGAAGGGTTGGATGCCGTATGAAAATCGACACTGCTGACTGACACAAATATCTTGTCCTTGGCGAAGCCACCCGATGTTGTATGGCTACGGGTGTGGTGTTGTCGACAATCCCAACTGTTTGACGACCTCTACCGAGATGAGGTTCTTTTGGCTTCCGCTATCAACAATAAAATGCAGCGGGGTCCCCTTCACCCAAATCTGTGAATGAAAAAGGCGCTTCCCCTCTGCAGGATCCATTGGTTCTTTTGGTTGAATTGATGCGGTCGCGACAATAGCAGTTGGGTCTGCGTCAATGATTTGTTCTTTACCAGTATTTCTAGAATCAGATTTTGAATCAGGGTTCGGCTCCTTGTCTTTGATCTCGACCACCAATGAATGTTTTGAGCGACATTCATCGGTGTTGTGCCAGGGGATTTTGTGGAAATCACACCATTTTTCGGTGTCCTTTTTTGTCTTCCCGTGACCCTTCTTTTCCTGTGGCTTGGACTAGTTTTCGAGAGATTGTTTATTAGGGTTTTCTTTGTCATACTTTGGTTGCTGCGGATTTGCAGACCCGAACTCTCGTTTGTTCTGGTGCTTAAATTTCTGCTTGTTTTTAACAACATATCGATAAGCAACACTAAGTGATGAGATTTCTAGAAAATCCATTTCAGTTTGGATGTATCTATGTAGAGCCCCATGATATTTTAGAACCAAATTTTGTTCGGAGTCTTTGATACTCAGCTTGGTGCGCAAGGTATGGAAGGTATTGGTGAACTCCAAAACTTCTTGGCCCCTCTCTTGCCGCAGTGTGGTCCATCTCATGTATTGGTCCTCATAGTTGCCAATAGGGTAATACTGTTCCTTTACCACATCCACAAAAAAATCCCAAGTGGGCTCGGCCCTATATCTTCCAGACTCCTATGTGGAACTTTTCTCCAAGTAAGTTTCCCACCAATGTTTGACATGGGGGAGATATTTAAAGAGTGCGAAGGTGATCTTTTCTCCATTGGAAAAATTGTGAACAGAGAAATAACCTTCTAGCAGATTTAACCATTTGTCTAGGGCATCCGCATCTATCTAACCTTCAAATATAGGAATATCAAAATTGACTTGTACCTTAAAAGGAGAGGTGCCTCCAAAGTGGCCACTTGATGAAGATGCACTTGTTTCTATCGGCAGGAGTTGAAGGATGTGGGAAAAATTCTACATCATTTCGTCCCTCTGTTGTGTGAGAGCTTGCTCAAGCAATAGACTGATAGGATCATCTGCTCGATCATTTTTCTTTTCTTCCACCATTGAGGGTTTATTGGGTGTGCAAGAGCGATTTTCCTCAAGAGAGACAAGCTTGAGACCCAACTTGTTATACTTGGACCTTGTCGGGGACATGCACTGAAAAATGATCAAGAGTAGCCTGCTCTGATACCACGGATCCAGATTATTTTTGGCACAGAATGAGAGCGGAGATATAATAAAGAAATGCACAAAGATATCATGGATATCCAATAATATAATATAAATGTATAAAATATGCAACAATAAACACAAAGATACAGTAATACATGATTTCTATTAATGAAATAAATGTACAGAGACTGTAAAAATACAGAGTGAAAGACTCTCTAGAATGGTGACAACTTATCTCTGAAAAGAGATGTGAAGGCTACTCGCATTCACAAGAAGATGATTACAATGAGGCTCTAAAGTCATTTTAAAAATAAACAGGAATTCCAAAAACCCTAGACATCCAAAAACCTAACCCTAGGAGATGAAGCGCCAAAACTCATGTGGGCCCCCTTTGGGTAAGTTAGTACATCAACTTCCCGAGGTTGTAACTTATGCATACGATCATTGTTTTAGGCGTATGATAGCTCGTTGGAAAGGTACCATAATGGAGATTCAATTTGGGGGATCAATCATGCCTTGGGCTATCATTCAGAAGCTCAATCCCGAAAAACCTTCATTTAGGCCTTCAAAATGGCCCCGAAAATTAAAAACTGCTGAAAATAGTAAGTTGCCAACATTGTCAGAAAACTGTTTTGAGCCAGTTGGAAAAGGTGGGTGGCCACCGATATCTACCTGGATCAATCCTGCCTCCTTAGGAAGCAATGGTGTCAATTGCGTTGAGTGCCCAGGGGAGAGGAAAAAATGTTTGCTGAATCTGAAGCTTGGTGAACTGCTTGCCTTGCTGGAGACGTCGCACTGCTCGGTTTGTGGAAGGCTATCATGAGCATGTGGTTGGAAGGGTTGGCCCTTTTTAACCAGTTTGGATACATGAGATTATTTTGTGCAGAAGGAATCTTTACACTTTGCTACAATATTGTCAACCTGCTTCTGTTGGATAGAAGGTGCTTGGGCCGAGGATGTAGTGGTTGTAGTATCCTTTTGTTTACCTTTTGAACAGATTGTGAAGAAGATGAATTTTTTAGTATGAGATACTACCTTGCGACACTTTTTAGGTGGAACAGTAGTCGAAACTACCTCTGGTATTCTGTAGAGATGACCCCCAAGAGGAACAATGACACTGCGGGGTTGAGACTCATAAACAACATGGCGCTTCCACATATATAGTTGGCCCAAGAGAACATCACATACATCCAGTGGGGAAACATCACATAATACCTCATCCTTGAAGGGATGGATGCCGTATGACAATCTACACTGTTGTCTGACACAAATATATTGTCCTTGGCGAAGCCACCCGATGTTGTATGGCTGCGGGTGTGTTGTTTTCGACAATCCCTAGGAGATGAAGCGCTAAAAGTCATGTGGGCCCCGTTTGGGTAAATTAGTGCATCAACTTCCCGGGGTCGTACTTATGCATACGATCTCCGTTTTAGGCATATGATAGCCCGTTGGAAATGTATCATCGAGGAGATTCATTTTTGAGGCATGAATTTGGCAATAATTGAGAAGTTCAATCCCAAAAAACCTTCATTTAGGCCCTCAAAATTGCCCTGGAAGTTAAAAACTGCTAAAAATAGTAAATTGCCAAAATTCCCAGAAAACTGTTTTGAGCCAGTTTGAAAAGGTGGGTGGCCTCTGATATCCACCTAGATCAAGTATTCCCTTCCATAATCCATAAGGTGTTTTTTTTTTGTTGACTCTGAATTTCCCTTTATTCAGAATGTAGACTACGGTTTTGACTACCTCTCTCCAAAACTTATCTGATAAATTAGATTTATTATAATTTTTCTATGCATCTCTTGTATGGTTTGATTCTTCCTTTCTACCACTCCATTATGTTGTGGATTTCTTGTAGCTGAAAAATTCCTCTTTTTTCCATGAAGCTCACAAAACTCTTCAAATTCATTTGAGATAAATTCCTATGTCTGATATCAAGCACTTGATTTTCAAATTAGTTTCATTTTCAACCAAGTCTTTGAATGCTTTGAACTTCTCAAACACTTTATATTTTTCTTTTACAAATGTAACCCATGTCATTTTAGAGTAATCATTAATAAGCAACATAAGCAATTTTCACCTTGTATACTTTATGTTCTTGTAGGGCCACAAAGATCTATATGAATGAGTTCCAATTGCTTCATTGTTGAGTAATCCTTTTATTTGAAGCTTTCTATTTTATGTTTCCCATGTTGACATTGCTTGCAAAGAGTGTTTCAAGGCTTAGCAATCTTTGGCATATCTCTCACTTCTTGTTTGGTGTTGATTTTTATTATATTATCAAAGTTTATATCACCCATTCTTCTATGCCATAACCAAATCTCATATAATGGTCCCATATATAATTTTTTTCCCTTGATCTCATTGAGAATATATACATTATTTGAGTTTCTATATGCATTTTCCACTAATATTCCTGATCATTTCTTCCTTATCTCATGGCCTTGAGAATCAAATGTGAGAGTGTGTCCTTGATCACACATTTGACTAACACTAAGAATATTATGTTCCAAACCTTCAACATACATGACATTCTCTATTTTAGTCTTTCCATTATTAAGACTAAGAGTACCTTTTCCGGCTATCCTGTGATAACATTATCTCCAAATGTTACACTGCCTTCGTTTACTTCCTTCAAAATGTGAAACTTGTTCTTGTACCCTACCATGTGGCTTGAGCATTCATTGTCAATGTACCATTTGTTTCCTTTGTTTTGAGCATGAAGGGAATTTTGCACAAGCGTATATTCCTCCTTCTACTTTTCTTGTGCATGATTCCTTTTCCAAACTCCTGTGGATTCTTTATTTTTTGGGGGAAGGGTATCTTTTTCCTTGTTTTTTCTAGAAGTTTCCACTGGGCCACTTCTACAAAACATGCTATTTTCTCATAGTTGTTGCACTTATAACAGAGAATATTGTAATAAAATAATGAAGTAAATGAATTATAGTTTCTATTTGAGAACCCATAAGTACTTATGTTTTTGTTCCATACATGATTATTTCTTGCATATCTATACAATCTATTGCTTTATGACCAAAGTGATTAAAAGAAAAAATGAACAAGGAAAGAGTTTTGGTACCGAGTTGTGTGAGGCCATCTTGGAGGGAAATATCTTCTTAATATGTCCTTGTTGTATTTGGGAGGAGTACCAATTTTCTGTAGAACATCATTTTCTCTCTTCCTGATGTCTTTATCACTGATGGAGCTTTTGAGTACATCAACATAGATTTTATATTTTCCTTCATTTACTTTATTTGGTGGCTCTATAGATTTTGAATCTTCTTTGGTGGTCATCTGACTCTTATCATAACTAAGACTAATTTTAATGAGTGGTGATCTTTGGCGTTCGATGATATCATCTAAGATTTCAGTGTTCTTTTCAAACTTCAAGATTCTATTCAACTAAGTAATTGAATTTTACATTTTCTTTCTTAAGGAAACAATTCCAACTTCTAGTTTCTCACAATTTCCTTCCTTTTCTTCAGTTGGATTCTCACCACTTCTTTCGTCCCATTTTGCTCTTCTAGTTAAATATTTAGGCGGATAATAGTATTCTTAGTTTCTTCAAGGTTTTGTGACTTTTTTTCTTTTGCATCACGGTCCTCCTCTTCATATTTCTGTAGTTGATCCTTTTGTTTCAAATTCGTTTTCTTAAGATTCTTTATTTTTCTTAAGGCACAAATGAGTTCCTCTTCAAGATCTAATTCTACATCTATTTTGGCATTTTTTTCCTCTTTTGAATCCATCATTTATTTCCCTTTGTATACATTTTCTGAAGTATAAGTTTCCATTGCCATGTGTGCTCCCTAGATCTACCTTCAAGTGGTTAGATTGTTGAATCCAAGGGAACTGGCTCTGATACCAATTTTTGAGCACACACTTATACTGAGAGTGGGAAGCAAATCAATATAAGACAATATTTTACTTTTCAAGCATTCATCAACCGTACAAAAACAATCACATATGAGATCTAGTGACTGTAGAACATGGAACATGAGATTTATGTGGAAATACTTTCGGGAGAAAACCACCTAAATTCTCTTTATAATTATTTGTAGGCACTAACCTACTATTAAAAATATTTGTAGTTACCAACCTGTTGGAGATATTACACACTCACGTAGTAATTATTTTTCCAAGCTTTTAGGGATTTCTAGTGACCGAGAGGGTCTCCTATTTTTTAGGAGATTCCCTAAAAATTAGGGTGCTTCCTAAAAGGTAGGGAACATTTTCACTTCAGTTACGACTTCATTTCATCCATCGTTGATCTTAGTTGACTCTTGGAATATAAATCATACCTCTTTTCCCTAGATTTTAGGGCATGAGGGCACACTTCCTTTGCATGAATGCACTATTCTTGGTATCTACACTTGTCACAAAGTTAAATTGTTTCCTCTTAAACAGTGAACTGAGACTAACTTGTAGTTGACTCCCGTTATAGTGATTTAGTGTCTATATTTCCTTTAGATCACTCGTATGGCGCATGGCACATGCACTCCATAAGATTGGTGTATGTACCCCCTAATATTGGTGCAATGCTTCTTTGGGAGTACTTATATGCATGCGTGTTACTCATTCATCATGTGATGTTGTGATTAATATATTTTATCATTATTTCTCTCATTATTCTCTCTCTCTCTCTCTCTCAATTCTCTTTAAAGTTTTATGTGATTCTCTCTCTCTCTCTCTCTCTCAAGTTTTATTTGATTTTCTCTAGCTAGGTTCGTTGTGAATGGTTTTAGGGTTTTCACCCAAACTTCCCATAGGTTGCTATAAGAAAGGCACATATGAATTTTGTGTAGGGTCAGGAGGAGATTTAGTCGGAAAGGATGTAATCAACACATGCTATTATTCTCACACCATACAATTATGTTGATTCGAAGCCAAGGATTTTGCATCAACTCAAGGATCAATGATTATACCGATTGACAATGGCAATAGAAGTAGAGTCTGATTCTCTAGAAGGGAAACATGATTTTCTAATAGACAATATATGGCTTCATAATGTATTTTATTGTTTATTTCTCCTAAAATTCAGTATCTTGTCGAATCACTCTCAACTCCAGGAAAAGCATGGACCAACTTGGAGGTCCTATTTGGGATACAGGAATATTGTGAACGCATAAAAGAAATTGATAATATATATCCAACAAAAAATCCACGAGAAGAACAAGCCTCTTAGTTTGAAGATCCTTCTACACAAGTATCTACACATCCTTTTGTTCCATTTATTTGAGATGATGTCTACTCTATTTCATATCTATTTTTCGAATCAAATTCAAAAAGTGATGGAAATATAGATGACAAGCCATAATAGATTCCCAAGTAGACGCATTCCAACCTACATGGAGTAGTTGACCTTATGGGATATCCACCAGATAAAAGGAGGACAAGATTCCAATTTGAGGAGCCTTCTCATTCACTTGCAACTATTGAACCATTGATGCACATGCTTTTCTGTAATGTTTCCAAGCCAATTTTTTTGTTGGAAACACTAACTGTTCACTGTCTACTGTTGTTTGTATGTGTCTATGCATGTTTTCTCATGAAGTTGCATATAAGGTTTATATGTTTCATTCTCAAAGAATGTAGACATAGATCTGAAGATACATCATAAAGAAAAACAAGATATAACAAGAGACACCAGTATAGAACCAAATAACACATATCTGACCTTTATTTAGATAATATAGAGAATCTGGCACAAAAGATCTGTAGATCTGGAAGAATATCAAATAAAGATTCTAGCTAGAATAAGAGTTGCTACAAAATGCTCAAGATTGAATATATAAGCCTCCCAAGGCTAGATAATAAGCTGAAGCTTGATACAAGATTAACTTCTTTCCCTCCAAGGTTTAGGTCCAAACCCCCTTGACTAAGTTGCGCCCTCCTGGATGGCTGTAGAAACCAAATAATTCATCCTTGCTGCTGGAAGCCTCCAAATGCCCTGAAACTGGATGGAATAATATATTGGGGCAATACAAACCCCCTGTTGAAGTCTCAAACTGAAAGGTAGATATCTTCTCCTCTAATAACTAAAACCCCAAACTGAATTTTACCCTCCTAGAAGAATGTAGAGACCCAATAATTCGGCCTCACTGCTAGGAGCCTCCAAATGATATGAAACTTACTGAGAATGTAGATCGGGGCAAGACAAACCCCCTGGTGAAGTCTCCAGCTGAATGATGAAGATCTGCTCCTCCAACTTGACTAAATCTCTTTCAACAGTGCACCCTCCTTCTCTCCAACTCTTTCCAAGATCCAGTAAATCAAATGGAAAGTAAACCTCTCTTCAAGTATGCTAGGAATGATCACTGAGGCCCTATTGAGAAAACCCACATGCCCAATAATCTAAATACCTTCTCTATCTCATGGATCGAACCTTTCTTCCTTCAATGGTGTGCCCCCCTTGCTGAAAACCCTCAAGTTTTCACCCTGTTCCTTCCTTGACTGCTTGATGGTACCTATAGCTATTGTGGAATGGTGTGGGTGGAGTATTTCATCCCCGAGACCAAGCTTGGATAAAGAGTGGTGGGATATTTCACCACCGAGTTGATCTCTAGGGTTTGTAGTCTCAAAACCCTCAAAATTGATTGTGCTCAAGAGCCCAAATGTAAAATGTAATAATAATCCAGAGTGAATGAGAAGTGCACCCTTCCTTTCTTTTATACTCCAATTCTATTTCTTTGTTGAGTTAGTTAACCCCCAGGGTTAACACCTAGCTTTTCCTCACATGCTCTTTTCTTTCCTTTAGTTACCTTTTCTTCCCAAAGTGAACTCAATAATATAACTTTGTGCTTAGGTAATGGATTTTGGTTTACTTTGTCCCCATAATGCATGAGACTGTAGTCTAGTGGGGACAACTAGACTATTGAGTCTCTCCAACCCTCTTCATCAAGAGGTGGGGGACATTACAGTCTCCCCTGCTAGAAATTTCTTTCCCATAAGAAATTCTGAACCTTTCTCGTGTAGCACCTGTTCACCTTCCCAAGTAACATCCTCAATAGGTAAATTATTCCACTTGACCAAATATCCCTTGATGCTCCTCTTCCTTAATATCTTTTCCGAGACTTCTAGTATCTCTTCTGGTACTAGTATCAATTTCCCTTCTTCATCCAAGGGTGGAAGTTCCTCAATAGGAATGATGTGTTTGCCTATGGCTCTCTTCAAGCATGACAGATGGAAAACATTATGTATTTTTCTTTCCTGTGGTAGATCAAGCTCATATTCCACGACCCCTACTTTTATATTGACCCTATATGGTCCAAATAAGTGAGGTTGGAGCTTTTCTGTGCCACTTCTCTTAATGGATGCTTGTCTGTATGGTTGAAGCCTCAAGTAAACCAAATCACTAACCTCAAATGTGTGTTCCACCCTGTTCTTGTCTCTTTGAACCTTTTGTTGATTATGTTCCCTTTGCAGGTGGTCCTTAAGTTCTTTGAGTATATCCTGACTCTGTTGAATCCAATCCTGAACCATAGGATCCATGTTTTCACCAAAGAAAATCTCCACAAAGAAGAGGGGATCATAACTGTATAAGGCTCTGAATGGTGGCATGCCAATAGACATATGATGGGTGGTGTTGTAGCAATATTCTTCCAAATGAAGCCACTTAAACCATGCCTTTTTCTGCCCTAACACATAATTCCATAGGTAGCCTTCTACCCACTTGTTGAATATCTCTGTTTCACCATCAATTTGAGGATGATAGTTGGTGCTAGGGGTTAAGGCCGTACCTACCAACCTGAATAGTTTCTGCCAAAAGTTTCTCATGAATCTGTTGTCCCTGTCACTCACAATGGTTTTGGGTAGACCATGTAATCTGAAAACCTCCCTGAAGAACAAATCTGTGACCTGGGCTACATTGTAGTCTGTGGAAATGGTGAAAAAATGTGCAAAATTGGTTAACCTGTCTATCACCACAAAAATGCAATCTTTTCCCTGTGCTTTGGGAAATGCCATGATGAAATCCATAGATATTCTTTCCCATTTGTGCTCAGGGATGGGTAGTGGTTGCAGTAATCTTGCTCGATGGGTGTGTTGGAGCCACCTTTTTTAAACTAGTTTAAATGTATTTTTTAAAATCAAAGGTTGGACTTTAAGTTGTCTTTTACTTCATGACCTTACCCACTAAAAATCTCAATATCCCTGATATACAGAGTGGCAATGGCCGTTATACTCTTAAGCCATTACCTTTTAACCGTTGAGCGAACTTTTTCACTTTTCTATACCTCGGGATATCGCATTTCGGGAGTTACGAGTCACAATGTTTACAAGCCCCGATGCATGAAGTTGAAAAAATATTTTAAAAGGCTTACCTCAGGTTAAAGCCAAGAGTAAAGTTCCTTAAACCCTAGTCAAGTGCTATCAGGGTTTCGCATCTCGACATTCACTCTCTCCAAAAACCTTACCGTCATAACTCCGATAGGCTAAATCGCGAGACATTTACATAAGTTACCCGGGTTAGTGTCAGGGATGAATATGTTTTTAACCATAGTTAAACTCTGTCAAGATTTCACGACTTGGCATATGCTCCTCCCAGAAGCTATACCTTCAAAACCCCGAGTCGCAAAGTTGCGATATTACTTAAATATAATTTAATTAAACACTTAATCCGGTTTACCTTCTGGCTTAACTAGATCACATCATCGTGATCTCAGAATTTCGTGATTCGGCATACGCTCCTCCAGGGAACTATACCTTTGAAGCCCCAAGTCGTGATATTAATTAAAACATGATTAATTAAACGCTTAATCCAGATTACGTTTCCGCTTAACTAGATCGCATCATCGTAATCTCGGGTTTTAGGGGCTCGAAAGGTTAGAATGAAAACTCCCGATACGGCGAACGCCGAAAGGTTGATTAAAGTTTAAGAAAGCCAAATTAAAGAAGCTAAGCCAACTTAATCGGTGTTTAATATAAATATTAATATGCACAGTCTGTGAGGTAAATTTAAATGTTCCTTGTGCCAACTTGTGTCACGAACCGTCGAAATTTATGGCATTAATTGGAAATGAGGCGAAACGACAAGTAAGGATATGGTTTTTATTGCTAAATCTGTCTCTAAAAATGATTTGACCATTCTCTTCATAAGGACGTCGAGGTTTTAAATGGTCGAAGATATAGATCTCTTTCTTTCAGTATCACAGAGCTCATTTCTATTTTGCACAGAGAAGCTTTTCTCAACAAGCTGATTTCTGTATGTATACATATTTTTATTGCAGGAGAGATAAATCGAAATCCTCTGTCATGGCCCCATGAAAAGCATCCAAGGAAAGTGATGAGAGTTCAGGGCAAGGCTTAGATAATGTTTCTGATACTTCACCACGAAGTGTTGATTCTGTCAGAACATGGTCATACATCTCTGAGGTTCTGCAGTCTGAATTGGTGAACTGTTCATATGATTCCAGTGATAATGAGAAAGACGATTTGGCCACCAAATATAAGATCGTTGTCCAAGCAGAGATGCATAAAGTAGCGGCCAGGCCACGTCTTATTCCTTACTATGACATGATCCGATGGGCGCTAGACCATGTAGATATCTCTACCAAAACCATCATCAGTGAGCAGAAGGTCACTATTGGGACCTTTAGACCAAAACACGTACAAGTGATGTACAAATTGTCATCCACGCCGAACTTCACATACAATGCCGAGTTTCTGGAGGATTTTAAACAGAAGGAATGCGGGCAATACAACAAAATCTTATCTGATTTGATCAAGGATTGGGTCTCACACGCCACGAAGTTCAGGGCGGATAGTAACAGAGTTTATTCCATATCTTCCTTGGAACCGCAGTTCAAATACATAGCAATTATGACCTGTAGATTGTATGGGAGGGAGGACACCACACATTGTTTCCTCCCGTGGGTGCCTTTGATGCATACAGTCGCCGAAGGCTGTTCCTTCGACTGGGCCAAACTATTGTCAGATAGTCTAACCAGTCGGATTACAGAATATCAGATGCAGAGGGTGAGTGGGAATGCCGCTTCATTTTTTATGTCTGCATACATCATGGACGTCGTGTGTTTCATGCCACCTTTTCCTTTAATGAGCTGGAGCTGGGCTCCATCTAATGTTGAGCCTATCCATGTATACCATTCTAAGATTTGGGAGGATAAGGTCACAGATTTCATATACGAAATTTTCAATGGGGTAATGGTACTGATCCATGTCACCATCTTTTGTAATCCACCGCCCAGGATCTCAGATAGCATCGCGACCAATTTGAGCAGCGTGGCCGACTGGTACGTGGAGGAAGAATTTTCATACATCAGGGTTTTCGGCGCCTCTGTTCCTCCACATGCTCTACCATTATTTATACCCGATAGGCTGGTTTGTCACGAAATCGCTAGGCAAACCGTGATTGGTGGCATAAGCAAAGAGCTTAAAGGATTTTCGAAGAAGGTATGGCCACCTTTCCCCATTCATTTAAATACCTATTCTTTATTAGATTTCGGGCATGCAAAGGCCGAGGTAGCAGCCTTGGAAGATATTAAATTGGTCCACATTGAATTCAAGAAACACGACCCACACAGGGTCGTGAGTAATCACATGGCTAGTTGTGGCCTTAAAAGATTTGAACATGAGAATTCCCCTCATGATGATATTTTCCAAGTAGCGATATCCTATGTCGAAGTTTTGGGTCGGATACAAGCCCTGTCGCTCGAAGAGAAGGCCGATGTTTTCAAATTCCAAGAACACTGGCGGAGCTGCCTTCCCCTAGTATTACAGGGTGAGAACCCAATGATCGTAGAGGTGCAACAAACGGAAGCCGAGGGCTCCAAAGATTCAGCACCCGACCAAGAAGAACACCAAGAAAAGAAAGAGCAAACTGGGGGCCCGAAACAGGAAGCCAAGACTCCCAACCCTCCAAGCGAACCAACCTCGGTTGTTACTCTGGGAAACTCATCTAAGCAGATCGACAATCCCATCGTTTCTGTTACCCCCCTACAGTCCACAAAGGGGATCCTAGACGCAGGTTGGATTTTTGGTGAATAATTAACGCCCATAACTATAGAAGAGCTACCTTCGAATGAATTCTTCTTCGATAAGAAGATAAAGGATGTCGTGAGACAAGAACTTTATCAAGAGGCAGGCACGGTATCCAAGAAATTTAAAATTTTAACTGATGGGAGAGCTATGAAAAAAGAGGAATTTGCAACTCAAATAGCAGGGACATTGGGGGCTTTCACGAAAGCCAACCAATATTTAGTCAGGACCCTAAAGGATCAGCTAAAGAGAAAAAATAGTTTGATCAAAACATTAGAGGATAAACTAGCTACAACAGAGGCAGCTGCCAAAGATCAGGTGAATACAGGTACAGAGCAAGCTAGAGTAGTTGATCAAAGGGAAATCGAGCGGCTCAAAGCTGATCTCAAACAGACATAGTTGATAGCTCAGACCAGTCAAATACAGATAGGCCAGCAAGGAGAATTGATAGGGTAGCTATAGGCCAAATTAGACTTCGTCGAAAGCCAGGTAATCGATATCGGGATATTTCAATCCCAAGCTATAGAAATCAGAAAAAGAGTGTCGGCAGCTCAGCAAGGTCTACTTGCTAAGGTGGAAACAATTCAAAACAACCACCAACTCATTGATCGACTACTAGAAAACCTCTCTCTCAAGGAAAAAGAAGCTGGGGCAGCTCGGGTTGCTTTCCAAGAGGCTATTATAGCCAGGACAAAAAGGGAAACAAGCAATAGTTCCAGGTTTTCCATCCCAGAGCAGACCTGAGGTAACATCTTGCTGAAAGAATGGGAGCGTAACATATCAGAAGGCAGACAACAAGCTAAAGAGGTAAGAAAATCTTGTGAAGAAACTTTTGGTTCTCTAGATGGGAGTTGTTTGGGTTTCGATGGTGAAAGTAGCACTGATATACTGGGCTGGATCAATACAGCCAAGCATCTGCTCAATATCAAGGAAAATGAAGAGAGAGAGTTGGCTGAAATATCACAAATAACCCAGACGGACATAGTCCAAAGAGATAAATGGCTAATTAAACCGAGTGTACAATTATGTTCTATCATCGCCAAGGACAAACAGGTGGAAGGAAAGTTTCCACGATTGGTGAAAGATTGTTACACTTTTGAGGCAAATAATCAAGCAGAACCTTCTAAGTTGATATCCCAGCTGGTGGAGAAGTGCGTCACTTGCACCGGGCATGCAAAGGGGTAGGTTTCCGGTACCAAATAAGGACAGAGACAAAGAATTGAAACGTTTAATCTCCTTTTGTTGTACCCGAAAACCTCTAGAATGATTGAGATTCCAGCATATAGAAATTTGTATAAATATACACTTTGAAGAAAGGACCGAGGTTGGACTTTTTTGGTCAATTGTAATAGAGACTATCTCCTTTTTTGAGAATTAATACAAAGCAATCCGGAGACTCCTGATTCTGTCAAGACTGTGTTATGAGTTTGTTTTCTCTTTGATTTCATATTCAATTTCATTTCGCTTATATATGTCTGATGAATATTTCATTGCAATTTAGTAAAACCTCTACTGTGGTGATCAATTTTTAGCCATCTATATCGTTTACAGTTTTTCCTCCGTATCAACCATTAGCAGGTACAAGACCTGTGAACCTTTTATATTGTCATATTTTATGCTTCATCAGATTCCTTCTTATCTTATTTTCTTCTTCTGTTTATAGGGTGAGATTCTCCCTTGATAGGAGCCTCGCGTTATAGAAAGTTTAATGTTTTTCTCACATTTCACACATCATTTATTTAAAATATAACTCAGTTACGAAAAAAGGCCTTTGGTTTGAATTTTTATCTTTAATATTGAATTCAAAAGTTCTCTTTTATAAGATCAAATTGATACAGCATCAAAAACCTCGAAGTCACTTTTAATTTACTGTTCCTCTATGACTGTCCCTGTTGTAAGACAACCTAATATTGAACCCGGTTTATTGGATCAAATCCATATCGCCTTAAACCTTTTCGATACTATACTTAAAACAACCAACACCTGGGTAGAACTTGAGCATTCATGGGCCAGGATTGAACGAGATATAAACATTCAGGAACAGTTGGAAGTGAGACAACGACAACCTGGAAATCAACCTTAGCTTCCTTTCCCGAAGGTTGACTCCTCTCCCTATTTTATCCTTTACTCACTTTTAGATGCCTAGACACTGTACTTTTTTAAGCCTTAAGTACAAACTTTGGAACAACAGGGTGTGCTCATCCTTTTTTACCTAAGAAGTGGCGCATTCCTTGATGTGGTGCATCAAATCCTCCTTCAAACTTTTCCAAGAAAATCTTTCCCTTATCTGCCTGTATGTCTTGATGAACCCTTGATGTCCTGCAACTAGGGAATCATGGCATGCTTGTAGCACCTTGGCTTTAAAGGTTGACTCGGGAACCAAGAAGATCCATCACTTGTAATATATGATGTCATACATAATTATGAAGTTTTCATCTTGTACATGTCCATCCATAAATTCACATGCAAATTGGTTCTTTGAGTATTCCACCAAAAGGTGGGCCTTCTAGTCAACTGAGATGTTGGTCATAGCATAAACTGATTGTCTCATGGATAATGCATTTTCCACCAAATTATTCTTCCCTTTGACAAAATCAATGTCAAATTCATAATCATGTATCTTTCTAAGCCACTTATGTTGCCTCTCATTTAAGTCCTTTTGATCCAAAAAGTACTTGAGACTATTGTGATCTGTCCTCACTACAAATTTTTCTCCTACCAAATATTGTCTGAACTTAGCCAATTCATGCATGATGACCAACATCTATTTGTCATAGATGGTGTAGAGAAGCTCAAGACCCCTCAATTTTTGGATTTCATAGACAATAGGGTGCCTATTCTGCATAAACACTGCTCTAATGCCCTCCCCTGAGGCATCACACTCCACTGTAAAGGGTTGTGCAAAATATGGTAGAGCCAATACCAAGAACGTACTCATCACCTTCTTCATTTAGTCAAAGGTCAACTTCGCCTCTGGACTCCACTTGAATGTCCCTTCCTGGTCAAATCGGTCAAAGGTGCAAAAATTTGAGAGAAGCCTTTGACAAACCTCCTGTAATAGCAACATATGCCAAGAAACCCCTTCAATTCTTTGAGGGTATTAGGTGTGGGCAAATCAAGTATAGCTTGTATTTTCTCTTGGTGTACCTATACCCCTTTCACCCCAATTATGTGTCCCAAATATAGGACCTCTATTATTCCAAATTCACATTTGGATTTCTTAGCATACAAATATTTCCCTTCCATGATAGCCATAATCTGTTCTACATGTTGAATATGCTCCTCCCAAGTCTTGCTATATATCAACAAGTCATCAAAGAATACTAAGAGGAACTTCCTTAATTGTTTTTTGAAGACATGGTTCATGCAATATTGGAAGGTGGATGGCGCACTAGTCAGCCCAAAAGGCATCACCAAGAACTCATAGTGACCGTAGTGACATCTGAAAGAAGTATTGGGTACATATTTCTCTCTCATCTTTATCCGATGATAGCCAGAGCGCAAGTAAATATTTGTGAAGTATACATCCCCATGAAGTTTATCCAATAGCTCATCAATCCTAGGGATGGGATATCGTTTCTTGATTTTCTTCTTATTTAAAGTCTTGTAATCAATGCGCATGCACATGGTCCCATCCTTCTTTTTCACTAGCACCACTGAAGATGCAAAGGGACTGGAACTTGGCCTAATGTGGGCCATGTCTAACAGTTCTTTAATAGCCTTCTCGATGTCATATTTATATTTCTTTGGGTGCTTGTAGGGAGTGGTGATGAAAAGTTTCACTCCCTCCTCCAACTCTATGATGTGCTCAAATCCCCTATCTGGTGGTGCTCCTAGTGGAATGGGTTCAAAGACTTTGTTGCGCCTATCAATTATTCTCTGAATATCTGGTGAGTAATGAGTCTTCCCTTTCTTATCCACCCAAACCGATATTCTACATTCAACTGCATATGCAATGTCTTCTCTCCTGAAAATGGCCTCCATGCGCTTTGTTGTAACCACCATAGGTGTGTTTCCTGTCATGCCCCTGAGAACCACCTTTTTCCCATTTTCCTCTATGAAGGACATCTCCATGGTATTTTAGTTGGTAGTTATTGCTACCATCTTACTAAGACACTGAAATCCCAGGATGATATTAGTGTTTGGAAGGTCCATCACATAGAAGTCTTGTGCCAAATCATGTCTTCCCAATGTAAGTTTCATTCCCAGAATATACCTGTCACAGGGCATAGTGTGCCCCCCTGCTACTTCCACCCAGAATCCTTGAAATTCAATAGTATATATGTGTCTTCTTTGTAGTAGGGCTGAATCAATGAAGTTTTGTGAAGCACCCCCATCAATGAGAATTGAAACTTTCTGCACTTGTAACACCCCTCTCATCTTGAAGGTGTTGAATTTGGGTACCCCATTGATGGATTCCAATGTTACCTTCTCATCTATTGCAAGGCCATGACTTGCATATTCATATTCTACGTTTTTAGTGAGATCTGCCTCCATGTTCTGCAGGTGGAAAAAACCTTCATCTTCCTCATCATCAGAAATCACTTCAATGTAGTGTGCCTTGCCTTTTCCCATGCACTTGTGTGTTGTATCCCAAGGATCTTTGCAAGTATAGAACAACTGCTTCCTCCTCAATTCCCTCCTAGTGGATTCATCCATTCTACCCCTTCCTCTGTCAAACCCCCTTTGGTCTCTCCCCCCTTGGTCCATGGGAGGTCTTTGTTCTCTCCCCCCTTTGTTTAGAGGAGGTCTAGGGGTAAATCTAGTCTTTTTTGTTGATCCCAAGTCCCTTGTATTCCATATAGCATCCTGTAAGTTGGTAGGCTTATAGTCCTTTACCCAACCCCTTAAGGGTTCCATCAAGCCCTCTGTTAGGAGCATCATGAGTCTTGCTTGATACACATCCTGCACCATAACTACTATCCTCTGAAACTCCTCTATATATACCTCTGGTGACCTTATCTACCTGAGTTGGGCGAGTTTCCTGAAATGTATCTCTAGACCCCCCTAGTAAAATATGTCAATAAGCCTCCGTGTAAAATCTGTGTAAGAAATGATCTGATTGTGGCCTAGTGTAGTTAACCCATGGTACCACCAAACATAAGCTTTTCCTTCCAAGTAAATGGTGGCAAACTTACCTTGGAAGATCCATAAAAGTATGGGATTCCCATATTACCTACCTTGTGCTCTAGTTCATAGTTGTTCCTTTGATACAGTTTGGGTTTACCCCTGAATTTGATCCCACAATATTTCTCCAATGTTATTTTCCTTTGGATCCCTGCACTCAGTGAGTTATATTCCCCGACATACTGCTCCAAATTGTCCTCAATATCATCTTGGTAGTTGTGTTGTGTTTGGTTATCCAAGAATGTAGGTAGGTAGGGTCTGGGGTTAGTTCTACTGTGTTTTATCCCCTTAGTATATCCTCCTCCAAAACTCTTCCCCTCGGTGTGGTAGTGAAAGTTCTGCTCCTGATGAGGTCTAGTTTCCCCATGAGACCCACTGGCTTCTATGTTTGCATATATTTATGGCCCCTTTTCTGCATGGGTCAAATGTAATAGGACCTACGAGATCTTATCCTGACTAGAATTTACCCTCTCCAAGGTATCCTTCAACTCAAACTTCCCTCTGCGCATTGCCTCCTAGTTTTCTTATATATGGTGCACCAGTGCACTTTCTGTCTAGTGTATGAATTGTTGTAAGTCTTTTGCAAATCTTGCTAGGAATTGTGGCTCACTATCCTCACCTGAACCTTCCATGCCTACCTCTGGTTTACATGTATTCTTTCTACGTTTTCCCATATAGATACCACTGAATATATGCATGCGCTAATCCCCACTGGCTGGGAGGATCAATGCTCTGATACCACTGTAATGTTCCCAAGCCAATTTTTTCACTGGAAACACTAACTATTCACTGTCTACTATTGTTTGGATGTGTGTATGCAAGTTTTCTCATGAAGTTGCATATAGGGTTTATATGCTTTATTATCAAATCATGTAGACATATATATGAAGATGCATCATAAAGAAAGACAAGATATAACAAGAGACACTAGTATAGAACCAAATAACATAGATATGACCTTTATTTAGATAATATAGAGAATCTGGTACAACATATCTGCAGATCTGGAAGAATATTAAATAAAGATTCTATCTGGAATAAGAGCTTCTACAAAATGCTCAAGACTGAAGATATAAGCCTCCCAAGGATAGATAATAAGCTGAAGCTTGATACAATATTAACTTCTTTCCCTGCAAGGTTCAGGTCCAAACCCCTGTGACTAAGCTGTGCCCTCCTAGATGGTTGTAGAAACCCAATAATTCGTCCCTACTGTTGGACGCCTCCAAATGCCCTGAAACTGGATGGAATAATAGATCGGGGCAAGAAAAACCCCCTCTTGAAGTATCAGACTGAAAGGTAGAGATATGATCCTCTAATAACTGAAACCCCAAATTGAATTGTGCCCTCCTGGAAGACTGCAAAGACCCAATAATTTGTCCTCACTACTAGGAGCCTCCAAATGATATGAAACTTGCTGAGAATGTAGATCGGGGCAAGACAAACCCCTTGGTGAAGTCTCCAGCTGAATGATGAATATCTTCTCCTCCAAACTGACTAAATCCCTTTCCACAGTGCACCCTCCTTCTCTCCAACTATTTCCAAGGTCCAGTAAATCAAATGGCAAGTAAACCTCTCTCCAAATATGCTAGCAATGATGGCTGAGGCCCTACAGAGAAAACCCAGATGCCCGATAATCCAAAAACCTCCTCTATCTCTTGGATCAAACCTTTCTTCCTTCAATGTTGTGCCCCCCTTGCTGAAAACCCTCAAGGTTGTGCCCTATTCCTTCCCTGAGTGCTTGATGGTACCTTTAACTGCTGTATAATGGTGTGGGTGGAGTATTTCATCCCCAAGACTAATTTTGGATCAAGACAGGTGGGATCTTTGACCACCGAGTTGATCTCTAGGGTTTGTAGTCTCAAAACCCTCAAAACTATTTGTGCTCAAGAGCCCAAATGCAAAATGTAATAATAATCCAGAGTGAATGAGAAGTGCACCCTTCCTTTCTTTTATACTCCAATTCTATTTCTTTGTTGATTTAGTTAACCCCTAGGGTTAACTCCTAGATTTTCCTCACATGCTCTTTTCTTTCCTTTAGTTACCTTTTCTTCCCAAAGTCAAATCAATAATATAACGTTGTGCTTAGGTAATGGATTTTGGTCGACTTTGTCCCTATAATGCATGAGACTATAGTCTAGTGGGGACAACTAGACTACTGCGTCTCTCCAACCCTCTTCATCAAGATCTAGGGGAAATTACATTTTATACATGGTTCAACCTTCAAACCCTCGATCCTATGCAAAGGTTGTATGGAATCTCCTCGAGAACCAGACTCGGGATCTCATTCCACTTCCTTCGAAAAATAATATTTTTAGGTGCAGATGGGTCCACAAGTTCAAGAGGTACAAGGAAAGATATATACAAACATACACATATTCAACAAATTCTTCACTGAGTGTATTTAACATCCCTCTCTTGCACACATTTGATGTGACTTATTCTTTGAGGACACTTGCATGCATGTGATCCGGTTCATTATATGATTGTCTGTTTCGCTTATGGACTATGATGATGTTGTGGATATGATGATATGTTATTTGATTATATATGTATCGACAAGTTTTATTGACTAGGTTCTCCTGAGTGTGCAAAAATCTTGATATATTGAGGATGTCGATGGCATCGATGGACCTCCTTGGAATCTGGATCAAGTCAGGGAGTGGACTGTATATGGTTTGAGTATTTATGTTATTGCAGATGTGACATATGACTGGTATATTATGATGTTGTTTATGCATCACTGACATGTTTCGTTGATGGACGCAGGATAAAAATTGCTTGCTAATCATACTCACATTTGGAGTAAAGGGGACATGCATGACAACCAAAGATAGTGAAGGAGAGGTGTGGCAACATCCCTGCCACAACTTACTAGCACTCTCGCCGTGGCTTGAACTGTAGGTTAACGATTACGTAGTTCAAGAGATCCATGATGCCATGAGGGAAGAATGAGAAAGTCGCTCATGAAGATTCTAAGGGGCGTGAAATAAGGAAGGTTTCTTATTCTTTAAAGGCCCTTAGTCTCCCACAAGGTCGACTGATGGATTTTTGACTCCAAGGGTTAGACGTCTACCAAAATTAGTCAAAAGGTGAGTGGCACCCTTGGAGAACATAGTGCATCTTGAAGGGCACGCCGCATAAATGAAACATGAATGAAGGGAAGCGACACCCTTGGATCACATAGTGTATATTGAAGTGCATGTCACAGGTTTTAACACTGGTGAGTCAATGAACCTAGGTACCTAGAAAACAATATGTAATTTTGACATGGTCATCCTTAAAATAAATATTGTATGAGTAAAGTTTAATAATTATAAAAAGTTTCCCTTATTTTTTTTTTTGCTAATCCTAGTTGAAATTAGAGCATAGGTCTAAATGGGGTATAAGGACTAAAACTAATTAATCAATTAATAAAGGGGTGGATGGAGAAAAATCAATTTAAATTTAAAGGAGAAATAATTTATCAAAAATTTAATTGTTGGTTATGTGCAAAAATTGCTAATTTAGAACTTAGACAAAAAGGAGAAAACTAAATGCAAAAGGAATGTGGAACATAGAAGGGAATATAGTCTAGAGAACTTTCCAATTTAGAACTCATCTAAGCTTTAAGAAAGGCATCAATAATTAAGGGAATGTGAGGGAATAAAGGGACATCAAGGAGCATTGTTAGGAACGCTTTTAGGTGGGTGAGGGAAATTGGAAAATTAAATTAATTAATTAAATGAAATTCTGGTGCAACTAAGGGATCGGGTGACAAGTGTACGGGGGAGAGTTTTTCCTAATTAATTTTTAATAAAATGAAATTAATGTTCAAATGGAAGTGTCACTAAGAATAACTCTATAAAAGAAATGGCAAAGAAGGGGTATGGATCACGACTGGTAGGTGTAAGGTTATGTTGCCGATATTTTTCTTGACTGATTTTTCTTATGGGAGTTGGGATACTCAGCTCGATTAGAGAGTGGTAGCTTGACCTTGCTAGGTAACCTGGGAGATAGCATTTCCCTGGTTTGTGTGTGTGGTTCCTTTGTGGCTCGGGGGGCTCAGGGGGAAGAAGAGTATACCTAGAATTGGCTGGGAGGTATCAGTGAGGTCTCAACGGTTAGCAAGCAGGAGTTGGACAAAGTGCAAGCGTGGGACAACCACTTCGGATTCTACGCCTTCAGTTATAGTACTTATATTTGTGTTAAATTTATGTTTTATTCTGCGTTTAATCTCATCGAAAAATTTGTGGAATTCAATGTTAAATTTTTGTTGTATTCTGCTTTTAATCTTGTTGAAAAATTTGTGGAATTCGGTGTTAAATTTCTATTGTATTTTGCGTTTAATCTCGTCGAAAAATCTATGAATTTTGGTGTTTAATTTATGAAATTCCCAAGATGGGTGTAATATAGAAGAAATGTGTTTAGACTGGAAATTCCTCCTCTAAATCCCCAAAAAAATTAAAGAATATTTTGCGCCTTTTTTCTATCTAGCGTTTGTAGGCTTACGCTTAGATTGATGTCCCTTAAGGTTTTGAGCTAAGCTTGGAAATTTTTTTCAGCCTTCTTTCTTTTTCTTTCCCACCTCCGAATCTATTTGTTCGTTTCTAGCTGGACTGCCTTGAGAGAGTTAGAGATATTTACCCGTTGCTAGTGTTATAATACCAAGACAAAAAATTCTTGATGGAAGCCATCGGTAGATTATTAGTGTTGAAAAGAATTTTGATTGTCTTGGCAGCCTTACCACCATAAACGAAGTTGTGGAATTATAATACCATGTGTAATGGTTGAAATTTATAGGGTTTCTAATACAAAAGAGGTTATGTGTGATTGTGGTTGTGTTAATAGCCTCACCCTTGATAGTGTGATTGGGTAAAAGTTTTGTTTGAATTCCATGCGCTCATTTTCGCCCAGATTCGAGCATTTGATGCATTTGATTTAGAGCTTCCATACTTTGTATTCCATGCATTTGATATACCTTGCATTTGATTGTTTCTAGATTAGAGCATTTTTTTTTAAACGATCAGAATTTCACCCCTTTCCTTGGAAAATATTTTCATTAAAGGAAAACGAGTTTACCTGAGAGCTCAACGTTTTAAATGCTCAGAGAATTCATGCTTTTCCTCCGCGATTTTGTTATTAGAGCTCAGTGTTTTAAATGCTTAGAGACTTCATATTTTTCCTCAATGATTTTGTCTTTAGAGCTCAATGTTTTAAATGCTAAGAGATTTCATATTTTTCCTCAACGATTTGTCTTTAGAGCTCAATGCTTTTACTTTTCCCCTAGCGTTTTTACCTGCTCAGCCATTTCACCTTTCTTCCACTATGATTTTTCCACTAATTCTCTGCATATTTCCTTTGATTAATTTTCCATCACCTTCTCTTTAATCACTGCGTGTTAGAGACCCTTTTTTCCATCCTTCTTGTCCTTCGTTTGTGTCAGGTGCATACCTCGAAGAGCTCTACGATGGGCCGTGGATGCCGTGAATATTCTGAGTAACTTAAACCCCTTCGACTCCCATTAAATTCTCTATGTCGGCCTTCCTTACAGTGAAACTTGGGGCACCGAATCCCAATGTTTTTCCCCTTTAAAGACTCAGTTAATTCCTTATTTATTTCCTTGCAACCAAATCTTAAGGCTCGACGTTTTACCCAATTTCTCCCTATTATTTTGTGGATCATAAAATTAGTTTAATATTTTGTTTAAAATTGTAAGTTGGATTTATGATTTTGTGTTCTCAATAATACCGATGTTGTTATTTTAATTTATCCTTCATCAATGTAGTCCTAAATGTAATAATTTAATAACGGTGAATTCTTATTAATAATTATTCACTCAATAACGTTATAATCGTCTATCATTGAATAGGACTAGTTTATTGAATAATGTTGTTATGATACTAATTGTTGAAATGATTATTTATTCAAGTATTTATGTTATTAATGGGAATTTGTGTGTTTATAACTACTCGAAGGGGTGACATCCTTCTGGCACATTTATATAGCGGTCTATAGATAGGTTGGGAAAGGCCTAGATATAGCAAGGTGTGTTCTAATAACCTGACAACTCACTTTTAAGTTAGCTAGATGAATCACTTAGGGATGGATTTATGATGATTAGTTGGTGGATCCCTTTGCGCATTCAATAATAATGATTTATGTTTAATTAAGTGGTTAATAGTAAATACACGAATTGAACTGTGCTGAATTATGATTAATTCGGTAGTTAGATCACGTGCACATCTTAAAAATAATGTGATTAGACTTGTGCCTCAACCCTTGTAGTCGTATGAATGATGAATTTTTTCATTCACTTGCACTCGTGTATTAATGTTGATCATTTTGGCGTCTTGAATAAGTTGCTATTTTACGCTTCTGTTTTGATTTAAATGGAGCCCCTTTCGCTACGAAACTATGTTGATGTATGATTTCCTTAATGAATAAATATTGCGCGCATTGTAAGGAATGTTGATTTATGTCTACTTCAGTATATAGATCACGTGTGCACCTTGGAATAGGTGTTGCTTTATGGTTGACCTCAAGAAATTGATTAATCACATGCCTTGGATTAAAGTGGATGTTTGTTTTTTAGCCTTGAATCATTGATATGTGAACGACGAATTATGGATAGTAGAAAGCTTGTGCTTATGGATTTCATGTAATGTATGATAATTATTGATTCTTAGACTTCTTGCGCAAATGAAGTTTTGGTAATCAATGAGGTTTTAGATTTCAGACTTCTTGCACAATGGATTTTATGTGGTAAATTAAGTTATAGATTTTAGATTCTTGTACAATTGGATTTTATGTATTGAATGATAGGTTAACAACCCTTGCTGGTGTCATTGTTGTATTAATGAAAAATGGATTAGTAATCCTTTCTTGCGTCAAAAATGTATTAATGAATGATGGACTACTATCTTTACTTGCATCATTAGATTTATCAATGAAATATGGATTAACAACCTTTATTTGTGCCCTTAAATTTATTAACGGATGATTGATGTAGACATTAAAATTCTTGCGCTTATGGATTTTATGTCATGTATGAAGGTTAGAAATGGTTTATCTGGCGCCTTGGCATATGTCGTTGCTTGATTGATTTAGTGATTAATTTCTCTTGCGCCATGGAATGTTATGTTACATATGTTGGTTTATTAAAAATTCTATCGCACCTTGATGATCATTGATGATGTTGAATTAGATTAGTCGGCTTAGAATTGATTGTGTGGGTGGGAAGTAGACACCTCCTTGTTCCTCAGAACAGTCGCCAGCCTTGAGACCTTAAATGATTAAAATCAATTGGAACTTGGGCTTGAGCATTTCTTATGTGTCCTGGATGTCCTGACCTTGCATGGTAGGTTGGGCGAGTAGTATATTATGTGTTATCTTATGCTTCCTTTGTAATATATGATGATGGACCTTATGAGATGCGTTGAATGTTTAATATTGTACTGTTATGCGTCGTTTTAATTATAGAATGCATTGATGTGGGGATGTTGTTAATTATTGTGTTAATACATCGACATGCGTGTCATGGTACATGGCGACATTGTGTCGTATTCGATTATTAATGCATTATTATTGTTTTGTTAATATGTGTGATTGATGTGTCGATGATGTCACTCTTATTATGATGTTTTAATTTCCTAACGCAACATTAAAAGAAAAAAAAAAAAAAACTTAGACCTATTGTATGTTGCTTATTGTTGTAACAGTGGGGCTGTTACATATGGTATCAGAGCAGATTCAACCCTGCAACTGTGGATAGTCACTCCTTCCAATGAACTAAAACCTTTACTAATACTTAGCGCTAATTAAAATTTTAACATGTCCATGCAGTAATAATGATTAGAGGACACTGCATAGATTCACAATGTGCTGCTGGGGAAGGAGGTCTGACGCCTCCAGAAGCGCCTGTGCCCTAGGATTCTAACCCCCAAGGGGAGGAACAAGTCCTTAGGTGGGAGTCGATTACTATAAGGGATGTGGATGGTCTAACAAGGTCTTTCCAGGAAATGTTAGAGGCATTGATTAATTGTCTGTACTGAGATGAGGCCAGGGCGCTTGTAACCTTGAGGGTCCACAATGCGCCCCAGCCAGTACTGGTAGCATTCACAGAGAACTCGAGAGGGTTAATTTCCTTAGTCCACGAGTGCCATGGATGGCTCAGCCGAAGAATCATGGCTAGAGAGCAAGGCAATGTGCTTCGTGCTTCATGATTATGACCTCCAACATGAAGGTCTGCATGGCGGTATTCATCTAGGGGAGCGCTCTTCTATGGTGGAAGATGCTCCTACCTCAGCTAAACATGGTTTTTGAAGCTGTGTTATGGGAACGATTTGAGGAATGGTTCCAGGAGAAGTATTTTTGAGAGGAATCCATTGAGAACCAGCTCGATGAGTTCAACGCCTTACAATAGGGTGGTCGTACGGTGCCATATTATAAGACCAGATTTATGGAGCTACTTCGGTACACCCCACATCAGAACCTAGAAAAGCTGGAGATAAACAAGTTCGTGATCAACCTTAACTCTAGCTTTCGTGCGAAGGTGAGGATCTAAACGCCTCAAACATTGCACGACACAGTCTAGTAGGCCTCATAACTGAGAAGAATTTGATCGTGGGAGTCAGGGCATGACTCCTACAAGACTGTCTGGACTGATGACATATAATGCACAACAACATCAGACACCAACCAGAAAAGAAATATTTGTATCAAGATATGTCTTTAGAACCCTTGTTCACGACCCCACGACGACAGGTTCCTTAGTAGAAAACCCCCACATGGGACCGCCACCATCAACCATAATTAGGCTTGTCAGTAGATTAGACTAGGATCTTAGGCTGCTAGGCCAGGAGCTTCTACTTCTGGGCTAGGAGTGCTAGACCGAAGACGAGATCTAGACATGTGGAGAGCCACATTACCAACATGATTGTCTGGTTGAGAGGACCATAGTGGTCGAATCAACATGACCCACTACAATTGGAGATTAGGGCAAGGCCCATTAGATTCTTGCAGCAGTGAATAATCGCCAGGCCGAGCACCAGTCCATTGTGCTCGAGGCTTCGGGTACCATCGCCACCCAAACTTTTAGTTTTTGTTAGATCTCGGTGCTACAGAGAGCTCTATTTCTAGCACCAAGTTGAAGGGATTTAGGTAAAGGCATTGAACTGGACGAGTTTAGATTCGTCAAAATGGATTTGAGTGCTAGCCAGATGGTTGATGAAAGGGGTATGGATTGTCGCTTTAACCTGGGTATTAGGTAATAAGGTTCGACCTACGTCATGATCTTAATATCTTATGACAACATGATCAGTACGGACTAGCGAGACTCACATGATGTGATACTCAACAGTAAGATGAAGTGGTTGAGTTGGACTAATGATGAGGGACAAAGACGTGCGATTGTAGGAAGGAACAAGAGAGTTTCCCTAAGGTTCATCTCTTCCATACAACTTCGGAAGAGCATGCACAAGGGATGAAAGCTATATGTTATCCTTGCATTGAACGGAAAGGGCATGGCAAAGGGACTAGAAAATCTTCTGGTAGTATGAGAATATGCGGCAGTGATTCCTAGAATAATGACCAGGTGCATCACCTGAAGCCAAGATGGAATTTACCATCGACTCAAGATCTGTAACTAAACCGATAGCAGGAACACCTTATCAGATGTCGACCCCTGAGTTATAGGAGTTGAAAAACAAACTGAGGGAATTTGGACCCAGGACTTTACGTCCAAGTGCGTCACCTCGGGGTGCGCCTATTATTCTCATACAAAAGAAGGATGGGTCATGGAAGTTTCTGTGTTGAATACCATCTTTGAACGCAACATCATTCAGGAACCTGTATCTATTGCCAAGTATATACAATTTTCTTGATCAAATGAAAGGCACGATAGTGTATTGAAGATTGATTGGAGATTAGGTTATCACCAGTTACAAATTAAAGAGGAATATACTCTTAATACCACTTTCAAAACGTGGTTCAGACACTACGCGTTTATTGTTTGGTCGTGGGGATGAATAAAATCCTCTGGGGTAATCTTGATCTTGATGAAAGGGGTGTTCCGTGAATACTTGGACAAGTTTATTCAAGTATTTATTGACGAACATTTGCGCTTGGTACTACTGTGTTTACGGGACAACGAATTATATGGGAAACTATCGAAATGCTCTTTTTACCTATCAAGGAATCATTATCTATGACATGTTATCTCCGACGAAGGTATTGCTGTGGATCCAATGAAGGTAGAGGATATTAGGGAATGGATTGCACCGACGAACGTACCAGAAGTATGTAACTTCGTGGGTTTAGATGGATATTATCAATGGTTCATCAAGGGTTTTTCGAAGATAGCAATCCGATTACAGAATTGCAGAAGAAGAACATGAAGTTTGTGTGGACCGAGAAATGCGCAGAAGCATTTTCAAAGTCTCCAGGAGTTGTTGATGACAACACTGATACCAAAAGTCCCTGACATGGATGAGGAAATCTTGGTGTGCACTGATGCATCCAAGGAAGGCTTAGGTATAATATTGATGCAAGATAGTCGAGTGATCGCTTACACCTCAAGGAAGCTAAGGAGGCATGAGGAGAACTATGTGAAGCATGAATTGGAGTTAATAGCCATTGTGTATGCCCTAAGAATTTGGATACACTACCTGATGGGATGGAAATTCAAACTAGAAACAGACCACTGTGGTTTACAACACATTTTTACGCAAAGTGACTTGAACGCATGACAAAGGAGTTGGAAAGAACTTCTTAGCGAGTACAATTTTGAGATTACCTACATAAAAGGAACAATGAACAGAGTTGCGAATGCATTGAGTCAGAGACCACACATATTTTCGGAGATACCTCTTCAGACAAATCTTCATGAAAATATTCTAACTATGCAGTGCAATGATGACTAGTATAAAGAGGTTAAGGAATTCTATTGGACAAGATGCCATGTTGGTACCGAAATTGAGGGATAAAATGTGGACAATGACGGATCATGGAGATATAATAACCAGATTTAATTACCACCCAATTATGAATTGAGAAGTTTTCATCTTATACAAAGGTCATATAGCAGTGTACATGGCTCATCCATGAGTCATGAATATGAGGACAAACCTTAAGTCCTTATTCTTTTGGAAGGGATAAAGGCGGACATCGTCAATTGCATGGCGAGATGTATAGAAGATCGATAGGTGAAGGCTGAATTAGACATCTGGTAGGATTGATGACCACACATTATTTTGAAATCGAAATGGGAGGTAATTTCGTTGGAATTCATTGGGGAAATTTCTGCTGACAGCAAGGAGGCACAACTCGATTTTTGTGATAGTTGACACTCTAACGAAGAGTTCACATTTTGTCCCTGTGCGTACGATGCATTAAGCACCATGTATAGATAGAGTTTATATCAACGAGATATTGAGACTACCAAATGTACCAAAAGAATCATATCCGATAAGGGAATGGGTGTTTGCAAGACAATTTTGGATGAGTTTCCCAAGAGGCCTTGGGAACAACACAGAACCTTAGTACAACAAGTCCCTCAGATAGACAAAATAAGGAACGAACCAAATTTGGAAGGTTGTGTTGTGTATGTGTGTGTTGGAACAACAAAAACATTGGGAATATTTCTTGTCGCTAGTCGATTTTGCGTGCAACAACAACCATCAAGGTACCGTTTAGATGGCACCATTGAGTTTCTCTACGTGCGACCATGTTGCACGCCTTTGAGTTGGGATAGGATTGAGTATAGATTCCTGGTAGGACCATAAAATATCCAAGAAATGGAAGAAGCGTAGGATCGGTAGAAGGGTTGTTGATGTGCATCACATGACCATAATTATGAACGGCCTGACGGATAACTCTGCCTCATTCCTTAAGGAATTGCACAAAGTTTGTCTTGTATCTGTGTGAGAATTTAGGTTGGTGATCCTACGCATGTAATTGACATGATTTCTTGGTGGATTTGGGGTGAGGGTGCACTCACGACAGAGCCAATCCACTTTCTGGACCATCGCATTCGATAACTACAACGTTAAACTGTCGATCAGGTCAAGGTCCAGTGGGACAATTATAGTCCACACTCGGCTACCTGGGAGGATGCATATGATATGTGTCAGCAATTTCCATTTTTGTTTAATATCTAGACATTTATATATTTTCAGATACAGTATTGGTGCACTTGTATACTATGAAACTTTGGGACGAAGTTTCAAACAAGAGGGGGTGTATGTAACATCCTGCTCTTGCGCACACCTGATGTGAATTATTCTTTGAGGACACTTGCTTGCAAGTGATCTGATTCATTATATCATTGTTTGTTTCTCTTATGGATTATGATGATGTTGTGGATATGATGATATGTTATTTGATTATATATGTATTGACATGTGCTATTGTTTGGTTTCTCTTGAGTGTGTAGGACTCTTGACATATTTAGGATGTTGATGGCATCGATGGACCTCCTTGGACTCTGGATCGAGTCAGGGAGTGGATTGTATATGGTTTGAGTATTTATGTTATTGCATATGTGACATATGACTGGTATATTATGATGTTGTTTATGGATCGTTGACATGTTTCGTTGATGGATGCAGGCTAATGACTGCTTGCTAATCAGACTCACACTTGGAGTAAAGGGTCCATGCTCGACAACCAAATATAGTGAGGGAGAGGTGTGGCAGTAGCTATGCCACAATCTACTAGCACTCTCGTTGTGGCTCAAAATGTAGGTTAATGATTACCTAGTTCGAGAGATCCAGGGTGTTGTGAGGGAAGACTGAGATAGTCACTCACGAAGATTCTAAGGGGCGCGAAATAAGGTAGGTTCCTTATTCCTTAGAGCCCCTTAGTCTCCCACAAGGTCGCCTGATGGATTTTTGACTCCAAGGGTTAGACGTCTACCAAAATCAATCAAGAGGCGAGTGGCACCCTTGGAGCACGTAGTGCGTCTTGAAGGGAACATCGCATAAATGAAACATGAATGAAGAGGAGTTGCACCCTTGGAGCACATAGTGCGTATTGAAGGGAACGTCGCATAAATGAAACATGAATGAAGGCGAGTGGCACCCTTGGAGCACGTATTGCGTCTTGAAGGGAATGTTGCGGGTTTTAACACTGGTGCTTCAATGAACCTAGGTACCTAGAAAACAACATGTCATTTTTACTTGGTCAGCCTTAAAATAAATATTGTATGAGTAAAGTTTAATAATTATAAAATTTTTCCCTTCAATTTTTTTTTTCTAAGCCTAGTTGAAATTAATGTATAGGTCTAAATGGGGTATAAGGACTAAAACTAATTAATCAATTAATAAAGGGGGGGATGAATAAAAATCAATTTAAAATTTAAAGGAGAAAGAATTTATCAAAAATTTAATTGTTGGTTATGTACAAAACTTTTTAATTTATAACTTAGACAAAAAGGGGAAAATTAAATGCAAAAGGAATGTGGAACATAGAAGGGAATCTAGTCTAGAGAACTTTCCAATTTAGAAATCATCTAAGATTTGAGAAAGGCGTCAATCATTAAGGGAATGTGAGGGAATAAAGGGACATCAAGGAGCGTTTTTAGGAATGTTTTTAGGTGGGTGAGGGAAATTCTGGTGCAACTAAGGGATCGGGTGACAAGTGTACGGGGGAGAGTTTTTCCTAATTAATTTTTAATAAAACAAATTTAATGTGAAAATGGAAGTGTCACTAAGAGAAACTCTATAAAATAAATGACAGAGAAGGGGTATGGATCACGACTGGTAGGCGTAAGGTTATGGTACCGATATTTTTCTTGATTGTTTTTTCTTGTGGGAGTTGGGATACCCAACTCGATTAGAGAGTGGTAGCTTGAACTTGCGAGGTGAGATGGGAGCTATCTTTTCCTTGGTTTGTGTGCGTGGCTACTTTGCGTATCGGGGGGCTCAGGGGGAAGAAGAGTACCCCTAGCATTGGTTGGGAGGTACCGGTGAGGAGCAAGTAGGAGCTAGACGGAGCACAAGTGCATGACAACCACTTCAGATTATCTGCCTTTAGTTATAATACTTCTATTTGTGTTAAATTTATGTTTTATTTTGCGTTTAATCTCGTCAAAATTTTTGTGGAATTCGATGTTAAATTTATGTTGTATTCTGCATTTAATCTTGTCGAAAAATTTGTGGAATTTAGTGTTAAATTTATGTTGTATTCTGTGTTTAATCTCGTTGAAAAATCTATGAATTTTGGTGTTTAATTTCTATTTTATTTATGCAATTCCCAAGATGGGTGTAATATATAAGAAATGTGTTTAGGCTGAAAAATCCTCCTCTAAATCCCCAAAACCCTTAAAGAACCTTTTGCGCCTTTTTTCTATCTACCATTTGTAGTCTTATGCTTAGATTGTTGTCCCTTCAGGTTTTGAGCTAAGCTTGGAAAATTTTGTCAGCCTTCTTTCTTTTTCTTTCCCACCTCTGAATCTGTTTGTTCATTTCTAGCTAGACTGCCTTGAGAGCGTTAGAGATATTTAACTGTTGCTAGTGTTATAATATTAAGACAAAAATTCCTGATGGATGCCATCGGTAGCTTATAAGTGTTGAAAATAATTTTGATTGTCTTGGTAGCCTTACCACCATAAACGAAATTGTGGAATTATAATCCCATGTGTAATGGTTGAAATTTAGAGGGTTCTTGATACAAAAGAGGTTATGTGTGCTTGTGGTCATTTTAATAGCTTCACCCTTGATACTGGGATTATGTAAAATTTTTGCTTGAATTCCATGCGCTGATTTTCACCCAGATTCGAGCGTTTGATGCATTTGATTTAGAGATTCCATACTTTGTATTCCATGCATTTGGTATACCTTGCATTTGATTGTTTCTAGATTAGAGCGTTTTTTTTAAACACTTAGAATTTCACCCCTTTCCTCATCAAATCTTTTCATTCAATCACAACGAGTTTACCTTAGAGCACATCGTTTTAAATGCTCAGAGAATTCATGTTTTTCCTCCACAATTTTGTCTTTAGAGCTCAACATTTTAAATGCTCAGAGACTTCATATTTTTCCTCAACGAATTTGTCTTTAGAGCTCAACGTTTTAAATGCTCAAATATTTCATATTTTTCCTCAACGATTTGTCTTTAGAGATAAACGTTTTTACTTTACCCCCAACGTTTTTACATGCTCAACCATTTCACCTTTCTTCCATTGCGATTTTGCCACTAATTCTCTGCGTATTTCCTTTGATTAATTGCCAAGCACCTTATATTTAATTGTTGTGTGTTAGAGACCCTTTTCGCCAGCCTGCTTGTCTTTTGTTTGTGTAGGGTGCATACCTCAAAGATCTCTGCGATGGCCCGCAGATTCCGCGAATCTTCTGAGTAACTTAAACCCCTGTGACTCCCATTAACTTCTCTGCATCGGCCTTCCTTGCATCGAACCTTGGGGCACCGAATCCCAACATTTTTCCCCTTTAAATACTCATTTAATTCCTTATTTATTTCCCTGCAACCAAATCTTAAGGCTCAACGTTTTACCTGATTTCTCCCTATTATTTTGTGGATCATAAAATTAGTTTAATATTTTGTTTAAAATCGTAAGTTGGATTTATGATTTTGTGTTCTCAATAATATCGGTGTTGTTAGTTTAATTTATCCCTCATCAATGTAGTCCTAAATATAGTAATTTAATAACGGTGATTTTTTATTAATAATTATTCACTCAATAACATTATAATGGTTTATCATTGAATAAGACTGGTTTATTGAATAATGTTGTTATGATACTAATTGTTGAAATTATTATTTATTTGAGTATTTATTTTATTAATGGGAATTTGTGTGTTTATAACTACTCGAAGGGGTGACATCCTTCTGGCACATTTATATAGCGGTCTATAGATAGTTTGGGAAAGGCCTAGATATAGCAAGGTGTGTTCCAATAACCTAAAAACTCACTTTTAAGTTAGCTAGATGAATCACTTAGGGATGGATTTATGATGATTAGTTGGTGGATCCATTTGCACCTTGAATAATAATGATTTATGTTTAATTAAGTGGTTAATAGTAAATGCGCACAATGAACTATGATGAATTATGATTAATTCAGTAGTTAGATCACACACGCATCTTAAAAATAAGGTGATTACACTTGCGCCTCAACCCTTGTAGTCGTATGAATGATGGATTTTTTCATTCGCTTGCACTCATGAATTTAATGTTGATCATTTTGGCGTCTTGAATAAGTTGCTATTTTACTCTTGTGTTTTGATTTAAATGGAGCCCCTTTCGCTACGAAACTACGTTGATGTATGATTTCCTAAATGAATAAATATTGTGCGCATTGTAAGTAATGTTGATTTATGTCTAATTCAGTATATAGATCACGTGCACACCTTGGAATAGGTGTTTCTTTATGGTTGACCTCAAGAAATTGATTAATTGCGTTCCTTGGAGTAAAGTGAATGTTTGTTTTTGAGCCTTGAATCATTGATATGAAAACGACGGATTATTGATAGTAGAAATCTTGTGCTTATGTTTTTCATGTAATGTACGATAATTATTGGTTCTTAGACTTCTTGCGCAAATGAATTTTTGGTAATCAATGAGGTTTTAGATTTCAGACTTCTCACACAATGGATTTTATGTCGTAAATTAAGTTATAGATTTTAGATTCTTGCACAATTGGATTTTATGTATTGAATTATGGGTTAACAACCCTTGTTGGTGTCATTGATGTATTAACGAATGATGGATTAGTAATCCTTTCTTGCGTCAACAATGTATTATTGAATGTTGGAATACTATATTTACTTGCGTCATTAGATTTATCAATGAGATATGGATTAACAAACTTTATTTGTGCCCTTAAATTTATTAACAGATGATTGATGTAGATGTTAAACTTCTTGTGCTTATGGATTTTATGTCATGTATGAAGGTTATAAATGGTTTATCTGGCGCCTTGGCATATGTCATTGCTTGATTGATTTAGTGATTAAGTTCTGTTTCTCCATGGAATTTTATGTTACATATGTTGGTTTATTAAAAATGCTATCGCACCTTGATGATAGTTGATGATGTTGAATTAGCTTAGTCGGATTAGACTTGATTGTGTGGGTGGGAAGTAGACACCTCCTTGTTCCTTAGAATAGTTGTCGACCTTGAGACCATAAATGGTTAAAATCAATTGGAACCTGGGCTTGAGTGTTGCTTATGTGTCCTAGAGGTCCTAACCTTGCAGGGTAGTTTGGACGGGTAGTATATTATGTGTTTCTTGGGATTATATTCATGATTATTATGATTCGTTATGTTATCATATGTTTCCTTAGTAATATTTGATGATGGACCTTATGATATGTGTTGAATTTTTAATATTGAATTGTTATGCATCGTTTTAATTATAGAATGCATTGATGTGGGGTTGTTGTTAATTATTGTGTTAATACATCAACATGCGTGTTGTGGTACATGGTGACATTGTGTTTTCATTGTGTCATATTTGATTATTAATGAATTATTATTGTTTCGTTAATATGTGTGATTGATGTGTTGATGATGTCTCTCTTATTATGATGTTTTAATTTCCTAATGCAACACTAAAAAAATAAAATATTAGACCTGTTGTACGTCGCTTGTTGTCGTAATGGTGTGGTCATTATAGTGTAAGCTTGCACATTTTCAATATCTCCTTGGAGTAAAGGACACAATTTCTTAGCAAATGTCTTTT
>ML782476.1:257373-274335 GCA_009831015.1 Picea engelmannii | reverse complement strand
AGATATTATATTTCTAAGATTATATATCTAGGGTTTTGAAAGGGAATCTTTGGTTTTTATCTTTTTTACCCAGAATAATCTCTGTAGTTTCTCCAGACTTCTCTGCCATTTTCATAAATTATTTTTGGCTTCTTCAACGGGTTGAGCAATTGGAATGAGGTGAGTCATTTTTTACTTTGATTCAATTTCAATTTTAGGTAAATAGATTTAAATATATTTTATTTATTTTTTATTTTAAGTTTCATAAGTAAAAGCTGATTTGAGAGATAAAGTCAATCCATAATAATAATTGTTACATATTTTTTCTCTTCTTCTCAATATGAGCACTCCACCACCTATTCCAAAAACTTATCCTAACAAGGGGAGCCCCCCCAAAATCACCCTAGAGATACTTTACGATTATATGGAATCGGTAGAAAAAAGAAGAGAAGAGAGACATGCCAAAATCCAAATAGAGTTATAAACATTAGAAAAAAAGGAGTGTTCAGAAAAAGACTTAAAACTCCAAATAGAGCTAGATGCAATGATTGATAAAAACATTAAATATACCATTCAAACTCAAACAAAGGATAGATTCTTATGGTTCAAGAGTGAATTGCAAACAATGAAGGATAAAATTCAAGAAATGGAAAAACATAAACAATCAACCCAAGAACAAGGGGTTGAAGAAAATCACAACTTGAGAGATAGGATTAAAGAGCTAGAAGAAAAACTAACCAACAATTTGACCCTCAGTAATATGGAAAACAAATTGGATATCAAACCCATCAAAGAGGAAATGAATAAGCTAATCAAAGTGGACCATGAGCGTAACAAAAGAGCCTTGAACCTCATAACTTTTGGTATAAGATAACAATAAGAGGAGGATATGCTAGCAATAGTAAAAGAAGAATTAAAAAATAAATCACAAATTGATACAACTTATATCATAGAAGCAAAGAGGCTAGGAAAAATAATTGATCACAAAGATAGGTTGATCTGTGCCAAAGTAAGTTGTAATGACCATAAATATAGCATACTTAGTAAATCTCCGAGCTTAAAAGGGTCAGGAATATTTATAAATGAAGACCTCATTCCTGAAGACCAAGCTGAATTAAGGAAGGAAGTTCAAAAGGCAAAAGAAGCCAGGAAAGAAAGAAAATAGGCAATAATTAGAAATCAAAAAGCTATTGTTAGGGATAGAGACCAGAAGGATAATAATAAATAGGAATTTGGGACACTCGAGATCCTTTTTTGGAATTGTTGTCGCTTTCCATGGCACAAAGGTCCTATGATAAGTTGGATCTCGAGTGATATTGATATTATTTGTCTAGTTGAAACTTGGGAGCATGAGGAGTTTAAGGTCCCCAACATGGAAGGATTTGTCTTTTGGTCGGCATGGAACAAAAAATACCATCGTAGAGGGATAGGAGGCATAGACTGTTATATTAGAAAGAACATTTCTCCTCACATTCAACTTCATAAGATTTACCCTCTTAATCAATACATTTGGATACAAATTTCAGACACCAATGCTAAGAAGATGTATATAGAAATTTGTTATTTTGCACATATTAATTCTACTTTTTATAAGAAAAATAATCTAGATAAAAATTGTCCCTATAATAATTTAGAACAAGATATTTATAATTTGAAAAATGAAGGTAATATCCTCCTGCTAGGAGACTTTAATGCTAGGAATGAAACTAAACAAGATACTCTTTTAAGTAATGACTCCAACCATAATCCTTTATGGCTAGATGAGGACCTTGTTTTATCTAATAGCTACAAAAGAAGATCTGAAGACCTAATTGAGAATTTGTTTGGTACTGAGTTGGTCAAACTATGCATCTCTCAAGACCTAATAATTTGCAATGGAGTAATGAAGTGGCCAAACTCCAACCAGATGACCTGTATTCATGGGCTAGGTAGTAGTGTTGTAGATTATGTGATATCTGATATCCTCATTTCCAACCAAATAAAAACTTTTAACCTTTTAAATGACAATGATCCCGATTCTCATCATAAACCTTTAACCCTAATTCTAAAAATTTCCATGCATAGGAGCACCATTGAAGAGAATTCTGATAATCAAAGGAATTTTCGCTATGAAAAAAGTAAAGTTGACATTTTCTTAAAGGATATAAATAGTAAATTAAACCTCCTAACTCATAAGGACAACATTGAAGAAGTCTATCATAATTTTACAACTACGCTTTCCACTTCTATTAACAAGTTCTCTTTCGAGGTGTCATATAAAATGAATAATAGAACGACCAACCGTTGGTATGATAAATAATGTAAAATTGCTAGGAAAGCAATTAGGGATGCTTCTAATGAGCCATTCAAACTCGATAATATCAATATGTACAAAACTCTAATTAAAAGGAAAAAAAGAAACTATATCAATAAAAGGCAAGAGCAACTTTCACAACTATACAAGTTGGATCCTAAGAAGTTCTCGAGCCAAATTCTAAAACAATACTAAAAAAAAAATAGGATTCCCTTAAGGGACTGTAATTCCTACCTTAAAAGTATTTACGAGTTCCCTAATGCCATGGACACCATTCCTATTGTCCCTAAAAAGGAAGAAGTTTTTCCTTTAGATGACATAGAGTTCAGGGTTAAGCAACTTGCAAATGGGAAAGCTAAGGACATTGAAGGCTACCAAGATGAAAATTTTAAAATCGGAGGGCCAATCCTTATCCCTCACATACACAAGCTCTTTAATTTAGCAGTCAAGCAGGGCTTCCCTAAACCCTGGACACAAAGCCTCATTGTTCCTATTTTTAAAAATTGGGATAGAAACATTCCCCCTAATTATAAGACCATTATGATTAGCCTGATTTTAGCCAAGCTTTATGGAATTGTTTTGGAAAATAAGATTATCCTTTGGATAGAAAGTCACGGTAAAAGAGATAAAGGCTAGGCTGAGTTTAGGAGATATCATTCAACTGTGGACCATCTTGTTACATTTAGGATCATTGCAGAGGAGTTCCGTAATATGAAAACCAATCTTTTTTTTTGTTTTGTTGACTTTAGAAAAGATTTTGACATGGTTCCTAGGAAAAACCTTTGGAAGAGATAAAAGTGTCTCTCGAGTTGAGGGCTGTTGCAATAAGGATGTATGCGAATGTTATTGCTAAGTTTATAAACACCGAGGGCTTGTCAAAAGACATTAATTTCAATATCAGAGTTAAACAAGGTTGTCCCTTGTCCCCTACCTTTTTTTGCATATACATTGATAAGTTAGAAGAATGCTTGGAAAAAGTAGGTTGTGTCGGCCCGACTCTCACTGGTATAGTCATCAATATTCTTCTTTATGATGATGATATCATTCTTATGGAAATGAGTCCCCATGATCTTGAAAATCAACTAAGAATCCTCAAGGATTTTTGCTCCAATATGGGTATGACTGTTAATACTGATAAGACTAAGGTCATGATTATTAAATCCAATAAGATCCCTTATGATACCTTTGTATATGACAACAACAACTTGGAGAAAGTGACCTCATACAAATATCTCAGAATTGATATTCACCACAACCTCAATTGGAATTATAGAATTGAGAAAAGGATTATTGGGGGATGGAAAGCTTATTATGGGCTTGAAAACAATTGTAAATCAGTTGATGTTTGGAGTTGGGATAAGAAGAAACTGCTCTTTGAGACTCTTTTTACACCTGTTATTCTTTATGGATGCGAAGTCCGGGGTTGTAGTATCTCTCGTGAATCCTAGAGAAAGATAGAGAAAACACAAAAGAATTTCGTAACCTATAATCTCAAAATTAAAGGAAATACACCCTATCCCATCCTCCTCTTAGAAACAAGCCTCTCCCCATTGAGAACATGACTATGACTAGATACCTAATGTATAAGAACAAGTTAAACAACATGGAAGACAAGAGGCTACCTAAAATTGCTTCAAAATCAAGTCATAACCACCATCAACTCAAGCGAGGATGGCATAAAGACGCCTGGTCTTGGATAAACTATTGGGGAATCATGGAAGAAACCATTTTGCAGAATAAAGATATTATTAAAAAAAAGAGTCAAATCAAAATTTAAGGAGAAAATGTGGTGTGATAAAGAGTTGGAGGAAAAAATAAAATTAAGGTATTATAAAGATGTAATCAACCCTAATCTAGAAGATCAAAATTATCTATTTGTTTTTCCAAGTGTAAAGAAAAAAATAAGCATTTCTAAGATAAGAATAAATTCTCATGAGATCCATAGTGAAACTAGGTGTTGGTCAATTCCTAAAATGCCATGGGATGAAAGAGTATGTCACCTTTGTGACACTAAGAATGTTGAAGATGAAAAACACTTTCTCTTAGATTGTCCAACCTATACCCATATTAGATCTCATTTTCAAAATATTTATCACACTACCAACCTTCCTAACCTCTTAACTCAACAAAAGTATGGTGATCTTGGAAAGCTTCTCTTAATGATTTTCGAGCACAGAAGCAAAATTCTAAAGAATCACAAGTAATCACTTACCCTCTTAAGGTATGATAGACCAATTCGGTCTTAGTGAACGTTTGTTTTGTTTGTTTGTTAATTTGTGCAAGACCTGTTGGCTACGCGATTAACCTGTGGCTTGAGAAACCGCGACTCAGGGGCATCTAAGCCATCAAAATCACCCGGGGATCGCACCCGGCCTGAGCCACACCAACCCTTAACATGGTTGGATTTTTTGTCCCCGCAGGTTTCGAACCGGTGACTTTAACAACACGGAGTAGCTTAACAACACACTCCGTCACCAACTGTTCTACATCTTGGGGACCGGTCTTAGTGAACGCTAATCATCATCATCATCATCATCATTTATATATAAACAAAAGAATGCATGAAAGTTTGGATAGAAATGGAAGAATGCATGAAAGCATGTCTCCTCCAACACCATTGTTGGAAATTTTGATGCTTACACAAATGTTCTTTTGATACGTGTGTTAGGGTTAGAGTTTCAGTATTAGGGTTAGGTTTCTTATGATAAGCCAAAAACTATTAAAATCTATGAAATATTAAATATTGAGATAGAAAAACAATTAAGACAAAGAATATTTGTTTATGTTTTTTTTTTAATATAATTTATTATTAATATTTTAATTTAATGAAAAATAGTTGAAAATTATGTGAATATGATTTTATTATTATTATTATATTTTTAATCCTATATTTTTTATTATAATGAGGTGAATATAATCCCATATATATATATATATATATATATATATATATATTAAACTATGTAAATAAAATATTTTACTTATTTAATTGTATTTTAATGTTAAAGTTTATTTTAAATGTTGTAGATATAAATTTAACTAGCAACGATCACTTTATAAAAGTGGTTGATATACTCCCATAGGTTTTATTAATTTTAAAAATAAATTATATATAACACCAATTTGATGTGGCTTGACGTGACCTTAAAAATAGATTATATATATATATATATATATGAAATTGTTAAAATGTACATAATTAATTAAATTTATATCTATAACATTTAAAATTAATACTACCTATCCTCTTATATCAACCACTTTTTATAAAGTGGTTGTTGTTAGTACATAGCATATAAATTGTAAAACACTTTGCAATTATGATATTAATTAATTGGTTTATTGGAAAATAAAATTAATAAGTTTTAATTTTTATGAACATAAATTTGATAATGAACATAAATTTGATATTGTAAATTATTTTCAATATTATTTAAAAGATAATGGGTGTGGCTTTTTTATGGTAGTTGGTCCATGTCTATTTTTGGAGTCCATTGAAGCATTATGGTGGGAATTCCCTTTCTCATTTCGAGTGTGGGTTTGGGGCAAAACACAATTCTATCATTATGACACAACTAGGTTTAGTTGGTAAGTTTTTAAGCTTTTGGCCGAGTCCTAATAGTTTTCAAGGATTGGTCTAAGAAGGAACTTTTCTCTTTTTACTGTAGGAAAGGTTTTTATGTATTTATTTTTTAAACCATTGAAGATCGAGACATTATCTTTATATCTGGCCCTTACTTCATGGGTTCCAAGGGGTGTTTCTTTCCCACTAGACTCTCAACATTAACCTAGATATGGAGATCTTTTCAACTCCTGTTTGGAATAGAATTCCATGTCTCCCATTTATTTTCTTGGGTGTGAAGAGCTTCAAATCCATTGGAAATAAAGTGGTTCGATATATATCTCATTTTGAGCCTAAGGGAAATATTTTCACATGCACTAGAATATGTGTGTACGTGGATTTTTCAAAGGGACTGCAAGAGGTGATTCAACTCAATCTGGAAGGTTGGAGTCATCTTCAAGCCCATGAATATGAAGAGGTTCCTTTCAAGTGTAACATTTGTCATGCATATGAGCACTTCGCCAAAAGTTGCCCCAAAGCTCAGGAAACTCATCCATTGTAGAATAATGCAGATCAAAGATTCAAAGAAGTTTCAAGAAAACACAAGAACCAACATCCCAACGGGGCTCAACTTGACCATAGGTCTCAAGCTCCCATCTATTCCCTCCAATAATATATTTGAAGCTTTGGAAACTCAATATGAGGAAGAAGAATATCCTAGACAACAAATCTAAGCAACCAATTTCTCGGATAAAGGAAATGAGGCCCTGTTCAGGGGCACCCCACCGCATGGGAACAATCTAGTTCTTGAATCTATGTATAAGCCACCAACTAGGGTTTTGGCTGCTCCCCATGAAAATCCTTTAGTGAAAGAGAAGATCGTGTTGATGTTTGGACAACATCGAGAATACATTCTCTTAGAATAATAATTAATAATATAATTATTGATTATTAAATATCATATATAATAAGTAAATGATAATAATAAATAGTTATTGATTATTCAAGGGATGCATCCTTTCATGGATGGTCACCATATTTTACCTATATATGGAAAACTCATCATTGTAATAATACATCGATCATATCTCATATGAAGAAAAACCAACATGGTATCAGAGCAGGACTAGGCCTTACTCCCTCATGGGAAGGCCTAGGAAAATGAGAGAGACAGAGCCACATTGTCAGATCTAAATTTTATTTGAATATTGTTGGGCATCTATTGGAAAGCATTGGGACAAATTTTATGATCAAAAGAAACCAACAATGGTTATGACCTATAGCATGCGATTAGGGTTGGTAAAAAGATTAGCACATAGAGTGAGCTTTGCTATTGTGGCCTGTCATGGTAGGCTCAGGATCATTTATGCCAATAAAATATCTTCTCTACTCGCCCCCCCCTGTGGCTTTTCCATTCGTGTAATTTCAAAAGAAGCATGTGGATATGGCCTTTGAGATGGCTTGGCTAGATTTTTGTAGTTGATGCATCGTAAATAGGATTTCGCATGATTTCGTCGAATCCGTTTCATGTGAATCCACTGCAGAAGAAAGTGGCGATAAGGACAGACGCCCTCATACTGTTAATATATACAACCACTACATATCATTTTCCTCGTTGGTTTATATAAAATAGCTTCTCAGCATTTGAAGGGTGTATTATGGATTCAATGCGTATGGTCCCATGGAATTTTACAAATATCAAATCTCATACATTAATATAACCCAGGTATTCTCACAAGCAATTTATCTTCCCCATAATTTGAATGGAGTATCTTGAAACAAATGCATGAGTCCAATTATATACGACAAATCACTGATATCAAAATAGTCATACGTCGAAGATTGACTCTGAACATGGAGATTTCAATTGTATATTGCAAAACTACAGAAGATTTACCTACTCTGAATATGGATATTTCAATTGTATATTGTCAAAATACAAATATTTAGTAGTCCTGCAATAAATGAATGTAATTGCCAAAATAAGGTGATGAGTGATAAGTGTTTTATTTGATGAACCAAATACAAAATCATTGCCTAAAGAATTCTTTGATCTCCACTCCTTGAAACATTTGAGAATGCGCATAAGCATGAAGTTGCTGCCAAATGCTTTCGAGAATCTCACAAACCTCCAACATATTAACTTGATTGGTTGCCATGATTTGCATATGCTGCCAGATTCTTTTGGGAATATTTAAAACCTCCAATATCATCTTAACTTGTATGGGTTCTCTCATTTGGAAATGCTACCACAGTCCTTCGGGAATTTAATCTGACTTAAACATATCTGTTTGAAGAGTTTCTACCAGTTGACCCTCTCGAGCGGAACACTCAGAAATATTAGAATGCTCCAAATCTTAGACCTTTCAGAGTGTGAGAAAATGCAATTATTGTAGAGTAATCAGTGGATTACTAGATGAAGGAACCAAGACATTGGTTTCACGAGGAAACCTTGATATGTCTTGGGGGACATTGGTTCCATGAGGGAACCTTGATGTGTCCTATATATGTTTGAGGCAGGGATCAAGAGGGAGTACATCGTTCCTCACAACCCTCAACAGAATGGGGTCGCGGAGAGGAAGATCAGATCTATTGTTGAGACAGTCAAGGTGATGATTCAAGATCAACATTTACCTATGTTTCTGTGGGCAGAGGCACCCATAAATGTAGTGTATGCTCAAAATAGAATTCCTTGAGGAACATGAATCCTGAGGAAGCCTTCACTGGAGTGAAGCTTGAGGTTGGACACTTAAGGATATTTGGGTGTTCAGTATACATTCATGTACCCAAGGAGAAAAGGACCAAGTTAGACCCTTCAGGTAGAAAGGGTACACTTGTGGGGTACAATGAGTATTCGAAGGAATATCAAATCTACATCCTTGGTCAGAGACAGATTGAATGAGAGACAGGAAGAGATAGTACCTTCCCAGAGAGAAAGATACCTTAGAGATATTCATGCTATTCCACAACTATGAGCCACATCATTCATTTTGATCCTTCCTGTTATGAGGAGGAAACTAGTCATCCAGTATGGAGAGATGTCATGATGGAGGAGTATCAATCCATCATGAAGAATGATGTGTGGGATATTTCTCTGAGACCTGAGGGAAAGTCTATAGTGACCTTGAAATGGATCTACAAGATCAAACACAGTTGACGAGAGCATTGAGAGGCACAAAACGAGATTTGTTGCGAGAGTATTCTCTTAGGTGGAGGGAATAAATTATGAGGAGGCATTTGCTCCTGTTGGTTGAAACACTTCTACTCAGACGATTATTTCCCTTGCAACATCCATGGATTGGAGACTACATTAGATGGATGTGAAGACAACCTTTATCAATGGAGATATTAAGGAAGAAGTATACATCGAGCAGCCAGATGGTTTCGTGATACATGAGAAGGATTTTCATGTGTCCAGATTGAAGAAGGCCTTGTATGGACTCATGCAACCACCTCGAGCTTGGTATGAAAGGATTGATTGAAACCTGATGATTTTGGGATTCATCAAAAGTGTTGTGGATCCTAACCTGTACTACAAGACTCTTAATGGTGAGTCCCTGATTTTGGTCCTCTACGTTGATGATTTATTCCTCACCGATACAGAGAGCCTTATTGTTGAATGAAAGTATGTGTTGGCCTCTAAGTTTGAGATGAAGGACCTTGGTATGATGCACTACTTCTTGGGACTAGAGGTGTGGCAGAGAACTGATGAGATCTTCCTGAGTTAGTGGAAGATATTTTCTATGCAGCGAGTGCACTTAGCCAGTTTATGAGTTAGTCGAGATAGACACACTGGATTGATATGAATGATATGTTGAGATACTTGCGAGGCACAATTGGACATGGTCTCAGATATAATTATAGTATTTATATGATATGGTAGGAATATATTGACTCTAATTGGGCAGGGAGCGCAGTGAACAGAAAGAGCACCTTCAGGTGTTGCTTCACTTTGGGATCTTCCATGGTTTCCTGGTGTAGAAGGAAACAAACTTCTGTAGCTTTTGAGCACAATAGAAGCAAAGTAATTTACATTAAGTATGACAGTCCGTGAAGCAGTGTGGATTCGCAAGCTCCTTGCATATTTATCCGAGCATGTGCTGGATTCCACCATTATTCATTATGGTATCCAAAGGTGTGTGAAGATCTCAGATAATCTAGTGTTTCATGACAAATCGAACCACATTGAGATCAAGTACCATTACATCCGAGACATGGTGCAAAGGAAGGAAATATTGGTGTAGTACCTTCCTACAAATGAGCAGGTTGTTGATGTTCTTACCAAACTAGGACGAAGTTCAAGTACTTTTGTGACAGACTTGGCGAGGCAGAGAATGCCTCCCTCGCTGAGAGGGAGTGTTGATGTTTGCAGCTTCCTCAGACATTCTCCAGATCGTACTCCTCTGTGACTGAGTTGAGTTGATCTGTGATGACACTTATCCGAGAAGGGATAAGTGTGTTTGGGCTTATAACCCAACATCCCATGTGGAGAACACATGAGGACATGCCAAGGGAGTTGACCCTTGACGTCATACACTATGGGAGTTGACCCTAGTGTTTCTAGAGGGTGTAGCCTCTAGAAGTCCACATGGAGTGCCATGTGTGACGAACTTTCTCGAGATCATACTCCTTTATGAATTGAGTTGAGTTGATCTGTGAGGACACTTATTTGAGAAGGGATAAGTGCATTTGGTCTTATAGCTCAACGTCCCATGTGGAGAGCACATGAGGACATGTCAAGGGAGTTTACCCTTTATGTCACACACTATGGGAGTTGACCCTAGTGTTTCCAGAGGGTGTAGCCTCTATAAGTCCACATGGGAGTGCCATGTGTGACAAACCTTTTTCTACTATGGTGGTTGTGTACCACTAGTAGAGACTGCATGTCTCTGGACAATAGTTGTGTACTACTATGGAAAGATACCTCCCTAGCTAAGAGGGAGTGTTGATGTTTCAGCATCAGGTGTAACTTCTCCTAGATTGTGTTGTAGACCAAGGGAGATAGGATGCATTTATCATAAAGGTGCACTTATGGTAAATGGTCCCAGACGTAGTCCTTCCTTGATCATGACAAGGAATAATATGAACTTGAGGTGCTTGAATTGCTTTCTACATGTCAGTTAACATCATGCTAACATTCACTCACAAATGTGTACTTGTGGTGAAAGTTCCTGGTGTAGTCTTTGTCCTAGTCATGGTGATTTGAAAAGGAATGATAAAGACTCAAGATGCTATATGTTATTACATGCAGACCCAAAGTGAGCCTAATCTTAGAGAGAGTTAATTGGCTCAGAGGGAGAGTTGCAGAAGGAGTTTCTCCTCGGTTCAGGTGGGAGAGAGGTGTCTCCCAAGGATGACACACAAGTGTCATGAGTCTAGGGTGAAGTTTGTACACTTCAAAGATAGGCTTGGCATGTTGTATAATGTCTCTCTCGTTGAGAGGGAGTGTAATAAGTAGTTATTGATTATTCAAGGGACGCATCCTTTCATGGATGGTCACCATATGTTCCCTATATATGGAACACTCATCATTGTAATAATACATCGATCATATCTCATATGAAGGAAAACCAATAGATCGGTGATGCAAGGAAAGGAGAAGATCCTAAATCTCCCCATTCTTAGAAATTTTAAAGAACTCATAACCTTCTCCCTCTTTAATAAGAGGAAGGAAATTAAAGAAAAATGATAAGAAATTAAAAAAAAATGATAAAAAGAGACCAAAAAAAAAATAAAAAAAAATCTTAGGGAGCTCTCAACAATCCGGAGATAACATTATATATATATTATTAATTATGTTTTGTTTCTACATTTTCTTATATAATCAATTTATAAAATTTTATTTCCATACCACCTTTCTTGATATTATTTAAAAGATAATAAAAATATTAAGTAATCATAAATTTTGTATTTTACAAATAAAAATAAACTTAAAATTTCAAAACTCGCATTGATTTTTTTTTAAACAAAGAATATAAATATTTAACAATATTTATAATGTGTCTTATAAATAAAAATAAGAATAAAATAAATAAATAAGTAAATAAAATCAATTTTTTTTAATTGGAGAAATCTTAATTTTATTTATTTAATTGAAATTTTAATTATTAAATATTAATTTTATTTTTTTAAATTTTAATAAGAAGGGTTTTGTCTAATTATTCTAAGTTTTGTTCATTTTTATCTAAATCCAATCATATAAATCTAAACTAAAACACAATTTTCTATTATTTAAATTATATTTTTAATACAAAAATGAATTGAATCTACTAAAAAAATTCTAAAACACTTGGATTATACATAATTACCACTCACTCAAATCTGTTGATCTAACAATTTCATATAAATTTTCAAACAAAATTAAACTACACCAATAAAAAAATAAAATTAAACTACACCAATAAAAAAAAATTAATCAAAATAAACTTTAGGAAAACCATCTCTGAAAAATGAAAAGAAAGAGAAAGTTCGTGCACTTATAAACTAACCGCTGAAAATAATCGCTCTCCTAATTAGATTTGAATAGTTATCAACATGAAAAAATTATTAATTTAAAGATAAGCTCAGTTGGCATATATATATGCAGAGGTATCCACCGGATACATAAAATACAATACCTCCGAGATATATATATATATATATGCGCGCGTGTGCGCAGTGGTCTCCACCGGATACATAAAATACAATACCTCCGAAACTTATTCGAGGACATAAATTTATTTAAAATTATTAAATAATGCATTTACTTGATTTGTTTTTCTTCATGTTTTGGTGTGATCATATAAGAATTATGCACTAGAGGCAATGGTTGTTTATCATTGGTACATGCATATTATATGTTTCTACTAGCTACATAAACATACCCTACACGTGTACACTTGTACAATTAATTAATTATTAACTATTAAACTATATTATTAACTATTTAATTGAATTCTTTAATGACTATGTAAATTACATTGCATACAAAAATTAGTAGCTTTAAATACTTTCTTTAACTTTAATTGATGTTTGGTATGATGAATTGAATAAGTATGGTGGGTTGTCATGTACATTTTGGGGAAACTTGTCAAATTGTATTTATAAGCTAGCATGAGAAGAAACACTTTTGATTTTATTTATTGTTATTTTATGCAAGTTATTTATATTTTAGTTTTATTTTAAAATTTTCCAAAAATCTAGATAAGGGAGGTTGATGGCTAATAATGAGGGTCGTTGAGGAGACTTGGGAAAGATAAATGTAAACATGATAAATGGGAGAGGAGGTTGAGATATTGGGGGAGGTGGAGACGTTGGATAATTCTTGGAAGATATATTTATTGTGATAGTATTCTTAGAGGATATGTGCTTTGTTGTTCTTGGAGTCACGTGAACAAAGGACCAAGAAATCGAAAGGTTTCTTGGAGCTAGGAAGTTGGCTAGGAGGATTCCGTTGTTTCACTCTACGAAAGTGGAAAAAAAATATTTGAAAGCATCTTCCTACTACTAGCAGGACTACATTACAAATGGTCATCTTCAACAAAGTAGGAAGGAGGTATTTTACTTGGTATATTTTGTGATGTTTCCATTTAAATATTTTAATTGTAAAGTTAACTTCTTATTTATCTCATCCTCTGATTTAAATTCGTATATTTGGATTCAAATTGGAATATTTAACATTGGAAAAATTGTAAACTAGTTATGAATATGCTGTAGGTTATTCCATAGATAAAATATGAAAATTTAGTTTACACTTGTTGCATGTGTTTAAATTATAAATTATTATTTAGTATCATCTCACGGTGAGGTGTTACACTTCCCCCATCTTAACGGAGGAACATTACTAGCAGAAAATACACATAAATACAAAAAATCTATGCTAACTAAATTCCTATAGCTTATCAGCTACGAATTATACATAGATTTAACTATGGTCTGATACCATATAAATAAATGCATCTACGACATTCCAAAAAGAACATGAAGGTCACACCCTCACCGAGACAAACCACACATGAAATAACCTTTGTACTGCATGTGACAACTATTCTCAATGCATGCACAATGAGATTGTATTATGCATGATAACTATTTCCAACGTGTGCGACGATTCAAACATTGTGTTAGAATCTATTATCGTTACTTACTAAAAAGGATTATCACATAAATTAAAGACGGAATTGCGAACAACATGACATTCAAGCACATGCAATTCTCCATACTAGTCAAACAAGTCAATGCAACTAATAAATTCACCACAACAACACATCATTCATTTTCATGCACATAGTAGATGCACAATAATTAAACTCATAAAATAACTCAGGAAATAGATAATAAATTATCTTTTTAAAACAATTGTGCAACTAACTATTTGGAAAGGATGTTCCACCCAATTGTTGACTTGTTATTCCAAATCTCAATAACAATTCACCACCGAATTGGGGCTAGGAATCCACAAGAAAAGGGTGTCTCTCACAGTCCATTCATAGCATAATATCCCACAACCCACTGGTATTCTCCTAGAACTATCTCAAATTTCCTCCATCTCTCTTCCTCTTAACTTTCCCAACCCAAGGAATGCACCCCTTCACTTCTTTTAGTCCATCGAGCATCCCATTCATTTATCAGGGTCTCTTTGGCACATGTAGCCAGGAATCTCTCTATTGGGAAATCAAGGGAATTAATTACTAGGAGAACTACCATCAACAACAAAAACACTTTCTACTACAATGCAACTCACCCAAGATTTCACGCTTTAGGCCTGACAACCTAGCTCTTCAATATTCAACTCCACAACATTCCAAAGCACTCCATCTTGCTCCAGAATTTTCCCAGCCTTCTTGCTCTATCTCCAATGCTCTTTTTCTCTATTCTCTACTTGTTTTTCAAGTAAAACTCAATGTGTAAAAATTGTTTTTAACTAGCCATACACTTTCCTCTATTTTGACTTACTTGCTTGAATTTCACTCTTCCCCAAACTGATTTTACTTAACCCCATGATCTCTAATAACTATGGGATGTGACTCTCACACCCACCCTCTTACATGATTTTAATGAGTGGGCTCTCATACACACAAACAAAAATTAGAAGTTATCCCCGATGATAATCAAATTAAGGAGAATGGGTTGAATTAACTCCCGTAATTAATTTTCCCTTTGGACCCATCTTAGTCACTCTCTTCTCTTATGGAAATCTCATCCTCCATCTCTGTCCATATCCCCCAACAACTGGTATTATGTTTTATTTATTTAAAAATAGAAAATACATCGGCATATTACATCGCTTGGACATAGCCACATTCATATCTGCATCATGCATAAATCAAACTAGGGATTATAGTGGGGATGTTACATAAGAAAAATACAACATAAGACAACCGGTCAAAGAAGTAATTAATAAAGAATTTCTATGGAAATTCTTTAATGGTGCTTCTTAGGGAACCCTTCACAGGGGTGGGGCAGGGGGAATCCTTCACCTGTCTATGTTCCATAGTATATCTTTCAAAGACAAAGTTGGTCAAGCATCAAATAAATTCTCTTAATTAATGGTGCTCAAATTGGTTTTGATGTTGTCTTAGGAACATGGAGTAACACATATTCAAATATTTAGGGATTCACTCTTTGTAATTTAGTGGATGAAACAAGAGTTGGTATTGATAAATTTCACACTCCAACCTTTTTCTCTTGATGTTATGTTTTCACAGTTAGGCTTCACTCATATTTCCTTTGAACATGTCTACAAAAATAGAAAGAAGACATCAAATGGTTAATAAAAAGGAGCATTAGATCTTGACATAGGAGTCTAAAAATTCTTTGAGAATCACCGAGAACAAAATTATGAATATTTGCATGATCCTTGAATATATTTTTTACTCATACAACATAGTTTTTTGGGTCATTTTCCAAGTATATCTCATGGGTGGTGAATGAAACAAACAAATAATGATAGCTAATGCCTTTTTATGGATAAAAAAGGGATGTTGTTTGTAAAAAAAATGAGAGGAAACAAATTTATTTGGGAGGGAATACTGTAATGTCACCATGCATGAAGTTTTTAGTTGTTCATATATAAGGTGATAGATATATAAGGTGATAGATATAGGTAGTATATGATACATGCTTTATGAGGCAAACAATAATGTTTACAACATATGACAATGTAATTATGTTTCTCTAAATAAAATTACATGATTTTTTTCCTTGGAAAAAAAATTATTTGAAGTAATTGTTTTGAAAGTTCAATGAAAATATCAAGGAAACAACATTGATAAATCAACACAAATATCAATGCAATTGCATAAATAGTTCAATTTAATATCAATGCAATCATGTTGATAAATTGAAGCACCTATAGATTTATTTTACAATGCTATGAACAATATTCAAATGCTCCAATTACTTTTACAACATGGGTGACAACCCACCCTTCCCAAATAAGGTATACCAAAGAACCAATACCGCATAAATAAAGTCTCTTAATAGTAGTATATTTTTTCACACTCACATAACCAAAACAATAATCAATTCAAAAATGGGCTTATTCCCATCATCACCTTCTAACCCCCAACAAAGAGTAATTAAGAGCCATAAATAGATTTAGGGGAAAATTAGATTAGGGTCCAAATTAATTAGGTCATACAATAGACGATAGTTAAGTTAACCTCAACCCCTTTTGTCCATAAAATCTAAATAGTCTTTAGGAACAATATTTCACAAAATAAATCATTATTTCTTATTTTTCCTACCTCACAAGGTTCTAAGACACGAGGCTAGGTTGTCCTCATTAAGCAAGAGTCCTTCCTTAGAGCATGATTTCCACAAAAAATGTTATTATTTATTATGCCTTCTCCCAACATCTAACCTAGTTCAGTATGGTCCCAAGATTAACATTCTACAACTCAATGTTTGTCAACAATAATGTTATTTTCACAAAACACATAATGATTTCTACGACTAAGCAACACATATTTCATTTCTATAACATTACATAATCATTTAAAGAACATAAATATAACATTATAATCCATCATGGTAACCAAAAAAAGTCACATGTAGCATATTCTAAGACAAATCATTACATAACATGTTCTAAGAAATATCATGTCAATGATAACCATAAATGCATAATCAAGTGACATTAACATCG
>ML782476.1:236700-257323 GCA_009831015.1 Picea engelmannii | reverse complement strand
ACATGAAATTCATCAAAGACCATTCTTAAACCAAGTGTTGTAGTCCCAATATACCACACAGTCTCACTAGTGTGCTCAAAAGAGGTGTTACATTCATCTCCCCTCAGAAATATTCCATCCCTAGTGTTCAATTCCCAATCAAGCAATATCATAATGTCAAATAAAACCTACACACGATCAGAATTACCACATTCAACCTTTAGATCATAATGAACGTAACATAGTAATTTGTGACACATAAATAAGCATAATACAACATGAAGACTATCAATGTAACATTAACTTATAATCATCATAACCAATGCTAAGTCAAGGATGTTATGTTCAAAATGGGGTGTTAAAATCCCTTCCCCTTGAGACTGATTTCATTTTCAAATTTGAGTTACATCTCCCATTTTGCATCAAGAAAACATCATTCACATAAAACAAATTCCTACTTGGGCTCAACTATCCAAGTAGAAAAATCAACATATTGTTCATCCATACATTTTCAAATGTCATCATCCATTCCATAGGAAACAATCATCTCATCAAAATTCATATAAAAATGAGTTTGACAGTCATTCCATACCAATCATCAACCAATAAGGGTATATGTTATCATCTTAAAAAAGAATAAAAACACCATAATAGCTTACAATTGATCGATTTTCCATCAACCTAATGCCACATCATTACTTAAACAATATCATCAAGCACAAAGAATTAAGCGTCAACATACACGTGTCAATTGTGTATTAAAGAAAACAACTAGCAATATAATCAAGCACAAAGAATTGAACACCAACAAACTAGTGTCAATCATATAGTATAGAAAACAATAAACAATATTAACGAGAAAAAAACATTGAATATCAAGAGATGAGTGTGACCTTCAGTCATTCGAGTTACACAAAGATAATAAAACTATTATCATTAAAAAATTTCAACCAACCATATTATCTTTGGTGATGATAACCTTTGTTCTAGAAAATGCTTTAGACTATGATGATCAATCTTGAACTAGAAACACCACCCAATGATATATGTGCACTTCTCAACTACATGAAGGATGGCCATCATCATCTTTTGTGTAGAAAGGACTATAATTCTTTATCTAACTAATTTAGAAATATTCTCATAGATAGAGCAAGATTTGTCCTCATTAAAAAAAAGAGGAAGTTTTAATTTAAATAAACATTAATTTGTCTTCCACTAGTTTTCTAATTGCTAATATACTTAAAGGTACCCATAATCTACATTGAAGGTGTTGTTTTGCATGACATAAGTGAATCCAATATATAATCATAGCTATGATTTTTATTAGTCTAATAATAATAGGAAGCATGAGATTCATTAATGTGTCCTTAATTAAATGCACTAAAAAAATAGAGAAAAATTGTTTACATATATAATTGCTAAAAAAGAGTTAAATGGAAATTTACTGCAACTCATTTTTCTATATAAATAAAAAATAGTTTTTTAATTCTAAATGTTAATTAGTTAAAAAAACTCATTTTAATTCCAAATATTAATTAGTATTTAACTATTTATCAAATTTTTTAAATAAATTTATATTATTTTAAATAAAATCAACTCAAACCCCAAATTTATCCAATGGGTAGATTCATGTCGGTGTTAACTGCCCACTTCGGAGGTTGCCATTTGTACACACATGGGTTTCTTAAATTTTCTCAATTCACTGGAGGAGATATTTTAATGTTATGGAGAATCTATGTTAAGCTGTCAAAGGATATTTTAATGTATATATAGATTCTATGTTAACCTGTCAAAGATAGATTATTGGATTTTTTTATTGTTTCAATTAAAATAAATTCTAGTTTGATATGTGTGGAGTATGATATTGCACTATTCTTGTTGGTTAATTATACCACCAAAGTCCAATGGTTAAGGCTATGTGCCCAAGCTATTCTGGTAGGCATTAAAGTCTACCTGCACACTTAATTTGTGGTTTATTAGAGGTTTTAGTTGAGGTTGGATACCTAATTTAAGAAAAAAATCACTCCTTGATTGTATTGCAACGATACATCTCTGCAGATTTTTTTTTCGTTTTTTCTATTGGTTAATGTAAAAGTGTAATCTTTGAAATCAATTCATTCCCTGTGAAGTTGGTCAATTCTTATTTTATACTTTTATCTCACTTCATTGACAGTTTTAGATTTCTTCTAAAAGGGTATAATGTATCATTTGACTGTTAAAACAGATGTGGTCCTACTACTGAAACTACTAAAATGCAGTTTACGAGTTCTTCCATTAAGATTTCAGGATCTATAATGGCCACAAACTAACAAGCCAAAATTCAACTCAAACCCTTCTTGTTTGGTCCTACAGATTTAGGATTAGACCAAAGAAGTCTAAATGTGAATTGCATAAATGTTTTAATTGCTTGCAATAATTCCAAGCCAAAAATCAACTCAAACCCTTCTTGTTTGTTCCTAGATATTTAGGATTAGACCAAAGAAGTCTAAATGTGAGAAGTCAAAATAATATTTCACAAAATTTTAATATTAAACATAAAAAGCACATATCCATGGTTCATACATGCAGGATGGGAAAACTCAAACGCAAAACATTCCCAACCTCTCATTATGTCCATAGTTATTACATGCAATGACTTATTAAAGTTTCAATTCTAGGTACATATAACAACAACATTACAGTAAAAATGCAATGATGCCAAAGCAAGGCAAGTGCTATCATTCTAATTGGGCAAGCATTGAAATTATGTTAATTTCTTACACAAATTGAATGTAAAAGATCATATCATGTTGACAGAAATAAGTCAGGGATTTTCAAGGAAATTAAACAATTAAAATTGCTCATGCTGACCAATTAAATACATAGGGCATGTCCAAGTAAATAGACGACCTGATAGAAAACTGAGATCATGCAGCTGGTCAAGTTCAAAAGTAGATTAGATCCAAATCAAACAGAAAAAATCCACAATTCAGGGCACCTATTTCTAGGCAGGCCTAAGCGCAGAAAGGAAACTAGCAAAACTAGCAAAAAGTAGTCACGCTACCATCCACCATAAATAACAACTAAGCACATCTAGAATTTCTTGTCCTTCAGCGGGCCTCTTGGAATCTTGCTCAACACTTTGGCATCAAATTTCCTGTAATGCTTCTTAGCTTCATCCATTGCCTTGAATGTGAAGGCATTAACTTGATCTTCATATTTTTCATAAAGCATGGGCACTGTATGAGCAAAACAAATGTTGCACAAAACAAGAGCACAACCAATAAAATTAATTCTGTATTCCAAAATTTGATGGGAAACACTTCACAAGAATTAGTTGCCACAATATATTATCTTAAAATAATAATCACAACCATATGTGGGACTCAATTTATTTTTTTCCTATTCAGCTTAATTTAAGCAGCCTAGAGACCAACTCCACTCATGTGGCAGAAAGTCTAATAGTGTAACTATTGCAAGCAATTCAAACATGGAGAAAAGTCAGAAAACTGTTAGTAAGTATATAAGCATGTCAAAGAGACCTTGGGTTCCATCAGGTATTGAAGAAGAGGCTATGTATCTACTTGAGTCCATAGTGGTTAAGGCTACCAAAGTCGCCTGACTAGACATTCTATCATGAAAAATTGATTGTAGAATTCCAACTGAGTGCTACTAATGTATAGGGTAGGGTCCTGGACCTTAACAACCATATATAGAATGAGATGCTACACACTAAAATTGGAATATGCCTGGCTATGTACTACTACTAATAATCACTAAACGTAAAGCAACCAGGAACAAAAATGAATTTATATTTAAAAGTTCAAAACCATAACCAGTACCATGACTCAGCAGATGTATACAAAAAAATATGCTTACTATGATATATGCAACAAAATTACTTGAACTTGTCATAACAAAGTGGTTGCGGGAGCCTACCCTAAAATAGGAAAATTAAATGTGTACAGAATGTAACCAGGATTGTTCTTACCAGCATAGAAGAGAGTCAAGAAATTGGCCCAACTTCCAAACACAGAAAGAAACCAGAGACCTGCAACAACCTGTAACAAAACAAGGGTTACCATTGGCATGGGTAATTCTTACTGAAAAGGAAATATTCCAACATCCATTGGCCCTCTCTGCACATTTTGTAAAATGAGATAATTTTATGTTCACTCTGAGTAATATGTTTCGTCAAGTAGCCTTGATGATTTTCTGGCTTGAATTTACGTCAAACATATGCATATGTCAAGCAATCTTGTAGGCCATGATATAATTTTTCCAAGTGTTCTGCATTGATAGAATGTTTTAATACTGCATAATTTTTGGTTTTAGCATTTACCCAACAACCTGATTAGTAATGAGTGTTTCTGAAGATATATTTTTTGGTTTGTTAATACTTATTAGGATAGCTAGATATGTTTACAACTTCATTTCAAATTGGTGCCGATATATTTTCTTTCATAGTTGTCAAGTTGTCACACTTTTGCAGTTCGTGAGCCTCTAAATGTCATCTGATTTTTGCCTACAACGTTTTTTTTTCCAATTGTAACTGGTCATGTAACCATACTTGTAGATTTATTGAGCATCTAATGCAAGAGGTTCATTACTATTTTGCATAGTCTAGTTGGTGCAATTACTACATATTTCTAGTTGCATTGCTTGATAGCATAAACAATGTAGCTTTCTATTTCCTGGTTGATATGTTTCAGTCTTGCATTGATTTGGGTTTCTTCTAATTTCATTGATGCCAGTCTAGTCTGGTTATCATGCTCCTGATTGTATTGCCTATAAAAACAAGACTAAAATGTGATAGTCTTAGGAATTGTTGTTGGGTTTATTTGATTGTGGCATAAACTTGTGAAAACCATCAGAAGCTGGGAAATATGCTTTGAATCCAGAATTTCTAGTTAAAAACAACATTAAGTTACTTGTTGTTGTGTGATCTGTCCCTATTCAATATTGATATAGATAAGTTGACTTGATTCCTTAAGCCTATAAGTTTTTATCTCGATAAAATCAAAATCAAATACATGATTGGTATTAGTCCAGAATATTGGGAGCTCGTTTCCCTATTGCTCTGTATGCTTATGATAACTTGATATTGTTTATAGCCAAGGGTTTAGCTCAACATGTTGTTTCCAATGTTGTTGGGCATGTGGCTAGTTCCATGCCAGGCTCTAGCAGGTGCTTGGTTCGAGTTCCCCTAAGTGTGGTGCAGTAGTCTACACCAACATGTTTATAAGGGATGCCATCTAAAAATGTGGGAAAACATCCCTTGGGTTTCCCAACGATGTTTTCCTTTGAAAAAAACTTGATATCCTTTATGTTAGCTGTTAGTTATATCTGAACACACACATTTGAGCTAAACTTGTAATGGGTGCATACCTAATTCTATCAAATTAACCAAATACTTTAGCCTCGAATGGGTGCAGATCTAATTATGTATTCATTTTTCTCACTTGTTTTAGAATATATGGTCATCACAAAGATGTCTATAATGAGAGAGGAGGATGTAATGTCCTCTTCGTAACTTTTTTATTCCATATAATAGAGGATCCATGCCATGATAGGTTTGAAATTGAAATTGAAAAATAATGTTTTAGTTTAGTTTAAAATTGTCTAAGTTTCACACAAATATAAACCAAAAAGACGGCATGCATGTGAGGAATTGTCTTATCTTCCTTATAAGAGGGCCATTCTTCTCCTTTTTTGAAGCTCCGATTGTATTATTGTTCTTATTCTTGGGCCATTTTCCTGAAATTTTATGTTTCTTAGTTTCATTATGAAGAGACCTAGATATTGCCTCCTCCCTTGGAAGATATTGTACTTTAGGGAGATGACTTTTGAGCTTCCTTATTACACATTTTGGTATGATGTACTTTCCAGTCGTATTGACCTATTTTGATCATTAGTGGAATAAATATATACTTGTAGAATTTATCATACACGAGTATTATCATAGTTGTAGAACTCATGCAACTTGGAATAAAGATATCATACAAATCTCACTTTGAAGGTAGTAGTATTTTCTATTTTCAAACTTGCCTTGGTAGAGACTACGCTGCTATGATCTTGATAGTTGCAAGTAAACAATGTATTATTATCCATTTAAATATTGAGCAATTTAGGGTTTGTTTCTTTGTATCAATTCAAGGTAAATCGTTTTATTCCTTTCATTGGTGCTTATGATGAGCTCAGACTATATATATTCTAGGTTGTTGGTAATCTTATCCTTCATTTTGAATTTATGTAGTCAATGTTCTTGTAAACTTTCCTATATATGTTTACTTTCTCTTTATCCACTATATGTTATTACTTTTATTTTAGGTTTCTTTTAATGGTAGAGGTGAATAGAGTTCAGGTTAGACTCTTTGTAGTTTGGTAATTATTAGGGTTTTTAATCTATTATCAAATTCAGAAATGTAGGTATGTTTTGTGTTTTGGTCCAAGGTTTTATAAGGTTTTGTGCCTTCTATTAACACTAATCTTGTAGTCTTTAACGTAGTCTAACTTGATATTTTTTCCAATTTAGTTTAAAGTGGAATTCAAGTTTAATTATTGTGCAACTTAGTTAATGAAGGTTTTTACATAATAAGACATTTCACTCTTAAGAATCTTATGTCTTGATGTGATGTTAATGTTTGGCCATTAATTTGTGTTGGATGACCATTGGAAGGCTTCGAATTGCCCATACCATGCAACACCATGTTGCATGGTCATTTGGTCACCATCATTTCCAGTTGTTAGCATCCACCCTTCACACATCCACCATCGCCATCCAATGTTGTCTGTATTCCTCTTTGTCATTTGCCTCTTACAAACAAATGAGATCTCGAAAGGGAATAAGGAAGCCATCGGTGCTAAGAGGAGGTAGCCATGATGGTTCAAAGATTTCTTCAATAGGTTCAATGGTGGAATGTCTAATTAGGACACACTCTCCTCTTTCAGTTTTTTTCTTGTAGATTACTAGATCTCGGTTTGGGTTTTGGATGAAAAAATTCCAAGCGAAATGCTATGAGGCATCAGTTTAAAATGATGACAATGAGAAGAAGATACCATCCATTGACCAAATTGTGTATTCAATTCACTATCAAAAAAATGAATGATATGGTTTTGTAGTTTATTTAAATGTATATCACTACTTAATATATGAATTTAATGCATAATTGGGCATCCACCCAATTCCCGTAGAAAGAGGTCACATGCCCCAATCCTTGAATCAACCTGCACTATGCAAATTTCAAATAAGATGGCATTAGAAACTTGTCTCAACCACTAGGAAATTTTGTAAGAAATACCTTCAAACTTGACCATCAAGAAGGTTAGCTTTGACCTTGAAAAAAGGAATAGGGTAGAGTTTGACAAGGTGGTCATCAAGGCTCTTACCTTCGAGGTTGTCAATTTGATGTCAAAATTGGTGTAGATTTAGCAATGGTTATGTGATGCATAAATTCAAAATGAGGTCATAAAGTTGGAAAAAGTGAGGAAAGTTTTGTTTAATGATGACATATTTCTCCTAGGGATTTCCTATGAGAGAAGCTAGAAAAATTGGTCGTCTTGGTCATAATTGTGGCTAGGATAGGGAAAAAAATCAATCCCCACCGTTACTAGGGGTTGGGAGTGTTTATGACCATTTTATTTGTAATAATATTGAATTTAGGGTCTTTATTTTTCAACTAAGGAAATGGAAGGAACCATCATACTTGTAGTGATTCCAGTAGACCTACAAGAATCAAAGTTAGTCGATAAACCCTTCATGGGAACTATGCTCTAGATTTTCAAGAGTATAGATCCAACATTAACAACAACATCAACAAATAATATCACCAAGACACTTGGATACTTTTCAAGAGGTAGTGAGATTTGGGTCTATAAGGTTGAGAAGCCTCACCCTATACAATGTCATTCATGTATATGACATTATGTTACATCTATCTCACATTTGATCCATCACTATGGTCATTCAAGTTGTTCATGTGTGTGAAGCATGAAAGATGCTAGTTTTTTAACTACATATTCATGATTTCACCTTTCATAGTGTTTTGAACTCTTATTTGACCTCAAGCAAAACGATGATGGATTTGTTCAATTCAAAGATGGAGATTCTATAAGTATGATTGCAATTCTAGGTTGCAATAAAGATCAAACCATGTACTAAAAAAATGAAGCTTATGAGTATTATTTGGAAAAAGATGAAGGCTACTTGGAAATTATTGTAGAGGAAGTGTTTCAGAGGTCTCTATCTGATGTCAATTATATCATGTATAACTTGACATGTGTTTTATATTGCCAAGGATGGTGTGAAACCTCTACCAATTTTATTTATTTATTGTTGAACTATTAAAAAATTGTTTAAATGTATTGATTTTTTTTTGTTGTGCATGCAATTCACTATTCTTTAATGAATGAACAATTCATGTCATAAATCATCTTAGTGGAAGAGGCCCCTTTAGCACATTTTTTTTGTAGTAAGAGTTTATATAAATTGGATTTCCCAAGGCATCAATCAATTATTCTAATGTTGGTGAGATATTTTTGTCCCATTGCACAAGATCGATGTTAAGAAATTGCAGTCCATAGGCTTAGTATGATTTCATGGTTATTTTTCTTAAGGGGTTTTCGATCAAGGTATAGTGAATGCAAATATATTTATGTCATCCTCTAGTTTTCTTATAGGATATTTGGATTTGATGGTTTATTAAATGTTTTATTTTTTCTTGTATTTGAAGTAGAGGAATTCCACAATGCCTCTAATTTAGGTGCTCTCTGAATGGACTAGTGTATTGGTGTTCTATGTCTCAACAAGGCACGTGATTTTGATATTTGAGCATTGAGTTAGGCAAGTGGCCAATAACTAAATTTTTTTTATCCTTAATTATTGAGTTGTGAGTTTCATGGAGGGGAAGGTATTCATGATTTGATCTTAGATTTTGAGTGGATTGTCCTTCAATCTAGATACTTCATGCATTTTAGGCATTTTTTTTTTCTCTTGAGGTTGAAAATTGTAGGGGATTTCTTATTGATTTAATGTTAGTCTCTAATTTTGTTTAGAATTTTACAATGGAGATGTGCATTTATGTTAAATCATAGATGCATATGGACCATATTTAACTATGGTCATTGTCAACTTCAACCAACAATGTTGTCGATCCTACAATTCATCTTTGTTTTTAGAATTAATATTAAATATATATAGAACCTTACAAAAATAACCAAATTGAATTTTGAAAAATGTAGCTATACACATTAAAATACAACTACTTAAGCTATTTTCACATTGCTTGATTGTACACATACATATTACATAAAAAAATTAATTCTGGATAATACTATCTGTACATAAAAGAGGTATGTACCTACAAGTTTTAAATATTAAGGTTATCATGCAAAACAACATGAATAGATCATAGTGTCTCTCCTTTTTAATTTTTCCAATTCATGTATCCCTTAACTAAGCAATCAATTTAGACTAGGATTAAGCTTCAAAAAGTGGAATGTCGTGCTTGGAATATTTTTTTAACATATTGTTATTAAATAACCATAAACAATTATTCACAAAAACAAGATATCATAATTTTGTCAATTTCAACATGTTTATCTTATTGGGGAGGATGCAATGGATTATCCTGCAATTTCCCTTGCAAGTAGAGGACCTAATTTATTTTTTGAAATACAATTAACAAACTATTGCATGTCTAGCACATGAACTCCATAATAGTTCTGTTAGCGATTATTTTTGTCATTAGGTGCAGAAGCACCCAGGTCTGTAGATTGCACACGAAGTGCCCAAGCGCAGCACAGGAGAATCCCTGTTTTTCCAAGTAGCAGGTCAAGCGAGCGGGCAAAATGTCGTCGGCAACATTCAATATCTATTTTACAAAACAGATCGACGGTCACCGAGTTTTCGAAGCTACGGAATTGCCCGAGGTTTAGCGCAAAGGACAACTCTCGTATTTCAATCAGCAGGTTCGGATCGTCTGATCTAACGGGGACAGGTGGCAGCCTGTCGACATATCGCGAATCGGGGTTTCGGGGAATAGGGATCCCTTAGCTCATTGCACTTGGAAGTACTGATCAGCGAAAGTGCCTTTAGCGCCAAGCCCACAGTCTCAGCCCTGGGTCATATCAAGCGAGCCTGCAAACGAGGGAGGCTCCCTTGTAAATATCGAATGCCCCTCGTCCGTTCATCCTAAGGATGCGTGTTGCAAGATCTGGTCGCGTCGGCGTTTCAGCGGTCGGGAGTTCGTGGGGTAAGAGTTTCATGTTGTTCAACATCGCGAAACCCCGAACCCCGATAGCGCCAAAAGCGTGAAAAGTGAGGCCCGCAGTATCACGAAGTGTTTTCAGCCATCCATCCAGAGGGGACACCTGGCAGAAAATAGAGCCATCTCGACACTTCGCCCATTGCGACTCCAACACGCAAAGAGCAGCACCATCATTTTCCGATGCGCGAGGTGCCGGGAGAATCCCGGGCCCACGACATCGCCGGGAGAGGTAAGAACCGTCAGATCTAGAGGGACGCGTGGTGCCAGATTAAGCCGTCTCAGCATATCGCTCATCGCGATTTCAATCAGCAAAGATTAGCCCTGTCATATTCGTGAATGCCGAAAGCATATGGTCACAACCCATGGTCACTTGGGGAGAGGAAGGGGCTGCATAAAGAAGGCCAAAGGCGTCGAGTTCAGTTGCAGAGGAGATCATCACGATCTCCAGGTGCCGTCGGACCCGATCTTAATACTGTTTCTGGTATTGAAGTGAATGAAAGCAAGAGCGGGTGGTTGAAACCTCCTTTCGTTCATTAAGTGAGGGGAATGGAGGGTCTGGCGAGCCGCCTGCTCGCAGAGGTCCTGTGTATCGATTTTCTCAACGAAGCCGTGCCGAAGTCCTCGACTCGACAGAGAAGTCTACGCATGCTAGCCGAGCACTTAATGGCTCAGCTACCCTCCTTACAGGGGCCATGCGTAGTTAAGGTGGCATTTAAATGAAGATATCAGTACGAGTTTGACTGAAGGGACACCAAGCCTTGAGTGACTGGACACGCCTCTGTGAGATGAATTTTCCTGAGTATATAGACTCAGTCTTTGTATTTTGTAAGTATCGATGGTAGAGTTGAGCTCCCAATTGTAAAAGATTTAGCACAGACTCTAGTTCTTGGGTTATGTATTTACATGTAAGATTTCTTGTTTAATAACAGACAGTCTCTTCACTCCACCTGGTTTTCGTCTTATGTTAAGAGAGTTCGTGACCGACTTATTCGCACAAATTATGGCAATTATGTTGGGATAAAGGATTTATTGTGGCACTATTGCTTTCTCTGGTTTTCTGCGTTTGAGCGTAAGAAGATCTTGTGTTTAGATGTCTTCTTCTACAGTCTGTTAGGAACCTGATGTTTACTATAGACCTTAGCATCTTTCTAATACAAGTCTTCCCCCTACTCACCCTTGCTACAACTCACTCTCTGAAGTTATCTAAGACCTCACTTGCCCATGCATACCCGGCCTAGTTTCGAAGTTAGAACTACATTGTTTTGAGTTAACCTCCATTTGATCACCCCATTAGAAAAAATCGTGACATAAACTGATGGGCGTCGGGCTATGCTCCTGCAAGCAATCCAGGAGTGACTTCTGATGCTAACATTTTTGGCGCCGTTGCCGGGGATGAAGTTGAATATTTTCCCCGGGATTGAATGACAATGATTAACTGATTCTGAAGGTGCATCAGATATCGAAATTATCAAGATTGTTTCTGTGCACCTGGCGACTCCATTGTGACAACTCCGCTGGGGAGAACCTGCTCTATTAATTGTGGCTTTCAGAGGCAGGCATACGCGGTCTCATCCATAGTTTCCTCTAGCTACGCCTGAAACAGATCCAGAAGCGGTGCTCAGAAAGGGAAATGCCTTTGAAGAAGAAGCGTCCACCGCCGAACCAGGTAACCCATCATATCCTTTTGTGGGAACTCCTTCTTCTCCTCCTCAGTTTCTTGACAGACCTGTTTCTAAAGTTTCCCGTTTCCTAAATTTCGGGAGTGTTCCTGTTGAGTTTTCCTCTCCTGGTCTGAGATCGGAGGGACAAGACCTCGTCACTCCCCTCTCCCCTGAGACTGTACCTTGGCATAGACCTGGGACCACAGAATATTTCCCCACTCCTATCTTTACCACTCCTGCACAAAGAAAAACACCTACTGACTTGAGCTCGTTACCCTTCTCCTTAAATCCCCTCTTGTTTCCCACTCCACTTCGAGACTCATTCCCGGTAGCCCCTTTGCGAACTCCTTCTCCTCCCAGCTCTCCTCCACCCAATATTCCTATGGCTGGTGCTAATCCCCCCCTGAATAGAATGGACGCCATAGTTGCTGCTAGATATGCTCCTTTAGTCCTACCCCATCCTATGAATCCTCTTCCTACTGGGGATTACTTGAAATACATGCCCAAGTTCATTGAGGAAGGAGACATGACTGCTGAAGAGCACCTGGCTGCTTTCTACAGTTATGCAGACAACCTCAACATTGAAAATGAAGATGTCTGGATGAGAGTCTTCGTCCAGAGCCTGGATGGTGAGGTGAGGAAGTGGTTTAGAGGATTAGCTCCAGGGTCTATTGCTAGGATTGAAGCTCTAGATAGTGCTTTCCTGAGGCAGTGGGGAGATAGGAAGGATTTCATGTATTACATGATAGAGTTCAGGTCTTTGAAGAAGATGGAAGGAGAGTCTATCTCTGAATTCTCCAAAAGATTTAATAAGATGTATAACAAAATCCCTGCCGAGATAAAGCCTTCAGAAGCCTCAACTAATATTTCGTACGCTAGCGCGTTTGGCCCCGATTTCTTCCTTTTGTTGAGAGAAAGAAGAGCCACCTCCTTGGCTCAAATGAAAGATGCGGCCATAGAAGTGGAATCTAATGTATTAGCAGCTGACAGACTAAGGAACAAGGCCGATGCAGACAGAAGGAAGGGAAGGTCAGAAACCTCAACATCTGGATCATTGGTGTCCCACCCTCAAGTGGATGAACTGACCAAGATGGTGAAGTCTCTGTCTGCAAAGATGGAGAGAATGAAAGTCGAAGGGAGGCAAGCATACAAGGGCCCTCAGAACGCCAAAAATAAAGGAGGTTTCAGGAGGCCAAATAATTTTACTCCCCCAAATGTGCAAAGAGAGAAGGGAAGAGACAGAGAAGACCAGAAAATTCAGGCCCCTTTTCAAAACAATTTTGTGGCCGAGGGGGAAGAAAGAGAAACAGACGAGCTTGACCCTGAAATCCATTGCTTCAGAGACACTCCTCCGTTTCCTCATCTCACTCAATCAGCCTACGAGGAGTCTCTCATGGACAGTCAGATAAATGAACTAAGCAAGGGAGACAACTCCAGTGGCAGCCCAGGCAGATATGATCTGAGGTCAAAGAAAAATACTAAAGCACCTGACGTTCCTGAGCAGTCCACCAGGACGGAGAAACTTGCCGAAGAAGCAGCAGACAGTCACAGAGGTAAGAAGACCCAACCCCTCTCTCCCATTATTCAGAGTCATGCTCCCAAAATAAGAGAAATCCCAAAGCCCCCATCTTCTTTTAATTTCGAGCATGAAATTCAAAAAATCAGAATCCCTGTACCCCTGACAGAATTAATTAAACATGAAGGGTTCAAGAAACACTTCTCTGAGATTTTACAGTCTAAGGTCTCAAGCCTTCCCACAGACTTCATCAATTTGCAAGATGAAAAGCCTGTAGTTATCCTAGGTCCTATGGTAGAAGATAGGAATGACTCATCCCCTCCCTTCTACACTTCCTTGAACATACATGACAAGGTATTGCACAATTTCTTGATGGATTCGGGGGCTTCTCATAACCTCATGCCCAAAACTGGCATGGAAGAACTAGGACTGGAAGTCACCCGAGCCTATCATGACCTCTATTCCTTTGACTCCAGGAAAGTTCAGTGTCTAGGAGTTATCAAAGACCTGGTCGTGACCTTGTTTCAACTGCCCATGAAAAGTGTGGTCATGGATATTGTAGTGGCTGATGTCCCCCCCAAATTTGGTATGTTGTTGTCAAGATCTTGGATAAAGAGACTGGGGGGAACCTTGCAGATGGACCTCACATACACTACTATCCCAGTGTTTGGAGGAGAGCATAGAAGGCTATACAGAGAAGCCCAACTGGCATACATAATCAATGATGAGGCCAACCCTACCAATCATCCCATCTTTGCCTTGGACACTGATTTAGGCTCTAGTTTACTACAACTCACCCATGCCCCTAAACCTCCTCTCGAACTCAGAAAGCAGCCCACTTCTCCTCGTGAACTTCCTCCTTCCATCACCCCTGTTTGGAAAATGTTTTTTGATGGAGCTTGTTCCCGGGAAGGTGCTGGTGCTGGGGTGTTTTTTGTGTCACCTGCCCAGGAAACCGTATCTCTGTCATACAAATTAGAATTTGAAACAACCAACAATGTGGCGGAGTATGAAGCCCTTTTTCTAGGATCAAGAGCTGCAAAGGAAATGGAAATTCAGGAGATAGCAGTGTTCGGAGATGCAGAGTTAGTGGTCCGACAGATCAGGAGCACTTACCAGGCTAAGAACCCTCGACTCAGAAATTACAGGAATGAAGCATGGGACCTAATTGACAATTTCTTCTCAGCTTTCAATATCTCTTTTATTCCAAGAGAGGATAATGCTGTGGCTGATTCTTTAGCCATCTCAGCCAGCTTTCTCAAAGTTTCTCTTCCGTCCGTAGTCAACTCTGATGTTGGAATAAGATATAGGCCCTCTATACCGGATAATGTCAAGCATTGGAAGGTATTCGAAGATGATCAAGAAATTGAAAGATTTATCCATTCCGTTGATGAATTTTCTGCGTTTCACATCGATCAGGATCCTGACACAGAAGATGACCCTCACCCTGAGGTGTTTTTAAATAAAATTGCTAACCACCAGATTATTCAGCTACCTAGCAATCACATTCCGAGGGGACTAGTCCTGTTGGAAATATTGTTCAATGGGAACGATGTGGCAGTAAAGGGCAGAGTTTCAGGTGAAGATGCTGATACAGCTGAGTGCAACATCGGCACACCGGAGGAGCCCAAGTCTGTCAAGCAGTCTGACCACAGAGCAGAGGGGCGAGTATACTGAGCTGCTGAAAGAATTTGTGGATGTGTTTGCGTGGACATATGAAGACCTCAAAACATATGATACATCCGTCATTGAACACAAGATCCCACTAAAGGAAGAGGCTAGGCCATTCAGGCAGAAGCTAAGACAGATAAACCCTATGTTTTTTCCCGTCATGGAAAAGGAAGTGAAGAAGTTGTTAGAAGCCCAGATCATTGTCCCCTTGAGATATTCCAAATGGGTAGCCAATTTGGTTCCCATAAGGAAGAAAAGCAGAGAAATCAGGCTTTGTGTCGACTTCAGGAACCTGAACATAAGCTCAAAGAAAGACAATTACCCCCTACCTAAGATGGAACACATACTGTAGAGGGTAACTGATGCATCCAGGATATCCATGATCGATGGGTTTTCTGGCTATAATCAGATATTGGTCATGCCTGAGGACAGGGAGAAGACAACCTTCACCACTCCTTGGGGCACATTCATGTATGCCAAGATGCCATTTGGACTTATGAATGTAGGAGAAACATTTCAGCGAGCCATGGATATAGCCTTCATCGGGGAGAAGGACCGGTTCGTGGTGATCTATCTCGATGACATCACAGTCTTCTCCAGCTCAGACAAGGAACATCACCGCCACTTGAGGCAAGTTTTCATGAAATGTCGGAGGTTCGGTCTGTCCCTAAACCCCAGGAAATCTTTGTTCGCTATGCAGGAAGGGAAGTTGTTGGGCCATATAGTATCAGCAGAGGGAGTGAGAATTGATCCCAACAGGGTGGAGGCAATTCAAACCTTATCACTTCCCAGGTCTAAAAAAGAGGTTCATGCCTTTTTGGGGAAAATTAATTTTCTAAGGAGGTTTGTCTCAAATTTTGCCGAGCTAGTGAAACACATCACATCCATGCTCAGGAAGGGAAATGAGGTGAAATGGACTGCTGAGCCCAGGGCATATTTTGACCAAATAAAAAGGGCATTGACTGAGACACCTGTGTTGATCAGTCCTGACTATTCCAAAGAATTCCTAATTTTCTCCTTTGCTTCTTTTGATACAGTAGCAACGGTCTTGTTACAGAAAAATGAGAAGGGGCATGAGCAACCCATCGCTTTCTTCAGCAAGGCATTAAGATATGCGGAGACCAGGTATGAGATCATGGAGAAGCAGGCCTATGCCTTAGTAAAAGCTCTCAAATATTTCAGGGTATATGTCCTGCACTCAAAGGTGATTGCATACGTTCCTTCAGCCTCCGTAAAGGACATCCTTGTACAACCCGACATTGATGGGAAGAGGAGTAAATGGATAGCCAAAATTCTGGAATTTGACTTGGAAATAAAGCCCACCAAGTTGGTTAAGGGGCAAGGTCTAGCCAAGCTACTGGCTGAATCCAATTGTGAAGCCTTGGGAGTTAATTTCCTCAACACTCGCTCAGGAACTCAACAAGCTGAGCTGCCCAACCAATGCTCTCAAGATGGGTTATCGCTAGCAGGTTGTGCCTGGTATCGTGACATTCTGTACTTTCTGCAGGAATTGAAGCCTCCGGATGGAATGGGTAAAAGCAAGGCAAGAGCTTTAAAGCTCAAGGCAGTCAGGTATTGTCTCATCGAGCAAGTTTTGTACTGGAGAGATCCTTTGGGGATGCTGCTGAGCTGTTTGAACCCACCAGAAGCCCATAAAGTTATGTGTGATTTCCATGAAGGCCTTTGCGGGGGGCATCATTTCTGGAAGACCACAGCTCATAAGATCCTTAGGGCTAGATATTACTGGCTTACTTTATTCGCTAATGTTTGTAGAGGAATCAGAGCTTGCATCAAATGTCAAAAGTTCTCAGGAAAGCAACAGCTCAAATCGCTGCCATTGAAGCCTATAGCATCTCCAACACCTTTTCAGCAGTGGGGGATGGACTTCATTGGAGAAATTGATCCTCCCTCAAGCAGTCAACACAGATGGATCCTGACAGCAACAGATTATTTCACCAAGTGGATAGAAGTTGTCCCCGCCAGAAGTGCATCTCACAAAGTAATTATCAGCTTCCTGGAGGATATCATAGCCAGATTTGGCTGTCTCAGCAAGATCGTCACCGATAACGCTGCTTCTTTCAAGTCTGAGCCTCTAATTAAGTTCTCTGAGTAGTTCCAGATCTCACTAATTCACTCCACCCCCTACTATCCCCAGGGAAATGGTTTAGCAGAGTCCTCCAACAAAGGCCTAATAAGGATCATCAAAAAGATGTTGGAAGACAACAGAAGGGCCTGGGATTCAAAGTTGAAGTTTTCTCTGTGGTCTGATCGTGTGACAATGAAGAAATATCTGGGCACTTCGCCTTTTCAGCTAGTCTACGGAGCATAGGCGGTTTTTCCTACTCAGCTCGCCTTACCTGTGGAAAAATTCTTTCAAGACTACGAGGGAGAAACATATCATATGATCAGGAGGATTCATCAGATAATAGAAGTGCAATAGACCAGAGAGAAGGTGAGGACTGCGGCTCATAGTCACCAGGAAAAGATCAAGCAGGCTTTCGACAAGAAGGTCAGGAAGAAAGAGTTTGAGATCGAGGATTTGGTACTTAAGTGGGACGCCCCCAGGCAGGATAAAGGCAAACACAACAAGTTTGACGCCCTCTGGATTGGCTCCTTCTAGATCTCTGAGATTTTCTCCAATAATATGTATGGGTTGCAAGATCGGGAGGGTAAAGAGGTTTTCAGCAGCCCAATGAATGGGCATTTTCTGAAGAAATGTTTTATTTGAGCCTCAGACGACTCCCTTGTTTGTAAATATTGTCCTTGAGTTCTTTGTTTAGTTTCTTTTACGTATTTTTGGCCTAATAGGTGACTCCATAGCCCAATAGCAAGGCACTGAAGCTGCGGAAGGAGTTCTTAGAGCATCGCAGGGACGACTCTATCCCCCATGGAGCCTAATGTTAGCGATTATTTTTTTCATTAGGTGCAGAAGCACCCAAGTCTGTAGATTGCACACGAAGTGCCCAAGCGTAGCACGGGAGAATCCATGTTTTTCCAAGTAGCAGGTCAAGCGAGCAGGCAAAATGTCATCGACAACATTCAAGATCTATTTTACAAAACAGATCGACGGTCACCGGGTTTTCGAAGCTACCGAATTGCCCGAGGTTTAGCGCAAAGGACAACTCTCGTATTTCGATCAGCAGGTTCAGATCGTCCGATCTAATGAGGACAGGTGGCAGCCTGTCGACATATCGCGGATCAAGGTTTCGGGGAATAGGGAGCCCTTAGCTCATTTCACTTGGAAGTACCGATCAGCGAAAGCGCTTTTAGCGCCGAGCCCACGGTCTCAGCCTGGGTCATATCAAGCGAGCCTGCAAACGAGGGCAACTCCCTTGTAAATATCGAATGCCCCTCATTTGTTCATCCTAAGGACACGTGTCGCAAGATCTGGTTGCATCGGCATTTCGACGGTCGAGAGTTCGTGGGGTAAGAGTTTCATGTTGTTCAACATTGCGAAACCCCGAACCCCGATAGCGCCGAAAGCGTGAAAAGTGAGGCCCGCGGTATCACGAAGTGTTTTCAGCCATCCATCCAAAGGGGACACCTGGCAGCAAATAGAGTCGTCTCGACGCTTCGCCCATCGCGACTCCAACACGCAAAGAGCAGCTCCATCATTTTCCGATGCGCGAGGTGCCGGGAGAATCCCGGGCCCACGACATCACCAGGAGAGGTAAGAACCGTCAGATCTAGAGGGACGCGTGGTGCCAGATTAAGCCGTCTCGGCATATCGCTCATCACGATTTCAATCAGCAAAGATTAGCCCTGTCATATTCGCGAACGCCGAAAGCATATGGTCACAACCCATGGTCACTTGGGGAGAGGAAGGGGATGCATAAAGAAGGCCAAAGGCACCGAGTTCAGTTGCAGAGGAGATCATCGCGATCTCCAGGTGCCGTCGAACCTGATCTTAATACTGTTTGTGGTATTGAAGTGAATGAAAGCAAGAGCGAGTGTTTGAAACCTCCTTTCATTCATTAAGTGAGGGGAATGGAGGGTCTGGCGAGCTGCTTGCTCGCAGAGGTCCTGTGTATCGATTTTCTCAATGAAGTCCTGCCGAAGTCCTTGAATTGACAGAGAAGTCTGTGCACGCTAGCCGAGCACATAATGGCTCAACTACCCTCCTTACAGGAGCCATGCGTAGTTAAGGTGGCATTTAAAGGAAGATATCAGTACGAGTTTGACTGAAGGGACACCAAGCCTTGAGTGACTGGACACGCCTCTGTGAGATGAATTTTCCCGAGTATATAGACTCAATCTTTGTATTTTGTAAGTATCGATGGTAGAGCTGAGCTCCCGATTGTAAAATCTTTATCACAGACTCTAGTTCTCGGGTTATGTATTTACATGTAAGATTTCTTGTTTAATAACAGACAGTCTCTTCACTCCACCTGGTTTTCGTCTTATTTTAAGAGAGTTCGTGACCGACTGATTCGCACGAATTATGGAAATTATGTTGTGATAAAGGATTTATTGTGGCACTATTGCTTTCTTTGGTTTTCTGCATTTGAGTGTAAGAAGATCTTGCGTTTAGATGTCTTCTTCCACAGTCTGTTAGGAACCTGATGTTTACTACAGACCTTAGCATCTTTCTGATACAAGTCTTCCCCCTACTCACCCTTGCTACAATTCACTGTCTGAAGTTATCTAAGACCTCACTTGCCCATGCATACCCGGCCTAGTTTCGAATTTAGAACTACATCGTTTTGAGTTAACCTCCATTTGATCACCCCATTAGAACAAATCGTGACATAAACTGATGGGCGTCGGGCTCTGCTCCTGCAAGCAATCCAGGAGTGACTTCTGATGCTAACAAGTTCCTCAAAGACAAAGGTATTTCTTGTCCCCTATCATAGTTAGTTGTTTGGATTCCAAAAAATACTTCCCATCCCTCTAAGAATTCAATTGGTCTCAAATCACTTGTTTCTTATGTGGGGGTAGCATACATTCTCTCCAAAACATTATAGTGCCATGTCATAATCTCAACACCTATAATATAGCTTCATCTAAATGAGAAAATGATCATATAATATGTTGTTGCATTAGAGGATTATGCAACTCATGGCACATTATTTCACTAAAATCAGGGTGAGTGCAAGCTAATGATGGTCTTTCATGAAGTTAGTGGCAATTTAAACCTAGAAAAACAACAATATGTTAACTTGGAGGGATTATTCAAGGTACTTTTACAATGAATTTGAATATGGTGTAAGAATATGAAACATAGGAAATTGAATTAAATTTCCGAATATACAACTTGTATTCATAGAAACTATGAGCTACTATGTTAAATTGGATTTTTTCTAACAGTGGTATCTTATTTTCCCAACAAAACATAAGGTATATGTTTTTGTTCGTGCATGTGTTGCGTACCTTAATGATGTAAATTCATTCCAAAAACTTGTATACTTGTAGAGAACCCATTTTTCTTGTGTCGTGTATTTTTTGGAAATTTATTATATTAATTTTATATATTTTTAAAATGATCAAAGTCAACATATCCCTGAAATTACAATGTCTTTTGTTCGTGCAGGCTAAGAGGGTCTTAACAT
>ML782476.1:220397-235912 GCA_009831015.1 Picea engelmannii | reverse complement strand
CTCACTATCTACCTCTATCCTACTCTTTTAGCTTCCCTTCTATCTTCCTTTATATCCATCTCTCCATCCCTCTCTCTCTCTCTCTCCCCTCCCCCTCTCTTTCCATATATCTCCACCTTTCTACTGCCTTGTAACATCCCGCTCTTGTGCACACTGAGCGAACTTATGCTTTGAGGACACTTGCTTGCAAGTGATCCAGATTATTATACTATTAGGCGTTTGATTATGATTACGAGGAATTATGTATATGATGACATGTTATTTTACTGTATTGACATAGAAATATGCTATTGACTCGGTTCTCCTGAGTGTGCAGGATCCCTGACCTCGAGGATGCAGAGGCATCGATGAGACCCTTGGACTCCAGACTGAGTCAGGGAGTGGACTATTGGGGTTTGATTGTTGTATATATGAACTATGCACATTTGATTAGATGTTATGATTATGGATTTTATTTTTGACATGATTCGTTGATGATGCAGGCTAACGATAGCTTGGTGACCAGACTCACATGTGGAGTAGAGGGGTCACGCACAACTACCAGAGACGTTGAGGGAGAGGTGTGGACAACAGCCATGCCACAACCTACTAGCACTCCCGCCATGGCTCAAACTGTAGGTTAACGACTACCTAGTTCGAGAAGACCCATGATGCCATGAGGGCATACTGCGAGAGTCGTTCACGATGATTCTAAGGGGCGTGCAATAAGGCAGGGGAATTATTCCTTAGAGGCCCTTAGTCTCCCACAAGATCACTTGATGGAGTATTGACTCCAAGGGTTTTTGATGTCTACCAAGTCTATCAAGAGATGAGTGGCACCCTTGGAGCATAGAGTGCGTCTTGAAGGACACGTTGCGCAAGAAAAACAGAATGACGTGAGTGGTACCCTTGGAGCACATAGTGCATCCTGAAGGGCACGTCGCGCAAGGGAAACAGAATGAGGCGAGTGGCACCCTTGGAGAACCTAGTGCGTCCTGAAGGGAACGCCATGTTGTTAACTAATAAGTGAATAAACCTAGATGGCCTTAGAACGAATATTGTGATAAGAAAGATTTAAAAACAAATTCCCTAATAAAATGTCGCCCAGCCTAGGAAAATAAAATCTAAGTCTGAGCGATACTTGTGTTAAAAAAAATAAAAAAAATAAAAAAATAATACTAATAATCATCATTAAACATGTGACGAGAAGGGGGTAACCAATTCAATTAATTTATATAAAAAAAAATTTCAAATTACTTTGGGGGATTGAATTTAAAAAAAGTGGGGGGGAATAATTGTTTGTCACATGTGCTAATTAAATTTTTTACTAAAATGAAAAAGGGGAAAAGGGTAAAATCTACACTTACTAATTTGAGTTTTATATAAAAAGGGAAAGAGGGAAATTTAAAAGAATTAGGAAACTAAGGGAAAAAGGGGGAAACATAAAGAGAAAGTGAAACATAAGGAAAAAGAAAAATGACTAACTTAATAAGGTTTCTTACATTTAAGAACTTTCTAAATTGAACTCAACTAGTAAATTAGTAAGGGGGTAAGTCATTAAAATGTGTAAGAGAATATGGGGACATCTAGGAGCGATTCTAGGAATGCTTTTAGGTGGGTGAGGGAAATAGGAGTAATTAAATAATTAATGAAATTAATTTCTGGTGCAACGAAGGGGATGGGTGACACATGTACGGGGAGGATTTTTCTGAATTAAATTATTGGACAATAAACTAAATGGGAATTTGGGAAAGAAGTGACTTATAAATTATATATAAAGGAGGGAGGAGAAGAATGATGGATCTCTTCTGCTATCCGTAACGTTACGCTGCAGAATTTTAGACTTGATTGACTTAGCTTGTGGGAGTTGGGATACCCAGCTCGGTGAGGAGTGGTAGCTCAACCTTGCGATGTGAGATAGGCGCTTGTTGTTCTCTGGTTGAGTGTGTGTGGCCCCTTTGCGGCTCGGGGGGATAAGGGGGAAGAAGAGCACCCCTAGAGTTGGCTAGGAGGTATCGGTGAAGTCTTAGCGGTTGGCAAGCGGGAGCTGCATAGAGCGAGTGGGAAAATGACTCAGAGAAAATGACTTGGGCTATGATACACTCACTTTTATTCTACATGGTTGATTATTATTGACCTTACACTTTCATTTCTATACTTTTAACTGTGTAAAGAATGTGTTGACTTAGCGTTTTAATTGAGAACTTAAATTCCCCATAGCCTTAAGATCACTGCTTGAATTGATTCCCTTGCCATTCGATCCCTGAATGTTGTGAATGTCTTATTGGTTTTATTGATTTTTTGTGAAGAGTTGTGCTTTTTACTTTGTCCTCATCCCTAGTTTGTCATTCCATGCCTGAGAAGTCGGCTAGGAGCCAAATCGATAGTCATGACTTCGGTGCATACTGACCTATAGATTCTAATGCCATGCTTTTCTGTGCGTGGATGATGAGAGAAGAACGTTTCTGCCCAGCTGCCTACCCCTGTTGTTTGTTCCTAGTCGAGTGAGTGTCTTGCGCCTTGTTGCGATTGATTAACTCTGTGATTTATTGCTTGATGACGAATTTTACTCTACCTTGGGCCACTGGACTATGGTTTGTTCTTCTACTGCTCTGCGTTGACAACGATTTGTGGCTGCTTTAAAGTGAAATGGTGGCATTGTTATGGTGTAATGATCTAATGTTATTACTCTTATTATGACGTTTTTCTTTCTCCCGTGTTTTACCTGCGTCTTGATTGACGAAATACTTTTATCTTTTTACTCTGAATTTTCTTCCTTGCAGACTGGCGAATTTTCTCTTTGCAATTTAAATACCTTGACTGTAATTTTCCTCTACAATATCATTATGTTTTAAGATGAAATTACCTTGCGTTCTGACCCATCTGGCCTACAATTTCCCTAGGCATTTTAATATGTTTTTAAGGCGAATTTTACCCTGTGTTCTTCATACACTTGGCTTGCGTTTTTCTGCATAAATATTACATTAATGGCTAATTAACTCAATGTAAATTGGTGTGTTAAAACTTAGCGATTTAGTTAGAAAAATTTACAAACAGTTATCTTAACTTTGCAGCGATATTGCACTCATTGTTTAGAGTTAGCAAAATTTTATTCACAATTAAATGAAGGGTCAACATTTGTAATTTCAACGATTTTTGTTACCTGTGACAACTAGTTGTGTTCACGGTTTTTAATTAGCAACTTTATACTCTCGTATCTTACAACTTTACGCTTTTCAGACCCCCACCGATATCATAATATTATAATTATCCCCACTTAAACAATCCTTCAACTTTTAAGCTTTCCACAAGAAAGGCTGGGGTTATACGGGTTCTTTTGTCATTGTATGGTTGGGTAGGCAAGATTTTCAGACAGTAGTAAAACTTTTACGTATTGTCGTCGTTTTTTAAGTGAACAGGTTATTGATTGATGCTCATAAACGTTTACACTTCGGGCGAAATGTATGTTGACCTTCGTTGATGTGAACTTTCCCTTTTTACATTGCATATAGTATGCTTCTCCTGTGCACATTGTACACCAGTTTTAATTCTGGATGTCATCTTTTTCATTCTACACTAATCCTGAGACACATAGATAATTGGAGTTCATTTTGATCATTCTATTTATCTACCTCACTAATTTCTTGAGCGATGAAAGTGAGTCCAGGACTATGAAGTTCTGGGTGCACCTCTCATCTTGTATGCAAGTAACCTTTCATTATTGCAACCCTTGTCAATCGAAATCAAAATTTAATTCTTGAGAAAAGCAGTGGAAAGCATCCGTGTCAAACCTTCAGGAAAGCATTGGGAGGCTTCTGTGTCAACGCCATATTGCTTAGATCATGACCCTGTTGGCTTACATAGAATTTTTACAGTGTCTTAATGCATTGGGTCAACAAATTTCTACAACGTTTTTGCAGCGAATTCCCCCCTTGATTTCTAACAGCACATAATTACCACGGACAGTAAATTTTGGTAGTAAATCTGGATGGTATGCCAGCGTTGACAGTACCCATAAATATTTGACAACCCTTTTATGTGATATGTTTAAAATAGTCAGCCATATAGTAATTGTGTACAACATTGTTAACAGACTGCATTACCGAAATTTAAGTACCTGCAATTGAGCAATTACTCAACAACGTTGGTAGTAGCCCGCTTAAATTGCATTGTTTTACTTAACAACTTCAATGTTTAACATACATCTTGTTATCCTTTAATACTATTAATATAGCTAGACAACGTGTTTGAAATTAATATTGTTAATAGGTTATGATTATAGCATTATAGCATTATGCATTGATATTGTTAACATTGTTATATATTGGTATTTTCTAAATTAGATTTGTAATTATTGCCTAATTCTAATTTATACTTGCCAAATTAGATTTGTATTTAATGTTAAATTAGAATGTAATTATTGAATAATTTAGACTTGATTAATGGTGGGTTAATAGGGCTGTTAGACATAAAGGTTGTAGGCATAATGGTTGATTACCTTGCACAAGCTTAATGGACGAGAGTTTAGTAGATGTATCAACTAAAACCTTTAATAGCCTTTAGTTATTAGGCAGGTATGCGCCTTGCGCCTTAGGTCGAGCTGGAAGGGGTGATTGGTCATGTAGATACACCACAGGTTTCCCTATAGGAAACAAGAATCCTCTGGTCCTTCGTGCAATTTAATTCGAGTGTTATCATGCGTCTTGTCAATCTGTTTCTTGGGGTGTGGGTGTAGTCCTCTTGTCAGTCACTCGACTCCTAGAGATTTGGATTCATCTAGAGTCCTTGGTATAGATAGGGTATGTAGCGACTGGGTTATAGTCGTGCCTATCACCCGGGGCCGACATGATTCCTGATGAGGGGATCATTGCACCCCCTAAGGGATAGAGGCGAAGGATAACTTGGCTGGGGTTTGAGCTTTCCGTGTGGGTGTTGTTGATCGTTGTAAGTTTTCTATTGGCACATGGGTTGAATGCCTTCATGTGTTTGGTTGTGCGCCATCGAGGTTCTAGTTCACTGGTCGTCGAGGTCGTTGTGTCGGGATGGGGATGTTGTCCCTTAGCTTGTAGGCATGGTCATGTTTGTGTCGGGAGGGTAGTCGTTTCTCCTTGTTGTTTTATGAATGTTTCGCCCAATTTCTCTTGTGCAAGTGGGAAAAGTCATAGTTGTCTATTGCCTGTTCTGTTGGTGTGGTGCTCGCCATCAGATGTGTTGTTTAATTGTAATCATTTTTGTCGTCCTGTTTAAAAAAAATAAAATTGCACTTTCTGCTTCCTTGGTAGTCGTAACGAATGGGGTCGTCACATATGGTATTAGAGCGGGTTCAACCCACGACTTGGGATCACTACGGCTTCTGTTGATATGATATTTGATTATAATGTTGCTAATTAAGTTGACTTGTATTTGTGTAGGTAATCATGGTTAGAGAACACCACGAAGGAAGACAACGGGGTGCTAGGGGTGCAGGCGCGACACCTCTAGTAGCATCCATGCCTGAGGGGTCTAACTCCTAGGGAGACGAACAAGTTTTCGGGCAGGAGAAGATAACAACGGGTGATGTGGTTGGGATGATGAGGTATTTTCAGTGCATGTATGAGGTAATGATCACCCGTTTTGAGAGAGATGAGGGCAGGGCATCGGTACCCCCTGAGGGTCCACCGCACGCTTTGGTTGGTACTGATATCATTCACTGTGAACTCAAGAAGGTGAAATTTCCTGAGTTCTTTGGTGCCCCAGACAGTGCAACCACTGAGGCATGGTTGGAGAATATGGCGATGTGCTTTTCACTTTGCGACTATACCTCCAACATGAAGGTCCGCATGGTGGTCTTTCAATTGAAGGGGATCACTCTTCTATGGTGGAAGAAGCTCTTACCACAGTTGAACATGGCCGTCGAAGACGTGTCATGGGAATTGTTCGAGGAACGGTTTCGAGAGAGGTACCTTTCAGAGGAATTCATTGAGCGTCATCTCAATGAGTTCAATGCCTTACGATAGGGCGACCGTACAGTGCCTGAGTACGACGCCCATTTTATGGAGTTTCTTTGGTATGCTCTGCATCTTAATACTGAGAAACTTAAGGTCAACAGGTTCATGTTCGGCCTTAATGGAAACATACGTGGAAAGGTTAGGATTCTGATGCCTCAGACCTTGCATGATGTTGCCTAGAAGGCCCTCATAGCAGAGGAGGATCTTGTTAGTAGGGGTCAGAGAAGGACTCCAGTGAGACTGGTAGGGAAGGTGTCATCTGGTGTGCAGCAACATGAGACACCAGCTAGACATACGCCTAGATATCGTGGCTTCTAGAGGGGATCCAATTTCGCTACACCACAACGACTAGCACCTCAGTAGAGGACACCTTATCGAGGACCATAACATCAACATCAGCGTCGACCGCAGCAGTAGCAGTTTAGGCCTGTTCAATAGAATAGACCAGGATTACAGGTCATTGGGCCGCTAGCTTCTACTTCGGGTACCAGGAGTACTGGATCGAAGAAGGGGTGTTGGACTTGTGGGGAGCCACATTACTAGCGCGACTGCCCAGTGGAGAGGAATAGAGCATCTGGATCATCCAGACCCACTACTATGGGAGATTTGGGCAAGGCCCATCGGATTCATGCAGCGGTGAATAACTGCCAGGCAGACCCCCAATCGACTGTGCTCGAGACGTTAGGTACCATCGCTGAGAAGACCCTTAGGATTTTGATAGATCTCGGTGCTACCAAGAGTGTCATTTTTGGTGCAGTGCTAAAAAGGATCAAGGTAAAGGCAGTCGAACATGATGAGTTTATATTTGTAGAGAAGGCTTCGGGAGCCAAACAAAAGGTTGGAGGGAAGGTTACGGACTGTACCCTTAACCTGGGAGAGTTTTTCACCAGGGCCAAACTGTACGTCACGATATTAGGATCTTATGATGTTGTGATCGGTATGGACTGGTTGGAATCGCATGAGGTGATACTCAACTGTAAGACGAAATGGTTGATCTTGATTGATGATAAGGGACAGAGATGCGTGATTGTAGGTCGGAACCAGGGAGTTTCCCTAAGGTTCATCTCTTCCTTGCAGCTATGGAAGAGCATGCACAAGGGGTGTAATATTTATGCGATCCTTGCATTAAACGAAAAGGGAGTAACAGAAGGTCTAGAACACCTTCCGGTGGTGAAAGATTTTGCAGACGTCTTTTGGAGGAGTTACCTGGGATGTTGCCGAAGAGGGAATTGGAGTTTACCATAGACCTAAAACTGGGGACTGAACCGATAGAAAGAATGCCTTATCGGATGTCGACCTTGGATTTACAAGAGTTGAGAATGCAACTGAAGGAGTTGTTGGACCTGGGACTTATACATCCGAGTGTGTCACCATGGGGTGCACCTATTATTTTCATACGATAAAAGGATGGGTCATGGAGACTATGCATTGACTACCATCAATTGAACAAGGCAACGATCAAGAATCAATATCCATTGCTGAGGATTGATGATCTATTCGATCAGATGAAGGGTGAGACAGTGTTTTCAAAGATCGATTTGCAATTAGGGTATCACTAGTTACGGATCAAGGAGGATGACGTCCCTAACACTACCTTTAAGATGAGGTTTGGACATTACAAGTTTATTATTTTACCATTTGGAATGACAAATGCCACAGGGGTATTTATGAGTTTTATTAACAGGGTGTTCCACAAGTACTTGGACAAGTTCATCCAAGTATTCATTGACTATATTTTGATTTACACTCGGACGACGGAGGAGCATGAAGAGTACTTGCGCTTGGTACTACAGTGTCTACGAGAGAACAAATTATATGGGAAGTTTTCCAAATGATCGTTTTATCAATCGAGGATTCACTAATTAGGGCATGTCATCTTCGGCGAAGGTATCGCCATGGATCCAGCAAAGGTCGAGGCCATTATGGAATGGCCTGCACCGATGAATGTCCCGGAAGTGCGCAACTTCATGGGTTTAGCAGGATACTATCGATGGTTCGTTGAGGGATTTTCAAAGATAGCAAATCCAATCACAAAATTGCAGAAGAAGAACAAGAAGTTTGTTTGGACCGAGAAATGCGCGGAAGAATTTAGAAGGCTCAAAGAAACGTTGACAAAAAAAATGATACTAAAGGTCCCTGACATGGACGTGGAATTCTTGGTATGCACTGACGCATCCAAGGAAGGCTTAGGAGGAGTCTTGATGCAAGACAGTCGAGTGATATCTTACATCTCGAGGAAACTGAGAAGGCATGAGGAGAACTATGCGACGCATGATTTGGAGTTGTTAGCCATTGTTTTTTCCTTGAAGGTTTGGAGACACTACCTTGTTGGGTGAAAATTTGAACTAAAGATGGACCACTGTGGACTACATCACATCTTTACGCAAAGCGACCTGAACGCGCGATGACGACGTTGGTCGAAACTGCTTAGCGAGTACGATTTCAAGATTTCTTAAATAAAAGGAACAATGAACCTAGTGATAGATGCATTGAGTCAGAGATCACGCATCTTTTCGGTGTTGCCTCTTCAAATGAATCTATGTGAAAATATTCTAACTTTACAATGCGACGATGACTGGTACAAAGAGGTCGAGGATTTTATCGGACAAAACACAATGATGGTACCAAGATTTGAAGGATTTACATTTGAGGATGATGGATTATTGAGGTTTAAAAATTGGATTTACATACCACCGAATGGTGCATTGAGAAGATTGATACTAAACGAGGCTCATAGAGCAGTATACATGGCTCACCTGAGAGTCACAAAGATGAGGGAGGACCTTAAACCCTTATTATTCTGGAAAGGAATGAAGGAAGACATAGTCAACTATGTGGCCAGATGTCTAGAATGTCAGCAGGTAAAGGCTGAACATAGACATCCAGCAAGATTACTACAACCACATGCTATTCCAGAATCGAAATGGGAGGTTATTTCGATGGATTTCATTGTTGGATTTCCACTAACGACAAGGAGAAACGACTCGATTTTCGTAGTAGTCGACACTCTAACGAAGAATGCTCATTTTATTTCTGTGCGTACGATGTGTCTGGCATCTAACATAGCTAGAGTTTTCATTAAAGAGATTCTTAGGCTGCATGGCGTGCCTAAGAGGATTATATTCGATCGAGGATCAGTGTTTACTGGACGATTTTGGAGTAGTTTCCAAGAGGCCTTGGGAACCCAACTTAACTTTAGTACTGCATATCACTCGAAGACTGGCGGGCATACCGAATGAATGAACCAAACCTTCAAAGACATGTTGCGCATGTACGTACTGGACCAACAGAAGCGTTGGGAAGAATTCTTGCCACTGGTAGAATTCGCTTGTAACAAAAGTTACCAAAGCACCATTAAGATGGCGCCTTTCGAGTTCCTTTATGGGCGACTGTGTTGGATGCCTTTGAGTTGGTATCGACTTGAGGATATGGTCCTAGTGGGACCAGAAGCGATCTAAGAAATGGAAGAGAAAATGAAAACAATAAGACAAAGGATCAAAGAAGTGCAAGATTGACAAAAGAGTTATGCCGATGTGCACTGTGTCGACCGTAGTTACGAAGTTGGATATTGAGTCTTCTTGCGGGTAAAACCACATAAGAGTTCGATCAAGTTTGGAAAAGGAGATAAAATGTCTCCTTGTTTCATGGGACCTTTCAAGATTGTGGAGAGAAAGGGGCTCGTGGCCTATCGACTAGCCTTTCCTGATTCTTTGAGGCGTATGCACGATGTTTTTCATGTATCTATTTTGAAACATTATATTAGTGATCCTACACATGGTATTGACATGAGTTCCTTGTAGCTATCAGATGAGGGTGCGCTCACGACTGAGCCGATCTGCATCTTGGATCCTCGCACTCGACAACTACGACGTCGAACAATAGATTAGGTCAAGGTCTAGTGCGACAATAATAGTCTGCACTTGGTGACCTGGGAGGACGCATATGATATGCGTTAGCAGTTTCCATTTTTGTTTGATAGATAACATTTTCACACTGTGATACACATTATTTTGGCACTTATATACTGTGAAACTTTGAGACGAAGTTTAGACCAAGAGGGGGTGTATGTAACATCCAGCTCTTGCGCACACTGAGCGAACTTATTCTTTGAGGACACTTTCTTGCAAGTGATCCAGATTATTATACTATTAGGCGTTTGATTATGATTATGAGGCATTATGTATATGATGACATGTTATTTTACTGTATTGACATAGACAGGTGCTATTGACTCGGTTCTCATGAGTGTGCAGGATCCTTGACCTCAAGGATGCAGAGGCATCGATGAGACCCTTGGAATCCAAACCAAGTCAGGGAGTGGACTATTGGGGTTTGATTGTTGTATATATGACCTATGCTCATCTTATTAGATGTTATGAGAATGGATTTTATTTTTGGCATGATTTGTTGATGATGCAGAATGACGATAACTTGCCGACCAGACTCACATGTGGAGTAGAGGGGTCATGCACGACTACTAGAGACATTGGGGGAGAGGTGTGGAAAACAACCCTGCCACAACCTACTAGCACTCCCACCATGGCTTGAATTATAGGTTAACGACTACCTAGTTTGAGAAGAACCATGATGCCGTGAGGGCAGACTACGACAATCATTAACAATAATTATAAGGGGCACACAATAAGGTAGGGGCCTTATTCCTTAGAGGTCATTAGTCTCCCACAATATCACCTGGTAGAGTATTGACTCCAGGGGTTTTTGATGTTTACCAAGTTAGTCAATAGGCGAGTCACACCGTTGGAGCATGGAGTGTATCCTGAAGGGCACGTCGAGCAATAAAAACAGAATAAGGCGAGTGGCACCCTTGGAGCACGTAGTGCGTCCTGAAGGGCACGTCGTGCAAGGGAAACATAATGAGGCGAGTGGCACCCTTAGAGCACCTAGTGCATCCTGAAGGGAACATCGTGTTGTTAACTAACAAGTGAATAAACCTAGATGGCCTTAGAACGAATATTGTGATAAGAAAGATTTAAAAACAAATTCCCTAATAAATGTCGCCCAGCTTAGGAAAATAAAATCTAAGTCTGAGCGATACTTGTGTTAAAAAATAAAAATAAAAAAAAATAAATAATACTAATAATCATCATTAAACATGTGATGAGAAGGGGGTAAGCAATTCAATTAATTTATATATATAATTTTTTTTTTTTTAATTTGGGGGATTAAATTTAAAAAAAAGGGGGGGCGAATAATTGTTTGTCACATGTGCTAATTAAAATTTTTACTAAAATGAAAAAGGGGAAAAGGGTAAAATATACACTTACCAATTTGAGTTTTAGATAAAAATGGAAAGAGGGAAATTTAAAAGAATTAGGAAACTAAGGGAAAATGGGGGAAACATAAAGAGAAAGGGAAACATAAGGAAAAAGCAGAATAACTAACTTAGTAAAGTTTGTTGCATTTAAGAACTGTCTAAATTGAACTCAACTAGTAAATTAGTAAGGGGGTAAGTCATTAAAATGTGTAAGAGAATATGGGGACACCTAGGAGTGATTATATGAATGCTTTTAGGTGGGTGAGGGAAATAGGAGTAATTAAATAATTAATGAAATTAACTTCTAGTGCAACAAAGGGGATGGGTGACACATGTACGGGGAGGATTTTTATGAATTCAATTATTGAACAATAAATTAAATGGGAATTTGGGAAAGAAGTGACTTAGAAATTATATATAAAGGAGGGAGGAGGAGAAGGATGGATCTCTTCTATTCTGCATAACGTTACGCTGTAGAATTTTAGACTTGACTGACTTAGCTTGTGGGAGTTGGGATACCCAGCTCGGTGAGGAGTGGTAGCTCGACCTTGAGAGGCGAGCTGGGAGCTAACTGTTCTCTGGTTTAGTGTGTGTGGCCCCTTTGTGGCTGGGGGGGATAAGGGGAAAGAAGAGTACCCCTAGCGTTGGTTGGGAGGTACCGGTGAAGTCTCAACGGTCGGCAAGCGGGTGCTGCATGGAGTGTGCGGGACAACGAATTAGAGTGAATGACTTGGGCTATAGTACACTCACTTTTATTCTGCATGGTAGATTATTATTGACCTTACACTTTCATTTATGTACTTCTTTATTTCTGTACTTATTAATTATGTACTTTCACTTATTATTTCTTCACTTTGGTGCATAGCGATCTATAGATTCTAATGCCATGCTTTTCTATGTGTGGATGATGAGTGAACGATGTTTCTTCCTAGATACCTACCCCTGTTGGTTGTTCTTGGTCAATTTTTTTCTTGCGCCTTGTTGCGATTGATTAACTCTGTGATTTATTGCTTGATGACGAATTTTACTCTGGCATGGGGCACTAGACTGTGGTTTGTTCTTTTACTGCTCTGCTTTGACAACAATTTGTGGCTTCTTTTGAAGTGCAATGGTGGCATTGTTACTGTGTAATGGTCGAATTTTATTACTCTTATTACAACGTTTTTCTTTCTCCTGCATTTTACCTGTGTCTTGATTGACAAAATACTTTTATATTTTTACTCTGAATTTTCTTCCTTGTAGACTGGCAAAGTTTTTCTTTGCAATTTAAATACCTTGACTATAATTTTCCTCTGCAATCTCATTATGTTTTAAGATGAACTACCTTGCGTTCTGACCCATTTGGCCTGGAATTTCCCTAGGCATTTTAATTTGTTTTTAAGGCGAATTTTACCATGCGTTCTTCATACAGCTGGCTTGCGTTTTTTTCTTTTTCTGCAATAAATATTACATTAATGGTGAATTAACTCAACGAAAATTGGTGTGTTAAAAATCAACGATTTTGTTCAAAAAATTTACAAACAGTAATCTTAACTTTGCAGCGATATTGCACTCACTGTTTAGAGTTAGCGAAATTTTATTCACAGTTAAATGAAGGGCCAGCATTTGTAATTTCAACGATTTTTGTTACCTGTGATAGCTAGTTGTGTTCATGGTTTTTGATTAGCGACTTTATACTACCGTATCTTACAACTTTACACTTTTCAGACCCCCATAGATATCAGAATGTTATAAATATTCCCACTTAAACAATCCTTCAAATTTTAAACTTCCCACAAGAAAGGATAGGGTTATACGGGTTCTTTTGTCATCGTATTGTTGGGTAGACAAGATTTGCATACAATAGTAAAACTTTTACGTATTGGCATCGTGTTTTAAGTGAACAGGTTATTGATCGATGCTCATAAACGTTTACACTTCAGGTGAAACATATGTTGGGCTTCATTGATGTGAACATTCCCTTTTTACCTTGCGCAGAGTATGCTTCTCCTATGCACACTGTACACCAATTTTAATTTTGGATGTCATATTTTTCATCCTACACTAATCTTGAGACACATAGATAATTGGAGTTCATTTCAATCATTCTAATTATCTACCTCGTTAATTTCTTGAGCAACAATAGTGAGTCCAGGACCATGAAGTTCTGGGTGCACCTCTCATCTTGTATGCAAGTATCCTTTCATTATTGCAGCCCTTGTCAATCGAAATCAAAATTTAATTCTTGAGAAAAGCACTGGAAATCATCCATGTCAAACCTTCAGGAAAGTGTTGGGAAGCTTTTGTGTCAATGCCATATTGCTTAGATCATGACCCTGCTGGCTTACATAGAATTTTTACAGCGTTCAATGCATTGGGTTAGCGAATTTCTACAACGGTTTTGCAGCGAATTCCCCCCTTGATTTCTGACAACTCGTAATTACCACGAACAATAAATTTTGGCAGTAAATCTGGATGGTATGCCAGTGTTGATAGTACCTATAAATATTTGACAGCCCTTTTATGTGATATGTTTAAAATAGTCAGCCTTATAGTAATTGCATACAACATTGTTAATAGAATGCATTATTGAAATTTAAGTACCTGCAATTGAGCAATTACTCAACAACGTTGGTAGTAGCCTGCTTAAATTGCATTGTTTTACTCAACAACTTCAATGTTTAACATACAACTTGTTATCCTTTAATACTATTAATATAGCTAGACAAGATGTTGGAAATTAATATTGTTAATAGGTTATGATTATAGAATTATAGCATTATGCATTGATATTGTTAACATTGTTATATATTGGTAATTGCTAAATTAGATTTGTAATTATTGACTAATTGTAATTTATACTTGCCAAATTAGATTGGTATTTAATGTTAAATTAGATTGTAATTATTGACTAATTTAGACTTGATTAATGGTGGGTTAATAGGGCTTTTAGACATAAAGGTTGTAGGTGTAATGGTTGATTACGTTGCGCAAGCTTAATGGGCGAGAGTTTAGTAGATGTATCAACTAAAACCTTTAATAACCTTTAGTTATTTGGCAGCTATGCACCTTGAGCCTTAGGTCGAGCTGGAAGGGGTGATTGGTCTTGTTGGTACACCACAGGTTGCCTTGTAGGAAACAAGAATCCTCCAGTCCTTCACACAATTTAATTCAAGTGTTATCATGCGTCTTGTCGATCTATTGCTTGGGGCGTGGGTGTAGTCCTCTTGTCAGTCACTCAGCTCCTAGCGAGTTGTATTCATCTAGAGTCCTTGGTCGAGATAGGGTATGTAGCACCTGGTTTATAGTCGTGCCCATCACCTGGGGATGGCATGATTCTTGATGAGGGGATCATTGCGTGCCCTAAGGGATAGAGGCGAAGGATAGCTTGGCCGGTGTCTGAGCTTTCCGTGTGGGTGTTGTTGATCATTGTAAGTTTTCTATTGGCGCATGGGTTGAACGCCTTCATGCGTTTGGTTGCGCGCTATCAAGGTTCTAGTTAACTAGTCATCCAGGCCGCTGTGTCAGGATGGGGATGTTGTCCCTTAGCTTGTAGGCATGGTCATGTTTGTGTCGGGCGGGTAGTTGTTTCTCCTTGTTGTTTTACTCATGTTTCTTCCAGTTGCTCTTGTGCCAGTGCGCAGAGTCATATTTTTCTATTTCCTATTCTGCGGGTGTGGTGCCTACCGTCAGATGTTTTGTTTAGCTGTAATTGTTGTTGTCGTCCTATTTAAAAAAAATAAAAATTGCACTTTCTGCTTCGCTTGTAGTCGTAATGAATGGGGTCATCACATTTGCAGACCGAACCACTAGGTTTGTCATCCCTAACCTAAATATGAGGAAACCAACTCAGAAAATGTGTAGGTTATAGTTGTCACTCTTGCCTAAAAAAAATTGAAATTCAAATAACACGCGTGTGTGTTTTCCTAAAGTACATATGTGTTCCTAAAACATGTGCGCTATTAGCATAGGAATGCACGTGCGTTCCTGTTAATACAAATACAATCTCTCTCTCTCTCTCTCTCTCTCTCTCTCTCCCCAACCAAGAGAGAGCAAGAGAGATTGAGGGTGAGATAGGGGTAAATGTAGGAGAGAGAGAGAGAGAGAGAGAGAGAGAGGGAGAGAAGGTGAGAGAGGGGGAGAGTGAGTGAGAGGTGTAGAGTGAGATGGAGAGAGAGAGGGAGGGAGGGAGAGAGAGGTAAAGAGAGAGAGAGAGAGTTAGGGGAGAGTAAGGGATAGAGAGAGATGGAAAGAAGGATAAAGGGAGAGAGATGAAAATGGAAGGGTAGATATCA
>ML782476.1:196192-211955 GCA_009831015.1 Picea engelmannii | reverse complement strand
GATATAATCTTTTTAGGCACGCCATGCAGCCTCACAATCTCACTGATGAAAACTCTCGCTATGTCAGGTGCCTGATACGTCGTATGCATAGGAATAAAGTGAGCACTCTTCGTCAGAGTGTCTACTACTACAAAAATCGAGTCGTGTCTCCTTTCCGTCAGTGGCAATCCAACAATGAAATCCATCGAAATAACTTCCCATTTCGATTCCGGAATGGCATGTGGTTGAAGTAATCCTGCCGGGTGTCTATGTTCAGCCTTTACCTGCTGACACTCTAGACATCTAGCCACAAAGTTGACTATGTCGGCCTTCATTCCCTTCTAGAAGAATAAGGGTTTAAGGTCTTCCCTCATCTTCGTAACTCCTGGGTGAAACATGTAAACTGCTCTATGAGCCTCGCTCAGGATCAACATCCTCAACTCGTCATTAGGTGGTACGTAAATCCAACCTATAAACCTTAATAACCCATCGTTATCAAAATAAAATCCCTCATATCGTGGTACCGTCATTGTGTTTTGTCTGATAAAACCCTCGACTTCCTTGTACCAGTCATCATCACGCTGTAAAGTGAGAATCTTCTCACGTAGATTCGTTTGAAGAGGCGACACCGAAAAGATGCGTGGCCTCCGACTCAAAGCATCCGCCACTCTGTTCACTTTTCCCTTTATGTAGGTAATCTCAAAGTCATACTCGCTAAGCAATTCCGACCAACGTCGTTGTCGCCCGTTCAGGTCGCTTTGCATGAAAATGTGTTGCAGCCCACAATGATCAGTCCTTAATTCAAATTTTCGTCCAACAAGGTAGTGTCTCCAAACCTTCAAGGCATAAATGATGGCTAACAACTCCAAATCGTGCGTCGCGTAGTTCTCCTCATGCCTTCTTAGATTCCTCGAAATGTAAGCAATCACTCATCCGTCTTGCATCAAGACTCTGCCTAATCCTTCCTTGGTTGCGTCAGTGCATACCAAGAAGTCCGCATCCATGTCAGGGACCTTTAGTATCGGTACTGTCGTCAACAATTCCTTAAGCCTCCGAAATGCTTCCGCGCATTTCTCGATCCAGACAAACTTCTTGTTTTTCTTCTTCAATTCCGTGATCGAATTTTCTATCTTTGAAAATCCATCGACAAATCGTCTATAGTATCCTGCTAAACCCATAAAACTACGCACTTCTGTGACATTCGTCGGCGCAGGCCATTCTATAATAGCCTCAACCTTGGATGGATCCATGGCAATACCTTCGCCGGAGATGACATGCCCTAAGTAATGAATCCTCGATTGATAAAAAGAGCATTTGGACAACTTCCCATACAATTTGTGTTCTCGTAAACATTGTAGTACCAAGCGCAAGTGCTCGTCATGCTCCTCCATCGTCCGAGAGTAGATCAAAATATCGTCAATGAATACTTGGACAAACTTGTCCAAGTACTCGCGGAACACCCCGTTCATCAAGCTCATGAATACCCCTGGGGCATTTGTCAGTCCAAAAGGCAAAACAATAAACTTGTAATGTCCAAATCTCATCTTAAAGGCGGTCTTAGGGATGTCATGCTCCTTGATCCGTAACTCGTGATACCTGGATCGCAAATCTATCTTGGAGAACACCGTCGCACCCTTCATTTGATTGAGCAGATCATCAATTCTTGGTAAGGGATACTGATTCTTGATCATAGCCTTGTTCAATTGACGGTAGTCAATGCAAAGCCTCCACGACCCGTCCTTCTTTCGTATGAAAATAACTGGTGCACCCCACGGTGACACACTAGGACGTATCAGTCCTAGGTCCAACAACTCCTTCAGTTGCATTTTCAACTCTTGCAACTCCTTGGTCGACATCTGATAAGGCGTTCTTGCTATCGGTTCGGTCCCCGGTTTCAGGTCTATGGTAAACTCCAGTTCCCTTTCCGACGGCATCCCAGGAAACTCCTTTGGAAATACGTCCGCAAACTCCTTCACCACCGGAAGGTGTTCTAGACCTTCCGCTACTCCCTTCTCGTTTAGTGCAAGGATCGCATAAAGTTTGCACCCCTTGCACATACTCTTCCGTAACTGTAAGGAAGAGACGAACCGCAGGGAAACTCCCTGGTTCCTTCCTACAATCACACGTCTCTGTCCTTCGTCATCAACCAAGATCAACCGTTTCGTCTTACAGTTGAGTATCGCCTCATGCGTTTCCAACCAATCCATACCGATCACGACGTCATAAGATCCTAAGATCGTGACGTACAAGTTGAACCTCAAGACAAACTCTCCCAGGTTAAGGGCATAGCCCGTAACCTTTCCTCCAACCTTCTGTTTGGCTCCCGAAGCCATATCCACGAAGCTAAACTCATCCTGTTTGACTGCCTTTACCTTAATCCTTTTTAGCGCTGCACCAGAAATGAAACTCTCAGTAGCTCCTGGGTCTATCAAAATACTAAGGGTCTGGTCAGCGACAGTACCTGTCGTCTCGAGCACAGTCAATTGGTGCTCTGCCTAGCGGTTATTCACCACTGGATGAATCCGATGGACCTTGCCCATATCTCCCACGGTAGCGGGTCCGACTGATCCGGACACTCTGGCCCTCTCCACATGACAGTCGCGCTGGTAGTGTGGCTCCCCACACGTCCAACACCCCTTCTTCGGCCCAGTAGTCCTGGTGCCCGAAGTAGAAGAGGATGGCCCACCGGCCTGGAAACCAGGTCTGTTCTGCTGAATAGGCCTAAAGTGCTGCTGCTGCGGGCGACGCTGTTGCTGGTGCTGTGGTCCTCGATAAGGTGTCTGTTGCTGAGGCGGCGGTCGTCGAGGTGTAGCAAAAGTGGGTCCCCTCTGGAAGCCACGATGTCCTGGCGTATGTCTCGTTGGTGTCTGATGTTGTGGCTTACCAGATGAACTTTGCCCTGCGGGTCTCGCTGGAGTCCTGGTCTGACCCCCACTGATAAGCTCCTCCTCTGCTATGAGGGCCTTTTGGATAGAATCGTGCAAGATTTGAGGCATCAAGATCCTAACCTTTGCACGCAGGCTGTCGTTAAGGCCAAACATGAACCGATTGACCTTGAGCTTCTCAGTGTTAAGGTCCGGAGCATACCGGAGCAGCTCCATGAAACATGCCCCGTACTCGGGCACCGTACGACCTCCCTGTCGTAATGCATTGAACTCATTGAGCTGACGCTCAATGAATTCCTCCAAAAGGTACCTCTCTTGGAACTGTTCCTCAAACAGTTCCCATGACACGTCTTCAATGACCATGTTCAGCTGCGGCAGGAACATCTTCCACCATATAAGAGCACTCCCCTTCAGTTGAAAAACCGCCATGCGGACCTTCATGTTGGAGGTGTAATCGCGAAGTGCGAAGCACATCGCCATATTCTCCAACCATGCCTTGACGGCTGCGCCGTTCGGGGCACCAAAGAACTCGGGAAATTTGACCTTCTCGAGTTCACGGTGAATGCTACCTGTAACAACCAGTGCGTGTGGCGGAACCTCAGGGGGTGTCGGTGCCCTGGCCTTGTCTCTGTCCAAACAGCTGATCAGAGCCTCGGACATGCGCTGAAAGGATCTAATCATCCCAATAACATCACCAACTGCTATCTGCTCCTGTCCGAGAACCTGCTCGCCTCCCTGGGGGTTCGACCCCTCAGGCGTGGATGCTGCTGGAGGCGTCATGCCTCCTCCCCTAGCACCCCGTCGTCTGCCTCCGCGACGACCTCTAACCATGATTACCTGCACACACACAATCAACTCGATCAACAACAATATAATCAATCTAATCATGTCAACGAAAGACGTAGCGAATCCCAAGTCACGGGTCGAACCGGCTCTGATAGTTAAGAGAAGCTACATCATTATTGGGTATTCAAAAGTTGACAAAAGATACAAATGCGAAAAATAATTTCTTTGACAATATAACTAGTGTATTAAAAGCTTTTGGAAAATATTTAAAAAAATATGTCATTGTTGCATGTAGAGTGATACAAAAAATAGTTGTTTCATCTAGCAATATAAAATATTGTTTGACACAACACACGGAAAAAGGGACGGGAACCTCAAGAAAAACATTGTACAAACATAGAAAATATCAATTGCAAATAGATGCAAATGATGAACTTGTTTGTTGGACAATTATTTATAGAAAACCCTACAAAGATAGACTTGCATAAAATGTTAAAGAATTGGTCCGTAATTGTTGGTTGACATAATCTCATGTTTCACCACATACAGGGAATGTGTTGTGACAAATAATAGCACAGAAAAATATGAAGAACATCCAAACCATATATTGTCAATGACAAAAATAAAATTGTTCAATAAGTTCAAAGAAGAGCACAAAGAAGTTAAAATTTCCATCAATACATTTGTGCAACAAAAACCATGGTTTGTTAGACCCATCATTGCTCGTGACACTTGTTGTTTTCATTATCATGTCGAAATTGAGTTATATTACAACACTTTTATTTATTTTGGTAAAACTTTATGTCCAAGTTCACCTCCTCCTTCTACATTCCGTGATTTTATATCTGAAATTCTATGTGAAAGAGAAGGTGATTAATTATTTTACAAAAAAAATGTGTTGGTGGAAAGAAATGTGATCGTTGTGGAAATCTAAGTTTGTTTCACTCAAAGTATCCTATTGATATGAATGATCAATCATTTTCTAATATAACAGTCAATTGGAAGAGACATGAATATATCAACATCACAACTCCACATTCTTCAAATGTTATTTCCAAAAGGATTGATTTAAAAGTAGATAAAATTTGTGTGATAGATTTTTTGAAGTTTGAGGAAAATTTTTATAAATACACCAAGCATTCACATAGAGCTCGATGGAAATACCTACAAATCAAACAATCCTGTGAAGTGTTTCCACCGGGGACAATTTTGTCTGTAGTTTATTTTGCAGAGAATTACACATTCGATGCACAAAAAGAAATACAAAGTGAATATTATCATTCTGATCAAGTCGCTATATTTGTCCACATTCTATATAGACATGCTCAACAGATTCTTGATAATATAGAAATCACAAATGACAATCAACATGTTATTAAAGAATATCACTTTTATATAAGTAATGATCGAGCACACAATGCACATTACGTACAACATTGTTTTGATAAATTTTATGATTCATGGAAGAACACAGGATCATATTTGATCGACATTGGATATGGTCAGATGGATGTTTTGGTTAGTTCAAATATTCACGATCATTCTATTGGTTGTGTTGTCTTCATAAGAAATCAAACATTACACATTGTTGGAATTTTTTGAGACTGGTGCAGGGGCATGAGTAAAACAAGCACCTCAAAGGTATCAGATGAACCATCATGCCAATCGATTTGAATCCAGTAATTAAGTTGTTGAATGGTGCATATTGGCGCTAAGACATGAAAATAATCCATCAAGGGATGTGTGCAGGTGTGTCTACATATACATGTTACACATGTACACATGATATTTTTATTCACGTGATCAAATTTATATGATCTTCAATCATTTTCTTGATATATTTCAAGTTAACAAGTTCTTGTCTCATGCAGGTTTTTTTTGTATGTTGGAATCCAAGATGCAAATAGATAAATCCCATATGAAGTCGGTACAATACATGGGACACGAAAAATTCATTCAGTTAAAACAAAACACTATCAAAATGTGTTTGCATTTGATAGAAGAAATGAGTCTTGTTTTTGTTCAGCTTGCATAGAGTTAATAGAAGTTCAATCAAGAAAAATAAATTTAGAAAATGGAAAATGTCCAAAGTCGATCATGAAAGAATAATTGAAGATGGCATACCATTACGATTTCTTTAAATAAGTGATGTATACATTCCAAAATTTACGAAATGAAATGAACAATGGTTAAAATTTACGATAAGTTTGATGCAATGCATATGCATGCAAAATGAATCTATGGAAGCTTGAGAAATACATAAGCTCTACAAGAATGTGTATTCAAATATTCACGAAATATATGCTTGCATTTATATTTTTATAGATATAACATGTTATAAATCTCTAACACGTCTTTGTCAACCTATTCACATTACAAAATAATCACATTACAAATAATCACATGCTATAGTAATGAGCTACAATACATTATAGTTAATTAATGTACTATACATTATTCATATTGACATATCACATAATGGTTTTATGGTTTATGTGTTGGCATGTTTTTTGGTTTATCCCATGAACTATGTTAATATGCCACCCACCTATTGTACGATTTGTCAGGGTGTCGTACAACTCAACTCAAAATTTATCATTCACTAAATTTTGAGCATGTCATTTTGCTTACTCACTTGTGAACTTGACTTAGTGGAAACCTCCAAACCTAACTCAGTGGGATCAATTCTCAAAATATTTGGCATGGTTTGAAGTTGGAGCTTACCCATGTGGAGACTTGGAGCAATCATGCCTGGTTCTAGTGTATCATCTATGTACTAGCTCAATTTTAAATTTAATGATAAATTTATTATTTACATTTCCAATTCTATTTTTCTCTTAAACACATCTCCCTTCCATTGTGACTTCATGTCATTTAAAATTCCGGTTCATCCCAGGGTAATCAATTTTATATTATAGTTTTGGATCTGAAAGTCCAGGTCCAGGATTGGATTCTCTTGGAGTGTTATCCTTCAATAAAACACTCCATGATTGTCATATGGGTTTTCTTGTTATTTTAGTAATGGCATGCATTTTTATTTTTAGTAGAACCAATTTGTAGACCTAGAGTTTTTAAGGTTGTATCCATTACAGTCCATTATTGTCATATGGGTTTTCTTGCTATTTTAGTACTGAGATTGATTTTTTAGTAGAACCAATTTGTAGACCTAGAGTGTTTAAGGTTGTAGCCATTACAATATAGTATTGATGTTTTCCTATTTTTTCTAGACTAACAGGGTAGACAAATCTATATATCTCTATGTTTGTAATGCTTAAGCTAATAGATATATCAAATATATGTGGGTTTTCTTCTTATTCTTATGTTGGTTTTTATTTTATTTTCTAAACCTAAAAGTTTTCAAGGTGGTAGCAATTGCACTATAGGGTTATAAGGCATGTCAATATTTCTATTGATTCCAATATTTGATGCGATATCGATCATCAAGAATATCGGTTTCACATTACTTGACATGCTCATGGTAAACATTGGCATATTTTATATTCTAGTATTTTAATTAGTAAAACAAACATTATGATGCAGGAGCATCTCTCCATGCTAGCCAGCTAGCCAGCCACGTCAGCGCGCATGCATTCAAATAAGAGGCGCATCCTCATTTGAATATTTGAAATGAATGTAATAAATGTTTTAGGCTGGTGAGCCATGAATGCCATGCCTTTGCGCAGGCTGTAGATAAGATAGGCATTTATTAACAGATCGGCTGAGATCTAGTTCTGGATAGCAGACTAGACAACCATTGATGGTAAATTAATTAGAGTAGGTAAATCCTGGGGGGAAGCGCGAAGGGTCCCTCAGGTAAAAGAGATATTTAGATCTCATTTTGGAAGGAGAGGCAGACCAAACAGAAGAGAGAGCCGAGAGAGAGCTCGAGGAATCTTTTGTAAAATATACAGGCATTTGCCATTATTAATACAGAGCAGTTTTTCCTGCATTTTCTGTCATTATATGCATGTCTGTGTGTGTGTTCATTATATGCTGCATTTGTGGATTGTAATTATGTCAATGTAGGGAGTGTGTTTGATTTCAGGTCTGAGAGGTCTTTGCGGGTTCATGCCATGGGGGCGTGATAGAGTGTTGAGACTCTGATCCAGTGCAATGAGGAGGCACTTCTGAACTCGAAGGAGTCAGACAAAGACGTGCTGAGAGCACCAGCATTGAAGTCAACAACTCATATGGAAGGAGGACCTTTGGGGTTACTGAACACCACAATAGTCAAGGCAGTGTAGATGAGACACTGTTGTAAACAGAACCTCTGAGGAGTTCTGTAGGAGTTCTACCAAGAGGGTATTGAGCATGTGTAAGGAAGGAACTCTGCTGTGAGTTAAATACTCCGCCAGGAGGGCGTTGAGGGAGTGTGCAGATAGCACAGGAGGAAGGAATTCTTTGAGTCCTACCATCTGAAGGAAGCATCCACTGAGGGAGTTTCCACTGGGTTACTGAATACCCAGAGCACTCAGCAATAGGTTGCTTGAGTTGGAAGACTGCCAGGGGCATCGTATTCTCCATCTGTGGGAGAAAGAGGTGAATGAGTTTCAATTGTTTCTCTGTCTGAGCCAGGAGATTCCTACATAGAGTGTAGTGGAATTCATCCACATAGAGTGCGTTGATGAGGCTAGGCAGTTGAATCCTTATTCTCATCTGCCCAGAAGTCGAATTGGGTTACTCGTGTCATGCAGGAGAAGTGCAGGCCGAGGTTGAAATCTCAGCAGTCAGTCTGAGGAAAGGAAGGGAGGGATTACTGTTGCAGGAAGTGCACAGAGTCCAGAAGATCCAACACTTAGAGAGTGATTGGACACCGAGCGCAAGGAGTGCGCCAACCTTCAGTGGAAGGGGTACGAGAAATTAAGCTCAGGAGGGATAGTTCCTTTATGAATGCTGCGGGAACAGATCCAGGAAAGGTTTGAACAGAAACAGAGCTTAGGAGGAGGAGAATCAACGGCCAGGGTTCGCAGGATGGATTCGCGAAGTCCCGCTGACCGTTAGATCACAGAGAAGTTGTGGGGAAGTTAACCCAGGAGCCATCGCATATCAGCATATCGGGGTTTGTGAGGGCAGGAGTTCATACTCGTTGAAATCACGAGTAGTGATTTCCCGATTTGATCGGAACCATTGATCGTGGGGACGCGTGTCGAGGAATCCCATCATATCGGGGTTCGGAGAATCGGGGTTCTTGACAAGCAAGAATTCTTGTAGGACAAATTCGCGTTCCGCGAAATCCCGAAGGTAACGTGGCAGCGTGGGACCCGGAGGATAGTGGAGTACATGTGTCGCTGTATCGAGAATCGACACATTGGGCCTCAGGGACTGTAAGTTCAAGTTGTTGACATCACGAGTAGCAACATCCCGAAAGGGAAATCCCCGACAGGCGTGTGAACGTTGACCTTTGACCCATTGGGGTTCGGGGTTTTGAATTGCATGAGAACTGTGGTTGTGAGTTTCGTGATACCGCAAAACCCGATCTCCCGAGAGGTGAAGAGGAGATCGCCGAAGGAGATCTGTGGGTAGAGAGAACTCCCGAGAGGAGTTGGAAGAGGTATTTAACTCTTCGGGCCTGCGTGAGAGAAGGTCCTGGTGGGAGTGGGTCGGACCGTGAGGGTAGCGACATCTGCGTCATGTGGTATCAGAGCAGGAACTACATCTGTACATTTCAGGTGAAGTGAGATGGCAGAAGAAGGAAGACAGAGTTACTGAAGACTCTGTGACGACATCATGCAGGTGGACAGCAGTCGTGGATACAGTCATTAGGAGACTGTGATAAAATGAAGTTAGGCACTCAGGATTTTAGGAGTGACGGTATTAGCTCTGTCAGGGAGGCAGATAGAAACAACATCATGGCTACTGAAGGCCATAAACCTGCTAAAAAGAAGAGCCTGAAGTTGATGAATGCAACAGAGATGGATAAAGAGATCGCTGACATAAAGCGAGAGATGGAGGAGCTCGAGATGAGGATGCGGCAGGATAGAAAGCCGAGGTGGGTTAATAAATGGCTCATGAAGACGCCAAAGGCTAAATGGCTAGTCAGGTAACTGATGGTCAAAAGGCAGCAGAGGCTGTTGAGAAGATGGTTGAGGTATGCTGAGGACCTCGGGGCCACAGAAGAAGAAATGATTTGTTACTGTTGGTTAGAGACTGGGAAAGGTCTCGATGATGATGATGATGATGATGATGATGATTGGGATAAGTTGGAATCAGCTGATGATTTCAAGTACTGCCGGTTGGGCAGAAAAGAAGGAATTCCAGTTTGCCAGGAGGGCAACGAATTGGGATCAGTTGAGGATCTCAAAGACTGTCGAGAGGACAGCCAAGGAATTTCAAATTTCCAATTGGGCAATGATAAGAGGTCACGGAGGGGTCTCGAAGACTGCCAGGTGGGAAGGGATGGACAGATGAGTTTGGATCAGCAGGTGCAGCTGACAGAAGAGGAGAAAGATCAGAATGATATTCTGATGATTGGGGGAATCGAGTTGTTCCTACCATTTGTCCCAGAGGAGACAAAAAATTGTGTTGCAGACGGTGCAACAACAGAGCAGTCACAGTTGGAGATGACTGTAAAAAGGGATTTGGAGCAGACTTTGGAAGCTGACCAAGCAGAAGGAGAGAGCAAGCATTCTGAGGAATGTCTCAACACATTCAGCAAGGGAGATGAGGAAGCTGTAGCACTGAAACTAGCAGTAAAAGATGTAGAGGAGCAGGCAGGAAGATTTATTACTCCATGGGAGATGGAGCTGGAAATGTTGGAGGATTGGCTGAACAATCCAGAACCGGCAATAGAACTGGTAGAATTTGGGCTGTCAGAAAAGAGGATGACTGAGCAGTAGGACAGTCAAGAAGGAACTGCAGAACGGAAGACTACAGTAGAGTGGCAATTGAAGGTCACAAAAGAAGATGAAGAAGATAGCATGGGAGATCATGACAATCTTCCCATGTGCCAAAAAATTTTGCAGCTGAGAAGACTGCAACAACAGAACCAACCACTGGGGCAACTGGACCGAGAGATAGAGGACATCAGAAGGCTGATGTTGAGGTCGGCGTAGACTACCAGCGAAGAGAAGCTGGGTATAAAGAAGGCAGCAGCAGCAGTGCATTGGAAGCAGCAGCAACAGAAAGGAGCATAGGAAAAGCTCCAAAGACTTGTATGGGACCCAGGTGGATTCCAACAACTACATAGGAAGCTCATGAGCAGGAGCTCATGATTTTTGCAGCTGTGGAGTATGATGCAGGAGCATCTCTCCATGCTAGCCAGCCAGCCAGCCATGTCAGCGCGCATGCATTCAAATAAGAGGTGCAACCTCATTTGAATATTTGAAATGAATGTAATAAATGTTTTAGGCTGGTGAGCCATGAATGGCATGCCTTTGCGCAGGCTGTAGATAAGATAGGCATTTATTAATAGATCAACTGAGATCTAGTTCTGGATAGCAGACTAGACAGCCATTGATGGTAAATTAATTAGAGTAGGTAAATCCTGGGGGGAAGCGCGAAGGGTCCCTCAGGTAAAAGAGATATTTAGATCTCATTTTGGAAGGAGAGGCAGACCAAACAGAAGAGAGAGCTGAGAGAGAGCTCGAGGAATCTTTTGTAAAATATATAGGCATTTGCCATTATTAATACAGAGTAGTTTTTCCTGCATTTTCTGTCATTATATGCATGTCTATGTGTGTGTTCATTATATGCTGCATTTGTGGATTGTAATTATGTCATTGCAGGGAGTGTGTTTGATTTCAGGTCTAAGAGGTCTTTGAGGGTTCATGCCATGGGGGCGTGATAGAGTGTTGAGACTCTGATCCAGTGCAATGAGGAGGCACTTCTGAACTCGAAGGAGTCAGACAAAGACGTGCTGAGAGCACCAACATTGAAGTCAACAACTCATATGGAAGGAGGACCTTTGGGGTTACTGAACAACTCAATAGTCAAGGCAGTGTAGCTGAGACACTGTTGTAAACAGAACCTCTGAGGAGTTCTGTAGGAGTTCTACCAAGAGGGTATTGAGCGTGTGTAAGGAAGGAACTCTACTGTGAGTTAAATACTCCGCCAGGAGGGCGTTGAGGGAGTGTGCAGATAGCACAGGAGGAAGGAATTCTTTGAGTCCTACCATCTGAAGGAAGCATCCACTGAGGGAGTTTCCACTGGGTTACTGAATACCCAGAGCACTCAGCAATAGGTTGCTTGAGTTGGAAGACTGCCAGGGGCATCGTATTCTCCATCTGTGGGAGAAAGAGGTGAATGAGTTTCAATTGTTTCTCTGTCTGAGCCAGGAGATTCCTACATAGAGTGTAGTGGAATTCATCCACATAGAGTGCGTTGATGAGGCTAGGCAGTTGAATCCTTATTCTCATCTGCCCAGAAGTCGAATTGGGTTACTCGTGTCATGCAGGAGAAGTGCAGGCCGAGGTTGAAATCTCAGCAGTCAGTCTGAGGAAAGGAAGGGAGGGATTACTGTTGCAGGAAGTGCACAGAGTCCAGAAGATCCAACACTTAGAGAGTGATTGGACACCGAGCGCAAGGAGTGCGCCAACCTTCAGTGGAAGGGGTACGAGAAATTAAGCTCAGGAGGGATAGTTCCTTTGTGAATGCTGCGGGAACAGATCCAGGAAAGGTTTGAACAGAAACAGAGCTTAGGAGGAGGAGAATCAATGACCAGGGTTCGCAGGATGGATTCGCGAAGTCTCGCTGACCGTTAGATCACGGAGAAGTTGTGGGGAAGTTAACCCAGGAGCCATCGCATATCGGCATATCGGGGTTTGCGAGGGCAGGAGTTCATACTCATTGAAATCACGAGTAGCTATTTCTCAATTTGATCGGAACCATTGACTGTGGGGACGCGTGTCGAGGAATCCCATCATATCGGGGTTCGGAGAATTGGGGTTCTTGACAAGAAAGAATTCTTGTAGGACAAATTCGCGATCCGCGAAATCCCGAAGGTAACGTGGCAGCGTGGGACCCGGAGGATAGTGGAGTACATGTGTCGCTGTATCGGGAATCGGCACATCGGGCCTCAGGGACTGTAAGTTCAAGTTGTTGACATCACGAGTAGCGACATCCGGAAAGGGAAATCCCCGATAGGCGTGTGAACGTTGACCTTTGACCCATCGGGGTTCGGGGTTTTGAATTGCATGAGAACTGTGGTTGCGAGTTTAGCGATACCGTGAAACCCGATCTCCCGAGAGGTGAAGAGGAGATCACCGAAGGAGATCTGTGGGTAGAGAGAACTCCCGAGAGGAGTTGGAAGAGTTCTTTAACTCTTCGGGCCTGCGTGAGAGAAGGTCCTGGTGGGAGCGGGTCGGACCGTGAGGGTAGCGACTCTGCGTCACATTTGAATCTTTGAAACCTATGATGCTTATGGATTGACCAAGAGAAATAATAACACGAGTTTGCATCCAAAAATAGATTGTTGTTCTATTTTTTATTGATATACATGTGGAAATTGAGAGCATACAATATATGCTATGTCATATGCTCTGATTTTTTTTTTACTAAACACTTATTTGTTTTAAGTTGATTGGATATAGTATATAGGATAATATTTTGTATGAATATAATACATGATAGTCCATTAATTAGGGATAGTTTTAGTATAAATGATATGTTAAGAATCATAAATCTCCCTAAGGAATCTTAAAAATGTATCTGTATTTCAACTTAAATGAAAACTACAAAAAAATGTTAATCCAGAACCGGACATGAAAGTTTCTTCTCATCTGACTCCTCGTGAATAATCCATGTCAAATTGGAAAATCAATGTGTAGTTATTAGTTATATATAAATGAGTCTATATCTACGCATTACACATATTGTATATAGAATATAATATACAGGACAGATAACTCTTTCCATCCAATGAGACTCTTAATAAATAATTTCACAGGCGAATATTGACTCTTCCGATATTTTCTCCATGGGGTCGACCTACTTATAGACTCCAATTAGATTAATTCGTTTTCGGTTTATTTCTCCATCCACTACAGTAATTATTCATCGAATGAACCTAACAACAATCGACAATAACATTAGCTTTGAACATAACACCCTGGGCTCATCTACAACGATGAATGAATAAAGAATAGGTTGTTTTCTCCGGCCGAAAGAATTGAAACAGAATAATAAAGTGTTTTCTTTGTTCAGGAATTAGCTATTCCTCCTCCTCATTCTTCTCCTGGTGCGAGACTTCCGATTTCATGGATAAAAGTAGGCAAACTCTAGATTCTTGGTATGAGAAATAATGGAGATGCATAAGGGAGAATTGTTATATTTGTGTAGTGATTATGTGAAAACGTTGTTTTTTACGGAAAATTATTTAGGATATTTTTTTTATCTAATTGAACATCATATGTGTGATTATCTATAACAATACTAAGCTGCAACAATATATTGATTGATCAATTACTCCATGTATTCTTGATATAATATGCAAATAAGAGCATTTATTGCCTTGAATCTCTATATTGCAAAAGGGTAGAAAAATAAAATCTAACACCTTGCCCTCAAGCATTTTCAAGTTGAGGAATATCTTAGTACATATCCTTCTTAAGAGTGATGTGCACTAAGATAACACATCGAATTGAACAAGAGATTTGGTTGTAGTTCAATGCATATGTCCATGGGTTAGATAATTTCCCTCACAAACATTATTTTTTATTTGAATTAATCACTAATATTTTAGAATTTAATCTATTTTTTTATATGTACAATTATGTAAAAAAATTCTATGTTGATGTATGATATATGTATCAAAAGAAATATATGCATTTTTAGTAATTCCGTATATAATTGAAACATCAAACAAATTCCTTATAATGAATACACTATAATAGTAATGAATCAAATAAGGTAATATTTTGTCTTCAATATGGAGTTACTAACCCATGATTTCTTATGCATAACATGAATCCAATCACTGCTTAGTAATGAGTGTTTTCCATATATATTACATTACATGAATGTCTAGCCATAACATCATTCCTGTACATACCCATCAACTTATATAGGGTAATAATATAAGTATATATTATTATTATAATTATATAGGGTAATAATATAAGTATATATTATTATTATTATTATATTAGCTTATATCACTTCATATGATATTAGTCTCCCATGACTACCAATCCTTTTACACCACTTCCCATCAATTCTATGCATGCCAAATTGGCATGCACAACAACCCTAAGGAAAATCATATGACATGTTAACTCAAATGGCATTGGATACTCATAATGAATACACTAGTAATGAATCAAATAAGGTAATATTTTGTGTTCAATATGGAGTTACTAACCCATGATCTCTTATGCATAACATGAATCCAATCATTGCTTAGTAATGAGTTATTTCCATATATAAATTACATTACACTAGTTTCTAGTCATAGCATCATGCATGTACATACCCATCAACTTATATAGGGTAATAATATAATTATATGTTATTATTATTATAATTATCTTATATCAGTTCATATGATATTAGTCTCCCATGACTATCAATCCTTTTACACCACTTCCCAATAGTTTTGTGCATGCCAAATTGGCATGCACAACAACCCTAAGGAAAAACATATGACATGTTAACTCAAATGGCATTGGATATTCATAATGAATACACTATACTAGTAATGAATAAAATAATGTAATCTTTTGTGTTCAATATGGAGTTACTAACCCATGATCTCTTATGCATAACATGAATCCAATCACTACTTAGTAATGAGTGTTTTCCATATATAAATTACATTGTGCACTAATGTCTAGTCATAACATCATGGCTATACATACCCATCAACTTATATAGGGTAATAATATAAATATATATTATTATTATTATATTAGCTTATATCAGTTCATATGATATTAGTCTACCATGACTACCAATCCTTTTACACCACTTCCCAATAATTATGTGCATGCACAACAACCATAGGGATTCTATGCCTATGGTTGTTGTGCATGCCAATTTGGCATGTACATCAACCCTAAGGAAAAACATATGACATGTTAACTCAAATGGAAGTGGATATTCATAATGAATACACTATACTAGTACTGAATCAAATAAGGTAATCTTTTGTGTTCAATATGGAGTTACTAACCCATGTT